>CM056950.1:36762857-37300434 GCA_029856935.1 Cyclocarya paliurus | reverse complement strand
GTATTGTACTTTTAAGTATCTCTCTCTTTACCCCTCTAGGTCAGACAATTTTTTTTTTTTTGTAGAAATATTCCATACCTTTTCAACTACCTTTGTGGATGACTCTCGTCGGCCTTTTCTTCTTGGCCACACAGTAGACGAGTTAACTTTTCACACCCCCAAACTTATGATTTTGATAATATTGATATAATTAACTTTACTTGTAAACCTTCTACCTCTCTTACGTTCTATACTCTTGTGAGTCTGTAACTTTGTGTAAACTTAATTCTCTTGAAAGGTAAGGAAATTAGTGTTTAAGCTCAAATAGGGCAAGGAATATGAGGTTCACAAGAAAGAAAAATCTAAGGCCAAAATATAATTCAATAAAGCTCAAAGAGGTGACAATGGATAAAGATATTAAATAGGTAAGCTTGAAAGGATCAATCGATCCAAAGAATGCCTTAATCATTTCCTCAATGATATTCTATCTAGGATTTCGCCTCAAGTGTAACCAAACAAGTTCTAGAGTAAGTTGAGATCATACAAATTCATAAAATTCATATAAAATCTCTTTAAGTACTCAAAAACGATTAATGATCATAAGAAGCATTCATTGAACATAAAGAATATCAAATTAAACAAGATTAAGTAAAGAATTAACAACTAGACTTAAGCAATGAGAATTTTTCCTAAAAATTATAATAAATTTCAATCATATTCTTATCATAAGCTTTTTATTCATCAAACCATACTGTTATAATTATTATATATATATTATAAAAATTATACCCTTTCCCCCCAAACTTAAATTTCACATTGTCCTCAATGTGAAAAAGGAAGAAAAAATCCAAGCAAAGAATGAGAGAAGGTAAGAGATGCTCCCCTAATTTTTTTCCTGTTCTTCCAATTGAATATTTTCCTTCAATGTGCAACTGTGTACCTCTCGGAGGTCTCCTCTCCTCTTCGTTCCTACAAGATGAAAGCAAAAGAATAATATTAAGCAAAAAATAAAATAAAATAAAAAAATTGGGTTGCCTCCCAAAAGCATTTTATTTAAAGTCTATAGCTAGACATTATCCTCTCATCATTTATTACTGGAGAGATCGATGAAACACTTTTCTGAGTTAAAGTCTCCATCCACATAGGGTTTTAATCTCTGTCCATTTACTTTAAATGTGCCTTTTTTCTTGTGATGGACTTCAACCGCCCCATAGGGAAAGACACAGGTCACCACAAATGGTCCCGACCACCGAGAGCGCAACTTTCTTGGAAAGAGTCGAAATCTTGAGTTAAATAATATAACTTTCTACTCAACTTCGAATTCTCTTCTCAAAATATGCTTGTCATGTCATCTTTTAGTTTTATCTTTGTAAATCCGAGCATTCTCATAAGTATCATTGTGGAACTCATCCATCTCGTTGATCTACAGTATTCTCTTCTCGCCAGCCGCTTGTAAATCAAAATTCAGTGTTATTGTCACCCAATAGGCTCTATGTTCTAGTTCCACGGGTAGATGGCAAGTTTTTCCATAAACAAGCTGATAAGGCAACATCCCAATCAGTGTTTTGAATGGTGTCTGATAGGCCCATAGCATATCATCTAACCTTCTCACACAGTCTGTCTGAGAGGCACTCACGGTCTTCTCCAGTATGCGCTTTAGCTTCCAATTAGACACCTCGACTTGGCCACTCGTTTGAGGATGGTATGGTGTCTTCACTTGATGGATAACTTTATACTTAGTCAATAGCGCTTCAAATTGACGATTGTAAAAATGCTTCCCGCTATCACTGATTATGGCCCTCGGCGTGCCGAATTGGGAAAAGATGTTCTTCCGCAGGAAATTCACTATGACCTCGGATCATTGGTCGGTAAGGCGACCGCTTCCACCCATTTGGAGACATAATCTACAGCAACCAAAATAAATTTATTAGAATATGAGGATGGAAAAGGACCCATGAAATCTATACCCCAAACATCAAATAATTCAATTACTAAAATATTCTTTAAATGCATCTCATGTTTCCTAGAAATGATGCCAACCCTTTGACAATGATCACATAAATTAACAAAATTAAAAGAGTCATTAAAAATAATCAGCCAATAAAAGTCGCATTGTAAAACTTCGCTGTCCTTTTTACTCCACCAAAGTGGCCACCCGCTTCCAATGAGTGGCAGTGTCTGAGTATGCTCTCTATCTTCTCCTCAAGCACACATTTCCTGATTATCCGATCCGCACAGTGTCAATATAGAAAAGGTTCCTCCCAAAAATAATATTTCAAGTCGGAGAAGAACTTGTTTTTTTGTTGATATGTCATCTCGGTTGGTATAATTCTAGACACAAAATAATTTACCATGTCGACATACCATGGAACAACTTGTATAGCCATTAATTGCTCATCCAGGAAGGTCTCATTAATTGGAAATTTCTCCTCACCAACCACCTCTTTAAGCTCAAGACGAGATAAATGGTCGACCACTACATTCTCGGTACATTTCTTATCTTTTATTTCCAAATCGAACTCTTGTAATAGAAAATCCCATCTTAACAGTCTTGGTTTTGCATCCCTCTTCGACAGCGAGTATTTAAAAGTTGAGTGATCAGTGTAGAGGACCACCTTCAAACCTATCAAATAAGAACAAAATTTGTCGAAAGCAAACACAACTGCTAACAATTCTTTTTGAGTAATAACATAATTAAGTTGAACTTCTGTTAAGGTTCGACTTGCGTAATAAATAACATGAAAAATTTTATTTTTTCTTTGCCCCAAAACAGCCCCTATAGCATAATCACTAGCATCACACATTAATTCAAAAGGTAAATTCCAATCTGGTGATAGAATGATAGGTGCTGAAATTAATTTCTTTTTCACTGTTTTAAATGCATGCAAGCATTCATCAGAAAATGCAAACCGAGTATCTTTAATCAACATTGTGCAGTGAGGTTTAGTAAATTGAAAAAAATCATTGATAAACCGACAATAGAACCAGTTGTGACCCAAGAAGCTCCTTACACCATTCACATTGGTCAGTGGTGGGAGTTTGTCAATAACTTCTATCTTTGCTTGGTCGACATCAATCCCCTTGAAGGAAATGCAGTGGCCAAGCATTCTTCCCTCCTCGACCATGAAGTGGCATTTTTGCCAATTTAAAACAAGATTTGTCTCCTTGCATCTCTGCAAAACCAAAGATAAATTAGATAAACAATTATCAAAAGAGTGAGCAAAAACCGAGAAGTCATCCATAAATACTTCTAAAAAATTTTCCACCATGTCCGAGAAGATGGACATCATGCATCTTTGAAAAGTGGCTGGCATATTGCAAAAACCAAAAGGCATGCGCCTATATGCAAAAGTGCCATAAGGATAGGTGAAAGTGGTATTCTCTTGATCCTCAGGTGCGATGGCTATTTGATTGTAACCGGAATGTCCATCTAGAAAATAGTAGTAAGCGTCGCTGGCAAGTCTTTCTAGCATTTGATCAATAAAAGGTAAGGAAAAATGGTCTTTCTGAGTCTTCGATAGTCTATGCATATTCGTCATCCCGTGACCAACCTCATCGGTATGAGTTCATTGTTGTCCATCTTGATCACGATTATCCCTCATTTCTTTAGGATGACTTACTCTGGACTTACCCATGCACTAAATGAGATTGGATAAATGATCCCGGCATCTAAAAGTTTCAATACTTCTTTATGCACCACTTCTTGCATTGATGGGTTCAGTCTCCTCTAGGGTTGGATGATTGGTTTAAAATTATCCTCCATTAAACTCTTGTGCATGCAAATTGAAGGACTAATTTCTTTGATGTTCGAGATGGTCCAACTCAAGTCCATTTTGTGTTCCATAAGACTATCAGCAACTTCTCTTCCTCTACATCACTCAAAGAACTGTTAATAATAACTAAAAAAGTAGAGTCCTAGCCCAAGAAAGCATACCTTAAATTTGATGGAAGCGGTTTGAGTCCACTTTCGGTTTTATTAAAGGAAAAAGGGATGGTGTAGCTTCCAAATATCTCTCACGCTCCCTAACTTCTTCACCTTCGGATTCAATAGATGTAGAGTGAGTAAGACATACCTCAAGTGGTAGTTTTGGAAATTCAGCTCCATAAGTCTCGTTGGCCATGACCACATCTCGGTCGCTTATTTGAAAACAAGAATATACCTCGAAAGAGAATTCCATAAATTTAAATACGTCAAAAGTGACCTACTCCTCGCCAACCCTTAAAACAAATTTCCCTTGCTGGACATCAATTAAAGTTCTCCCCGTCGCAAGGAAAAGTTGGCTCAGTATCAAAAGGACCTCCTCGTCCTCCTCCATATCCTGTACAATGAAGTTGGCTGGGAAGATGAACTTATCAACTTTCACCAGTACGTCCTCAATGAGTCATCTCGGGTATTTAATATATATGTTCGCCAACTGTAGAGAGATAGTGGTCGGCTTTGCTTCTCCAAGACCTAATCTCTTAAAAACAGAGAGGCATTAGATTAATACTTGCCCCTAAGTCACATAAAGTTTTATCAAAATAGGAATTTCCTATAGTGCAAGGGATTGTGAAACTCCCCGGATCTTTCAACCTAGGCAGCAACTTCTTTTGTAAAATTGCATTGCTCTCCTTAGTCAGCATTACAGTCTCATGCTCCTCCAACTTCCGTTTGTTTGATAATATATCCTTCAAAAAATTTGTATATTTAGGCATTTGCTCTAAATTTTCAATGAGAGGAATATTAATATGCAATTGCTTAAATATACTCAGAAGTTTAGAGAACTGGTTATCAATCTTATTTTTTCTTAATCTTTGCGAAAAATGAATTAGTGGATCATAAATTGAAGGAGAATAAGTTTCAGATATAAACTCCCTAGATTTCTTGGGTTTTGCAACCCCTCTATTCTCTTTAGTCTTCTCAACTTGCTGGTCGGTCGCATCTCATTCTGCTTCTTTCACCTCGTACTCGGTTTCCTTCTTCTTAGACTCCACATTTTCGGTAGCTTCTGCATCTCGCTCGATATTTATAGTTTGTGGCTAGTCACATGTCTGCCCACTTATCAATGTTATGGCTTTGACATGTTCCTTCGGATTGGTCACAGTGTTGCTCAGTAAAGTCCCTATTGTGCTCTCGATAAGCATGTTTGAGAGCTGATCGATTTGTGCCTCAAGATTTCGGATTGAAGCTGAGAAGTTTTGGATCACCATATCAGTCTGTTTCATGTACTGCATAAACATATCCTCAAGTGTCGGTTTCTTCTCTTGCTGTGGAAACTGTTGAGGTGGTCTAGCCGGCCTTTGATTATTGCTACATGAAAAGTTAGGGTGATTTCTCCATCTGGGATTGAACGTGTTTGAATAAGAATTATTTTGGCGTTGGAAATTGGACACATAATGGTCTTGTTCAATACTTGGTTGGAAAAAAGGACACATAATGGGCTTATTCAATACTCGGTTGAATAACAACATTAGTTTGAATAGCATTAACGTTCATCTTACCTAGTTGTTATGATAGATTTTCCATCTGCGTCGCCAATGTGTTAATAGAATCAAGTTCAAAAACTCTAGCCGTCTTTCTTGGCATTGCTCTCTCTGCAGACCATTGATAGTTATTGGATGCCAATTCTTCCAAAAGTTCATATGCGGCTTCATGGGTCTTACTCATTAATGCTCCTCCCACGGCCGCATCAACCATAGATCAATTTGTGGGTCCCAAACCATTGTAAAATGTCTGTACTTAAAGCCAGGCAGGGAGGTCGTGATGTGGACACTTACGCAATAAGTCCTTGTATCTCTCTCATGCCTCATATAATGATCACCCTCAATTAGAATTAATGTAGTAATATCATTCCTTAACTTCGTTGTCTTGGCCGAAGGGAAATATTTTGTTAAGAATTTTTGTACCAACTCCTCCCAGATGGTGATGATGCCGGGCGGCAAAGAGTTCAACCAAGCTTTTGCTTTTTCCCTAAGTGAAAAAGGAAAAAGTCTCAATCGAATCGCATTATCTGTCACTCCATTATGTTTAAAAGTATCACAACTTTCTAGGAAATTTACAAGCTTAATAAAGACCTATTGAGCCTAGTCGTACATTACAAGCTTAATAAATAAGTATCACAAATCATCGATAAACGTCACAAAATATCGATACTGACCATGAGAAATAACATGACTCACACACCAAACATCAGTATGCACAATCTCAAAGCAATTAAAAGGAAGACTACCATGCAAAGGAAAATATAAAGTTTTACTTTTATCAAGACCACAAGTAGCACAATCAAAAAATGCAAAAGAAGAAGAAAAGGAATCTGTATTGCCCAAGAAACCATGTTGGCAGCAGGCCATGCAAGAAGAAATCCAAGCTCTTCAAGACAATCACATTTGGGATCTTATGACTTGTCCCTCTAGTGTCAAACCTATTGGTTGTAAATGGATATACTCAACCAAGTTTCGGTCTGATGGCTCATTGGACAGATATAATGCACGTCTCGTGGCTCTTGGGAACCAGTAGGAGTATGGTATTGATTATGATGAGACATTTGCACCTCTTGCCAAAATGATTACTGTGAGGACTATCTTGGCAATTGTTGCATCCCAAGGGTGGTCTCTTCGGCAGATGGATGTAAAGAATGATTTTCTACATGGGGATCTGAAGGAAGAAATCTATATGTCTCCACCTCCTGGCATGTTTGCTACACCTTCTTCAGAAGTTTGTCGGCTACGCCGATCCTTGTATCAATTGAAACAGGCTCCGCATGCATAGTTTGATAAATTTCGCTTTACCCTACTTGTTTTGCATTGTACTTAGAGTTAGTTTGATTCCTCTCTTTTCTTTCGCAAGACTTCCTCAGGAATTGTATTGCTTTTGGTATATGTTGATGACATTGTGATCACTGGCTTGGATATAGAATTAATTTAGAAAGTACAACAGCATCTCAAGGCCTCTTTCCACATGAAAGATATTGGCCCCCTGTAGTACTTTCTTGACCTTGAGGTGCAGATTACTCCGACTGGTACATTGTTACATCAGCACAAAGACACGCATGAGGTTTTTTTTTTTTTTTGTGATAAGTAAAGAAATTGTATTACTCCAAGAATAGGCCTAGCCCAGTATATACAGAGACAACCCTAACTAGGAGGGCGCAAGAGATATAAGGAAATCATGAAGGGCCATGCCATTAGAATCAACAGCATTGGACCATGTACATAACGAGCTATAAATGAAAGCTATAAGTTCCTCTATCGATCGCACATTACGTTCCTGCCAAAGACACCACATGATGCACATCGGAATCATCTTCCAAACCGCTAAGATCTAATGTACCCCTCTAATGATTGGCCAACTGGCCAAAGCTGCTACCACGGTCTCTAGCATAACCCAACCCAACTCTACTCTACCCAACACCCCATCCCATAAAACCCGTGCTATCTCACAATGTAACAAGAGCTAATCTATCGACTCGCCCCCTCCCCTACACACGCAGGATGTGATTTTATTGGTTGGTCTCCAATTGGGTAACTCTGTTCTTACTCCTTGGTTGGTCTCCAATCGGGTAACTTTGTTCTTACTCCCTTGGAGGTAAATCTCAAGCTTCATCAGGTGGAAGGCGAACTTGATGTAGGATAGAAGTGAAACAAGAAAGAGAAGCAGAGTAATAGTAGAACAAAGAAGAAAAGAATCTAGAGAGATAAGAGAAGAAGAAGAAAACAAAGAGAAGGGGTTGGAAGGGTGGCGGCTAACAAGCGCTCCAATTCTTTTCTCCAAAAACTCCTCGCCAATGTTTCATTACAAGCATTTAAATAGTAGGATAATACAAACCCTAAATAACCCTAGAAAGTCTATGGGCTAAAGCCTAAGTCGATGAATACAAACCCAAGTAAAATAAAGAGAAACCCAAGCCCATTAATACAAACCCAAATAAAATAAAAAAATAAAATAACAATAATAGGAGATGTCCTCATCAACTCTCCTGAGGTGGGAAAAAGTTCAACTCTATTGAGTTGACAAGTCATAATAAGGCTGCAATCAATCACCCAACCATAAGCTAAGTGGTTGAGCAAACTTCTTCCGACACCCATAAACAAGTGAAAATGGGGGCTTGAATCTGGTGTCCCCACCAACTCCTCTGGAACCGGTGGCCGGTGACCTGAGCAAAGGAAGATCATGCTAACTCTAATAAAGCTCCAATAAATCTGGATCAAGCTGCCTAAGTGTCTCTCTAGGAATCCATGTACAATCGGACTCAGGTCGATCTACCCAACGAATTAGGAAACGCTGAATCTCTCCATCATTGGTCAACACTATTTGTTCATCTAGAATAACATCAATTTTATCTTTATGTGATGTGATAGATGGTATTGGATTAGGAGTGACAAAAGGTTCAGGGTCAAGGTCTAGAGATAGAGGTAGAAAACGATCATTGGAGGTATTGGAATAGCCTTTGTCAGCAACTAAGTCCTCAACATTGAAAGTAGAATGGTAACCAAAATGTGATGGAAGATCAATGACATATGCATTTGGACAAATGCGCTTTAAAATTTTAAAAGGACCAGCACTACGGGCCTGCAATTTAGAAGTGGATCTAAATTCAATATGTCGTTTATGAAAATCACCAATATTAAATTCAATATGTCGTTTATGCAAATCAACTCAAAGTTTATGATTCACAGAACTGTTGTATGCAATTTAAGTTGTAGAGAGGATCAAATCCCAATTTCGAAGATTTTCCTAGACCAAACATCTTAATAATTGGAAAAATATGTTTCTATCACAAGCTAGAAAAGAAATTCTTATTAAAGATGTTACAAGCTATTCCAACCTACAACATGAGTGTGTTCTTGCTACCTAAGTCTCTTTGTAGACAATTACACTCTCTTTTTGCTAAGTTCTGGTGGGATCATCAGGATAATCAATCTAAGATCCATTGAAAAAGTTGGGAGCTATTAAGTGTTGGAAAAACCTATAGAGGACTTGGTTTCAGAGACCTGCATGGCTTTAATATAGCTTTTCTGGCCAAGTAAGCTTGGAGATTTCTTATAGACCCTGATTCCCTTCCAAGCAAAATATTTTCCACTCACTACCCCTTTGCGGGCTGAGTTAGGTTCTAAGCCCTCTTACACATGGAGAAGTATTTTCCAAGACATTCCTCTATTAAATGAGTGCCCTTATCTAGAGAGTGGGTGATGGTACTTAGATCAAAGTTTGGAAGGATAAATGGCTGCCAAGGGATTTTTCTTGCAAAATTCAGTCTCTTGTATATGTGCTTCCTAAGAATGTTGCAGTTGCTGACCTCATTGATCCCCATACTAGGTGACGGAATATAGCCTTAATTCAAGCTCCTTTTAATGAAGTTGACTTGAAAGCAATTCTTAAGATACCTGTTAGTATGATGCCTTCTGCTGACGAATTGGTATGGAAGGGAACTGCTAATGGCTCCTTTTCTCTAAGGAGTTCCTATCATTTTCATAGGCAAATATTAACATTTTCTATTGATGAATCTTCTAAACAAGGGTAGGATGGGAGTTTATGGAGAAAGCTTTGGTCCTTGCAAACCACTAATTCTGTCAGGATGTTCCTATGGCATGCATGCACTGATGCTTTGTCTACTAGAGTCAATTTATACAATAGACATGTGGTTACTGACTCTGTATGCCCTATCTGTTTGGCTGAAGATGAGACCCTAGGCCATATTTTATGGACATGCCCTTTAGCAAGGGATGTGTGGCTTTTAGGCTCACGAGCTCTCCAAAAAGCTGCTATCATAGCAATAGACTTTTTTAATGTGTTTGAATAGACGTATGATAAACTGATGCAACAAGACCTGGTATTGTTTGCTATCTTGAGGATTTTAGGGATGCAATGCACCATCAACCTGTGACTAGAAGTAATACAGAACCTGCTGCATTACATTGGGAAGTTCCTCCTCCCAATTGGGTTAAGGTGAATTAGGATGTGGCTATCAGTGCTGACCATAATAAAATTGGAGTTAGAGTAGTGCTAAGAGATTTTTTTGGTTTGGTTCTTACAAGTTTGATGAAGTCTATGTTTTATTGTGTTGATCCTACAATTGCTGAAGCCAGGGGCTTAATCACTGCTACTTTATTCTATCAAGATCTTGGCCTAGATTACTTAATTTTTTAAGGTGATTCTAGTCTGGTGGTCCAAGCAGCTTCATTGTTGGAGGCCAGGGTAGGGAAGCTTAACTTCTTTTGTTCAGACATAAGAACTCTTATTAAATTCTACTTAGAAAATTAAGCATGTGAGGAGGAAGTAAAATGCTGTTAGACAAAGAGTTAATAGATATAGATTTTCTGTCTGATTGTATTCAATCTATTGTAATGGCTGATGGACAGCATTGTGATTGATATCAAGATTGCATTTTCTTGTTCAAAAAAAAAAAACACAACCGTACTCACTCTTTTGTCCTTTCTATGGTTCCTCAAATAGGTCTTTCAAGTTTCTTTCATGAGTCTGAGGGCTTGTTGCACTCTGCCTTTAACATGATTCCTAAACTGAATAATAAAGGCACTTGGTTCAGAAATTCCAGTCTCACTTATTTGAGGTTCATGTGGTCTTAGGTCCCTTCAATGCAAATTATTCAAAGGCTGCCTATTTTGGTCCCATGTTCACTGTATGGTCTCAAAGTCAAGTCTGGTTTTGGACTCTGAGTGCGAGTTTTAGAGTCTCAAAGATGCTGCTAAGTGATTTATGTATGCTGTCAACCTACTGCATATCATTGAATTTTGACTTGCTGAAATTACTAGGTTTGTTTAATATCAACAATTCTGAGTTTTTGGGGAATGACTCATCAAGAGTCAAAACCATGGACTTATAGGCCTAATGAGATTCCCTGAACTTAACGGTAGCCCCTCAAAGAGCTTGCCTTGTTGCATAATTTCTGCAATGGTCTAGTCACATTTTCTTTTACGCACTTTTTTTTTTTACACACACTGGTGTAATTAACTCCTCTACACATTTATGTTCAACTTTTAAGTCAATAAGTTTTTGGCAAGTTTTTTTTTTCATAATTGACTCCTATAGCAAATCAACTTTTAAACAAAGCCAGTCATCACCTAACATAATAAATTAACACTTTAGAACTGTCAAATAAAAAAATTAAAATTACTTAAACCAAAAATGACATTCATACATATCATAGTGGTTTAGCCTACTTTAAGCTCTATTTTCTTGCAGGTCAAGGACGTTAGTAAAACAAAGAGTAGAAAGTAATGGTTGGCAAGATACCAAACCTTGTATTGTATTGTGATTTAAATAGAGTACATCATATACATATAAGATTATACAACTAACAACCTGATAAGATAAAAATACAATGGATAAATACGTATAACAGCTAAGTGATAAAGATAAATACAATCAACCAAGTGATAAGAGATAGGTTCTGTTGTTGAGATAAGGACTTGGGTTGTTCATCATGTTTATCTTTAGCATATACTTTAACATGCCCTCGCAAGTTAATGGGAGGAGGAACCACCATTAACTTGGATTTGAGGTTGAGAAAGCGCGGGGAAGGAAGACCCTGGGTGAAAATGTCTGATGGTTGATCGTCAGTAGAGATAAATTTCACCAAAATATCATGGTTTAAGACCTTCTCCCTCACAAAGTGATAGTCCACTTCAATATACTTAGTCCTAGCATGAAACACAGGGTTAGAGGCTAGAGCTAAGACACTAATATTGTCACACCATAACACAGGAGCCACTGGAAGGACAATTTTAAGTTCAGAGAGTAGCATCCTGAGCCAATAGAGTTTAGCTGTTGTGAAAGCAAGAGAGCAATATTCTGCCTCTGTACTTGATCGAGAAACCACATTCTGCTTCTTAGCACTCCAAGAGATCAAACAATTCCCAAGAAATATTGCAGAGCCTGAGGTGGAACGACGATCATCAGGGCGGCTAGCCCAATCAGCATCGCAAAATGCATTCAATTGAAGTGAAGTAGATGTATACAGAATACCATGATTAGTAGTGCCCTTAAGGTATCTTAGAACACGTTTAGCAGCTGTCCAATGAGTCGTGGTGGGGGAGTGAAGATGCTGGCACAATTGATTGACAGCAAATGCAATGTCTAGTCTTGTTAATGTGAGTATTGAAGGGCACCAACTATGTGTCTGTATTCTGTAGGATCAGATAGGGGAGAGCCATCAAACTTTGATAATTTAGTACCAGATGGACATGGTGATGGTGATGGTTTAGTCTCTATCATGTGTGCTCGATGTAGAATATCAGAAATATACTTGGATTGGCAAAGATGCAAGCCTTGTGTTGTGCGAGAGACTTGGATTCCAAGGAAGAAAGAAAGTGGCCCGAGATCTTTGACTGGAAATTCTTATTGCAATCTGAGAATCAGTGAGCTAATAGCAGTAGAACTGGAACACATGATAATAAGGTCATCAACATAAATAAGCAAGTACAAAGTGATGTCTTCAAAAGTGTAGATAAAGAGAGAAGGGTTAACCCAAGAACCCTCAAAGCCAATATCAAGTAAGAAGGTGGAAAGTCTTGTAAACCAAGCTCGAGGGGCTTCCTTAAGGCCATAAAGTGCCTTGTGTAATGTGCACACATGATTGGGATGTTAAGGGTCAACAAAGCCTTGAGGTTGTTCCATGAACACCTATTCCAATAAGTCTCCATGTAAAAATGCATTGGAGACTTCAAGTTGCTTTATATCCCATTGAAAATGGACTGCAAGGAAAGTCTCTCAAGAATAACAAATCATTTAGTGCTTTGATAGGCATCAAGACCTCCTCTATAGTTCGGCATTCTAGATTAGGACACCCTGCTTTGGATATTGTATCTCAGGTTGTTAAACACAATAATCTCCCTGTGGGCCCATAACCCACAGGATCGAAACATGTCTCTAATACCATAAAACAAAGAGCAAGAAGTAATGGTTGGCAAGATACCAAGCCTTGTATTGTATTGTGATTTAAATAGAGTACATCATATACAAATAAGATTATACAACTAACAACCTAATAAGATAAAAATAAAATGGATAAATACATATAATAGCTAAGTGATAAAGATAAATACAATCAGCTAAGTGATAAGAGATAGGTTATGTTGTTGAGATAAGGACTTGGGTTGTCCATCATGTTTATCTTCAGCATATACTTTCACAGTTAGATGCGACCTAGAGCTTGGGGGCCAAAATATGGAATTACAATTAGTGGAGTACTTTGCAGATGAGTTCAATAAAGAAGTTGGAAATGGTGTTGATGTGCATAAATCTTCCAAGGCAATTGAAGAAACAAGTTAAATGTACAAAAGAAATTCTTAGTGCAAAAACAGTGGCTCCAATATCAGTGGAATCCCTCTCTGATGATCAGGACTTCAGGTGGATGGATATTTAAGCACATTGTAAAATCCTAGCTGAAAAGTCTATTGTCATTTTTTCTGTTTAGTAGATTCTATTGATTGAAAGAAGAAAATAGTCCAACTGTCGAACATAGTCAAGAGGGCTAGTAGATGCCCATGCCTCTTTTCGATAAGATAACACAACTTTTATCTTCACCTATTGGCATTCTTTAATTGCTTATGCAAGTGATAGATATAAGTTTCAATATGCTTCTTGATATTCCTATCCATGTATGCAAGAAAAATAGTTTAAGCTAAATGTTTATATGCACTACTCTTTTACCTTTTATCTTACGAGTTATGCATGCTGATAGTTGGCCCCTAGGTGGTGAACATACTAGTAATAGTGTTATGTGACCTTTCCTTTGTCCCCTAGGAGTACCGAAACTCGTGAGATGTTTGAAGAGCTCTATGAAGATTTTGTGGGAGAAATCTCTCAATCCAGTGAAAGAAGTGCTAAAGCATTGTGGTTTGAAGGTGGATGAGATATATGCAGTGGAGTTGATAGGTGGTGGTACTAGGGTCCCAAAGTTGCAGGTTTATGTTCTCTTCTTCTTGATGAATTGAGAAGAGAAGTGAAGCATTAACTTCTTTTAACTAGTTTCATAGGATACTCAATTTAATATGGAATTCTGAAAGTTCTATGAGAGAATTATTTGGATTTCACTTGTTCAGTTAAAACTCATCTCTTTCTTTGGGGTACTCTCCTACTCACCCAGTAAAAAGGAATATATTCTCATGTCATAGGGCATATAATATTTAAATCAATGACCTATCCTTTGGAGCTCTCTCATTATTCTTGTTGATTATCTAGTACCAATGTCAATATGAAAGATTTTTATATGGTTGAGCACTATTATGTCTGAGGGTTGATGAAATACATGCCATATATTTAAGAGTGCTCCATGGATACTAAATCTTTTTGGGGATATTTTGTTATTGTGAAGAGGTGAATGCAAAATAAGTATTCATCAAACAAGTATGTTGTGCTGAAAATATCTGCAAGTGCACAGAATCATAACAAGTAGTATTTTAAAGAAAACGGATATCGAACCCACATGGAATAATTATATTATTGAGTATTGAAATCGACTAAATTAATTACTATTTGGAAAACCTAAATTTGAATAATGGATTATCTAAATTAAACTGAAGAAAATAGTATTAAAATAAAAATTTTTAACAAGAATAGATCTAGAAAGTTTGATTTCACCTAACAAATCCCACACAATTTATTTTTCCTTGTTATAGAATTCCAGTTATCCCAAGTTGATGATAAAAATCCCTTAACTATTCAATATTTTCTCTCGAACAATACCAAAAATATCTCCAACTAATAACTCTATATCTCTATGTGAATTAACTAATTGGAGACTCATTAAGTTTTTTGGATTTTCTTTGAAAATCACACTAATCGCAATAAAGTACCTCTATTTTCGTTCAACTAATGGTGCTTAATCCTAGAGCTCTAATCATAAATCATTTCTTAGTCTCATTGTGATTCAATAGATCAAACAATAATTAGTTAGAAAATTGCAAGCATTAAGAATAAGGAATAAACACTCAATCATGAAAATATTGAAAATAAAATAACTTAAAATATAAATTGTATGTTCAATACTAGACTACATCAAAGCTCTAGAAAATAAAATTAGTTCATAATAAAATTGAAAAGAACAAGAATGAAACTAGTGTTCTTCATTCGAGTAAGTTGATGAAGCATGCGGCTCTCGCCTCTACCCTCTAGATCCGCTTCCTTGAAAAAAACTTAAATGATAAACTTTGGAATATTTTTACTCTAAAACTCAGACTCTCTTTTTCATCCCAAAAGCTGGATTAAATAGATGTCAAAACTTCAAATTAGGAAACATGATAAATGTGGCTACAATCTAGCCTAAAAATCTGAAAAATAGTTTCTAAACATAGATGTTAACATAAAAGAAAATTATCTCAAGAATAATGAGATTGTCTAAAATGGAAGATTCAGTAATATGCGGCTTGAATTGCGGAGCTCGGAAGGATTTCATGGTCAGTAGAGTGATTGTAGAACTCGGAATGGTCCCATCGGGTAGATGCCGTGTGCGCTAAATATAACTGGTCTTCTCGCCCAATGGCCAAAATGTAAGATTCCTGACCGAGATGAAAGACTCCTCTCACCAACCTACCGAGCGATAAAGCTCCTCGCCTTTGCTAGTTGTTGCCCACGATGTCATTTAGGATGGTTGCTTAAATTGGTCGTTTAGACTGGTCGCCCAATCTAGTCGCCCGAAGCCTTGTGCCAAGTCTTCACCTAACTCTTGTCGCCAATTCTGGTCGCACCTTCTAGTCGGTCTAAATCCATAATCTCTTCTTTTGTATCAAAATGCCCTCATTTCGCACTAAATCTTCTCATTCCTTCAAATTCAAGAAAATAGAGAAAAATATATAAAAATAAAATAGAATCAATAGTATTGAAGAAAAATTGACAATTTTCATAAATAAAATAGTAATAAAAATCACATAAAAATCACACTTATCAAAGTAAATTGAAAAAAAAGTACTATTCACATCTTTTCCATATAACCATTTGGCTAGAAATTTATTATTTATAAAGTATAATTTAAGTACATGTTATTGTGCTTGCTTTGCATGCATTTGTGTCTGGGTTTATTGGTGCATATACCAGGGTTATAAATCGCAAGAGAGAAGGTGCCTAGTAATGTTTACTGTGTCATTGTGCGTATTAGGTATCAATTTGACAGCTGCTTGACACTGCTATGATTTGTTATATGTAATGCTTCAGAATATTCGATTCTGTCATTTTATCAACTCTTGAAATTAGCTCATATATCTAAGCTTCAATTAGTTGACAGAGGATGAATTTGAGGAAAGAAAATGTGTTCCCTTAACAACAGGCTAAGCTCCAGAAATTTCTTGGGAGGAAAGAGCTGGACAAACATCTGGATGTTGATGAAGCTACAGTTCTTGGTACGGCACTACATGCTGTGAATCTAAGCGATGGAGTCAAACTAAATCGTAAGCGAGGAATGGTTGATGGTTCTTCCTATGGCTTCATTTTTGAGTTAGACGGACCCAATTTTTTGAAGAATGAGAGCAATAGGCAGTACTTGTTCAATGAATGAAGAAACTCCCAAGTAAGGTAAATGGCAAGGAAATTTGATCTATGTTGTAACAGTTGTTGAAAATTAAAAGAGAGTTCAACAACGCAATCTTCCTCTAATTTTTTTATTATGATTGGCTTGCCTCTTTAATGGATGTTCAGGTCCATTATCCAAAAGAACGATTTTGAAGTTTCACTTGCTTATGAGAATGAAGATCTCTTACCACCCGGTGTTACTTCTCCCGTGTTTGCTGAGTATAATGTGTCTGGTTTGACTGATGCAAGTGAGATATAAGATTACCAAATTCTAGAAATGAAATCTTTTTCCACACAAAAGCTTCAGAAAAATCTGATTTGGTTTTATGCCTGTGTTGTCTCTATATTGTTCAGATATTCATCTCGGAACTTGTCCTCACCTATCAGGACAAATTTTCATTTCCCTCTCGGTAGAAGTGGAATTCTTTCTTTGGATCGAGCAGAGGCATGCAGTTATTGAAATATCAGAATGGATGGAAGTTCCTAAAAGGAATCTGACCCTGGAGAATCAACTACTGTTTCCCCCAACATATCAGTTGAAGCTGATGCGAAAAACTCTTCTGAAGAAAGTAATCACAACTTGCATGTTGATGGTGGGTTCAATAATGCATCCATAGCTAATGTAGAAGAACATAGTACCATGGATCTGAGTACAGAAAGAAAGCTGAAAAAGAGGACGTTTAGGGTTCCACTTAAGGTACAAACAAGTGAATTGTCTTAAGATGTCCTCCTACTATTAACAGTCCAATGAGAGATTGTATTTTTATGTGAAAATTATTTTTCTGGCAATTCTTTTTGTCTGAAAGTTATTCAACTATTAATTTCCATTTTTTTGCTTATTTTCCTTGCTGAGTTCTCTCATTTACCATTTATAGATTGTTGAGAAGACAATGGGGCCTGGAATGCCCCTTTCAAAAGAATCTGTTGCTGAAGCTATTCATAAATTGGAAGCATTGAACAAAAAGGACATAGAGCGAAGAAGAACTGCTGAGTTAAAAAATAACTTGGAAGGATATATTTATGCTACTAGAGAAAAGGTTGGATTCTTTTAATAAGTTTAAGCATTTATTCATATAACAGTAATATGTATCTCTCAGTAATATGAAAATTTTATTGTAATGGGTACAATTATCACGATTTGCTTGTATCTCTCATTAGCATTTAGTTGTAATTAGGCATATTCGATGTATACTCTTTGTGTACCTGGGCTATGCCTTTTACTATTAATAAACTCTCACTTTTACTTACAAAAAAAAAAAAACAGTAATATGTTATACTTTTGCATTCTTCATTATGACCATTGAAGTTCAAATTTTAGCTTGTATTTCCTCCATATTGCCCTATTGGTTTATATTCACTCTAAAGATACTGTGTGTTTATACATATTTATACAATAATGCTACAGACAATCGTCTATAGCAACCACTGCGTAACTGGCTAACGTGGCAGCCACGTCAGCCGGTTTATTTAATTAAAAAAAAAAGTCTAACAAAGACAGAAATATGAGGGAAAGTTTTACATTTCAAAAGAAAAAAAATCCAGCAAAAACACAAAACCATGGAAGAAGAAGAAGATATTGAGCTCCGTCTGTAGTCGATACCTGGGTCTAAAAGAACCGTCTTCGCGTGAACAATTGTGAGATCTCCTCCACCTCTATTCTTCGACATCGTGTCTCCGTCTTTAGCTTCAAGTAAGACATCCTGCGTCGTCTGCTTCCTGTCTTCGTGTCTTTGTCTTCGTATGTGGTGTTTTTGTTGCCATTTTGGTGGCTAGAAACATCTATAAGCATTTTTAGTTGTTAAAGAGGAAGACTCTAAAGGCACAGTGTTTGTCGAGACTGGCCAAAAAGTGTAGGAAGTAGGAAATTTACTACACTGGTTATCTCCATTAATTTTGCCATAGGGTTTGCATTTTATAGATGTTAGTATTTCATTTTGCCGCTTCTTGCGTAGATATTGTTGTAGTGCAAAGGGTCTGTTTTTGTTGGCTTCTTGCCACAGGGTTGGCACCACAGTTTAACATTCTATTTTCCTTGGCTTTTAAGAGCAAGGAGACACTGCAGGATTAATGGCACATTCCCATGTTTAACTACATAAAGACATCATATTAAGTACAAGAAGGCAATCGTTGATTTACATAATGCGAACAAAAGGGTCTGTTATGATTCAATGGGTACGTGGTCATTGAGCAGTTAATATTTTGGGTTGGTGTCGAGTACCTCCTGCAAGAACAAGAAGACATTTAGATAATTTAGTCAAGAAATATTATGTGAGAAATCAATTTTTGTGGACATTTTAATGAAAATAGTACTGTATTTTTTTTTAATTCCATTCAACATTTTTTCTTTAAGAATGCTTTATAAATTTCATATTAGGTTCTAAATTTCTAGTAATAAAGGTGAGTGATAGCATTAGTGAGCTGATTTTGGGTAGTTTAGAGACTAGGTTGTTCAAACAAAACCATTTCATAGTTAAATTTTTAAGAAATTTTCAAATGATACAGTCCATTCTTCAGTTGTTTTTAAAAAAATCAATTTCTTTTGCTAATAAATTTAATTCAACATGCTAATTGTTCATGTAATAATTTTGTTAACTTTGTTTTCCCAAGAATGATCAGCTTAATCTGGTGATTTTCTTCTTGTTCTTGCAGGAGGTATAGTTTTCCTTGAATTGTTAGCATGGAAAAATGAGAAGACCACTCAGCTAGGCTAACACCAACTAGCTCAAATCCTCCAAGCGTGGTATGTGATATTATTTTAAAGATATGTTGGATTGTGTTGAGTTGATGTTTATTGGTTGATTACATCAACCTCGTGGTTACTACTTATCATTATTATTTTTTAAATTAGGACATCCCAACAACTATTCCAAACCTTTCAAATTACATGCACGTTTGGCATGGACCAGTGCCTGCATGGTCACTGGCCTTTATGCCATATCCAGATGGCAACCAATATCCAATCAACATTTAGGTGGGGTTGCAACTTTGTTAGTATTTTTTTAATAAACATGCTTCTTCAGAAAGTTTAATTGCGTTAATTTTTGTTATCCAATACAGAATGCTGGTTACAAATTTTAATATGGGATGGGACCTCCCATCACTACAAGCTCTGCAACGAGCTCAAGAGTTCATACAGAGGATCCACCCAATTCTAATGAAACTGAAGCATCATATACATCTTTTATACTTGATGAGAAGAGTAAAGAAGATACACCAGATTCACGGGATACCAATGATGGCAGTGCCAGGACACCTGAGTGTGTTGAAATGGGTGCGAATGATACTATTGAGGAGCCAACATCGGGGATGGAATTTAATTTTTTTGAAGAGGTATTGAGCTATTATAAGCAATATGGTAAGAAATGTAGCTTTGGGGTGATGACAAAAAGGAGTGAAAAGGCCGAGGATGGGACTGTTAGATATGTCGCCCTTGCTTGTGCCCGTAGTGGGAAGGCTCGGAATAGACCGTTGAATGTCGCCAAACCACGTCCGACAGGAAAGACGGAATGTAAGGCAAAGATTAATGCCTTAAAAGTTGAGGGAAATGTGTGGTTGACAACATGTCATAATATCCATAATCACGGCCTCAGTCAACAGAAATCCCCCTTCTTTCGTTGTAATAGAGAAGTTAGCAAGACTGGAAAAAGAGTTATAGATACAAATGACTTGGCTGGCATTCAAATGAATAAGAGCTTTGGCAGTCTTGTCGTTGGTACGGGTGGATTTGAGAACCCTCCCGTTTTTTAAAAAAGATTGTCGTAATTATATTAACAAGGCTAGACATCTGTGACTTGGGAAAGGTGGCGCTGAAGCACTTCGAGATTATTTTTTAAGGATGCAGTACAAAAATCCTAGGTTCTTCACATTGATAGACTTAGATGACGATGAGAGGTTAAAGAATGTCTTCTTGGCAGACCCCCGTAGTAAGGCAGCATATCAGTATTTCAGTGATGTGATCACATTCGATACCACGTATCTGACGAATAGACACGGTATGCCCTTCGCACCATTTGTTGGTGTAAACCACTACGGCCAGTCAATTTTGTTGGGAGCATGATTGATATCCAGTGAGAATACAGAGACATTTGTATGGTTATTCTAGACATGGTTGAAATGTATGGACAATATAGCTTTGAGAGTCATAATCACTAATCAGAACAGAGCGATGAAAAATGCCATTGCTGTTGTATTTCCAGAAAGCCGACATCGATTTTGTTTGTGGCATATACTGAAAAAAGTCCTCGAAAAGCTTGGCTCCTATAGTTCGTACAAAAGTGGCATGAAAACTGCTTTGATAAAATGTGTGTATGACACCTAAAGTGTTGAAAATTTTGAAAAATGTTGGGAGCAGCTAATCACCACGTACAACTTGCATGATAATGCTTGACTACAAAGTTTATATGATGAGCGTGAGCATTGGGTACCAGTTTTCTTGAGGGACTTATTTGGGCTGGAATGAGTACTACGCAGCAGAGTGAGAGCATGAATGCATTTTTTGACGGTTATATTCATGCTAAGACAAATTTGAAAGAATTTGTCGACCAATTTGACAACGCATTGAAAAAGAAAATTGAGAATGAAACTGCCACGGACTTCCACTCATTTAGTGTCTCAATTCCCTGTATATCTAGATCTCCAATTGAAAAGAGATTTCAAGATCTGTACACAAATGCAAACTGTACATAACAGTTTTAGAAACGGCTTTACATTGATACAAAACTGCTCAATATTCATACAAAACTATTTCACAGGTTTACAACCTGCTCTGTTACAAAATCCATACAAAACTGCTCATACATTAACCTAACCATATTGTTTACAAACAATATACATTACATCACTATTTCATAGTTTTAACAAATTTTACATTTTGATGGTTTTACAACCTGCTCAATATCCATACATCAACTACATAGTCCAATACAAAACCCAAACTCCAATACAATTTTTGGAATTACTAACACTATCCAGGAATTACTTAGACACTACCAAGCAACAACCAACATGCAACTAGCCATGCAAAAGCCTAATGCTGCCGAAATAGTCTACGTGAACGCCTTATTTCAGCTTCTTATTCCCGAAGCATCAACTCCTTCTTCATAAGCTCAATCTCCATCTTGTGGATATCGTCGCGTATCTTCTCAAGCTCTTTCTCCTTCCTTAGCAGTTCATTGGTTCTTTCTCGAAGTAAGACTTCATTATCTTCATTACTATCTGCCCACTTGAAAAACCTGCATTATGGTAATCCCTGATGATTTTAAACATATTGTACAAATGTTAGATGTTTTAATATTAATCATTACAACCTGATCAAATGTTAGATGTTTTATGTATAAACGATGGTAGTTACCTTAGTGTTGCACTTTGGACACCTTAAGAAGGGTCGTCTTAGATTCTTTGCAGTACTTGAAAGCCTCAGTGTGGCGAATGGTATACCCAAAGTACGTTTGCCAAAGGATGAAAAAGATGAAGATGATGACATCCTAACATATAGCAAAATAACAATCAGTAAACATTGGAGAGAGGGATCATACATAATTCAAAGAAAAATTACAAGAAATGATTTAATGGGAAAAGGTGACTAACCTATCGCATACATCTTCTGGTACTTAATTACATTTTAATCTAGTAGTAAACATTAGACTAACATAACAGTTTAACATTTTAATGAAAGTGTAAACATCCGAATAACAATAACAGTTTAACATTTTAATGAAAGTGTAAACATCACAATAACAGTTTAACCATTTCACATTTTAATGAAACAGTGAACATCCCAATAACATACCAATAACAAAAAAAATTTACATTTTTAATGCAACAATACACATCCCACTACCATTTTACACTAACAGACTAACATTTTAATGTAACAGTCAATAACAGTATGTAATAGTTTAACAATTTAACATTTCAATGAAACAGTGAACATCCCAATAACATACCAATAACAAAAACAATTTGCATTTTTAATGCAACAATACACATCCCACTACCATCTTACACTAACAAACTAACATTTTAATGTAACAGTCAATAACAGTAAGTAACAGTTTAACATTTTAATGAAACAATGAACATCCCAATAACATACCAATAACAAAAATAGTTTACATTTTTAATGTAATAGTGAACATCCCACTAACATTTTACAGTAACAGACAAACATTTTAATGTAACAATCAATAACAATAAGTAACAGTTTAACAGTTTAACATTTTAATGAAACAGTGAACATCCCAATAACATACCAATAACAAAAACAGTTTACATTTTTAATGCAACAGTGAACATCCCAATAACATACCGATAACAAAAATAGTTTACATTTTTAATGCAACAATGAACATCCCACTAACATTTTACACTAACAGACTAACATTTTAATGTAACAGTCACTAACAGTAAGTAATAGTTTAACATTTTAATGAAACAGTGAACATCCCAATAACATACCAATAACAAAAACAATTTACACTTTTAATGTAACAGTGAACATCCCACTAAAATCTTACACTAACAGACTAACATTTTAATGTAATAGTCAATAACAGTAAGTAGCAGTTTAACATTTTAATGAAATAGTGAACATCCCAATAACATACCAATAACAAAAACACTTAACATTGTTAATGCAACAGTACACATCCCACTACCATTTTACACTAACAGACTAACATTTTTAATGTAACAGTCATCTTCCCAATTACATAACAGTTTAACAATTAATAGTAAAAATCCCACTAACATCAAGTAGTAACCGTTTAATACAATTTGTTGAACCATCTCTCTAAAATTTTATTTTATTCATTCCATAGAGATGCTACTACTCTCATTCATGAGTGAAATTTATAAATTGGCAACTTAAGCATGATGATATGGTATGTGATTTGAAAAATTATATGACTAAATAGTTAATGCAAGAATTATACATCATAGGCAATGTATTACATGACTAAATGTACAATGTATGATAAAGAATTATTGACTTCCAAACATTTGGAAAGTAAAACCAAAGCATAGAAAAAGGAGAAAACAAACAAGATTTTTGCAGTGAGGAAATGTTGAAACTCTGCCTGATCGATGATTACAAAAAATTTTTTGGGGTTAGGGTTAGGGTTTGGGTTTGGGGCTTGATAACCAAACAAATTTAGGGTTAGGGTTAGGGTTAGGGTTTTAGGGCTTGATAACAAAAAAAAATTAGGGTTAGGGTTCAGATTTCGGGGCTTGATAACCAAAACAATTTAGGGTTAAAGTTTCAGGGTTTTATAGGAAGGGGATTTCAGATTTGGGTTTGTGGGAAGGGGTTAGATGCTAACAAAGAGAAGACAAAGGGGAGAAGATGGCTCTGTGGCTTCCTGGTTCTGTGGCTTCGTGGAGGAGATGAAGAGAAGACGAAGACAGTGACTTTGTAAAACCGTTGGTTTGTGGGTATGAGGGCTCATGGGTTCATGGAGACCACAAAGACTAACTGCAGAGAAGACGAAGACTGGGTTATGGCAGTGAGTGGGGCGGCCAGTTTGTGGAGGACGATGAGGCTTCGAGGTTCCACGATGGGGCTTCGTGGAGGAAAAAGAAGACAGAGTGAAGGGTCGTTTTCGTGGGGATGAGTGAAATGGGAAAGGAGGCCTCATGACCCATTATGTTTTTGAGTGAAAGGATCCAAACAACGACGTTGCACATTTCGATCCCCATCTCTTTCGACCAAGTAGCAAATGACGACGTTCAAGTATTTTAAATGCCACATCGGACACGATGCCGCAAGGGTTCCCCTGCGCGGTTGTGAGTAGCATTTTTTATATTTATATATTTGTTGGATAGACCTGATCTACTGGAATTGTGAAAGAGGATTAAATCATTTTTATGTGAAGACTTTAAAAAAAATCATTGGTTTGTTATGTGATGATCTGCTTATCTTGGGCATGTCCCCAATAGATGACAATTTTGTTTTTAAATTTATTCCAGCTTGAATCATCTAAGGAGTTGGAACAAATTTCTACTGGTGAGGAACGCCAATCATTTAATCACAAGCTTGATGAGGTTGGCTTTTGTCACTAAGATAGGATTTAATAAGATAGGATTCAATAACAATCTCTAACACTTAATTGTGTACATTATCTTAGAGGGCCCGTGCCACCTTCTAGGAAAAAGCAAATGATATACTACTTAAATAGACATGAGATGCGGGAAATAAGGCATTATTGTGTAAAAGCCAGGAAATCTGGAGATGTTATGTAAAATGTTTTCTATATAATGATATACAATCCCTATGAAAAGGGCATTCAGACCAAATTGACATGGTATCAGAGCTCCTACTCTGATATTCATCTGGGTCTTAATCACTCGTGTGTGATGGGAAGAATTTTTTTTCTTCTCTATTTGTGCAAGATTTTCTTGCTTTGGTTGTTCTTGGTTGGGAGTTGGAGCTATCAGCATCTTCAATTTTTTTTCCAACATGTGGGCTCGTGTGGGTTCGAAGTATTGGTGTCTATCAGCATCTTTTGTGGGTGTTCTCGGTTCAGCAAATTCTGGTGGTGCCATTCTCTCGGTGGCTGGGTCGGGGTGGTTTTGCATCTCTATGTCTGTTAATAGCCTCTGGTGGTGACCGTGTGGGAATTTCAGTTTAAGATGTTTTTTTAAAGAAAAAGAATTATCAAATCATATTCATAGTTCTGCTAAGGTTCCCACTGATGAAAAGGAACTAGCTCAATAGGAGGTCAAGGATGCTAAGGTGATCTTTTGGCTACTAGGGACGATTAAGTCTCATCTTGTGACCAACATTCATTGTTTAACTACAGCTTAGGTTATGTGAGATTATCTCCATCGTATTTACCACCAAGATCACGGTTCTCGGAAATTCTAGTTGGAGTTCAAAATGAGTAATTATAGGCAAGGTAATTTGACTATTGAGCAATTTTATTCTGGTTTCATTAACCTTTGGAGCAAGTATTCTGTTGTTATTCATGCGAAGGTTCCCTCTACGACACTTGCGGCTCTTAAAGTAATTCATACTGAGAGTCAACACGATTAATTTTTG
Source organism: Cyclocarya paliurus (assembly GCA_029856935.1). Lineage (NCBI taxonomy): Eukaryota > Viridiplantae > Streptophyta > Magnoliopsida > Fagales > Juglandaceae > Cyclocarya > Cyclocarya paliurus. The sequence continues at coordinate 37,274,917 of CM056950.1, read as the reverse complement.
ATGAAGCTACAGCCTGAATTTGAGCCTGTTCAAGCCAGTTTATGAACCGTAATCTGGTTCCTTCCTTAGATACTTGTTTGGGAGAATTGTTGTCTGAAGAACAATGGTTATCCACGCAGATGGGTATGACCTCTGAGAAAGTCTTTTCTGATGTCGTGAATGTAGCATATGCCTCACAAGGGAAAGGGAGGAACCAATTGCAATGTTTTAGTTGTAAGGAATTTGGTCATATTGCTTGCAACTGTCCTAAGAAAGTTTGTAACTACTGCAAGAAAGTGGGCATATCATCAAAGACTGTCGAGTGTGGACTCAAAATCGTCAATCCCAAGCTTTTTAGGCTGTTGTTTAGTCATCTTCTTCTTCTTCTGTGCCACCAGCCGTAAGCTCTTATTCATCTGTTCTCACACTAGCAATCGTTCAACAGATGATTGTGTCTGCTTTTACGGCCTTAGGCCTGCAAGGTACAGGTACTAAGTGTCGAGGACGGTGATCGCGAATGGGCCTAAAGTGGGTCGTTTATTTCCTTTACAGTTTTCTATTCCTAATATTGTTTCTCTTCCTTGCACGACTACTGCCAATAAGAATGAAGTCTGGCATAAGAAATTAGGTCATCCTAATTCTGTTGTCTTGACTCATCTGATGAAACATGGTTTTTTGGGCAATATAGATTCCTTTTCTTCTTCCTATGTATCTTTTGATTGTGCTACTTGTCGTCTTGGTAAAAGTAAAACTTTACCTTTTCCTACACATGGTAGTCGTGCTTCTAATTATTTTGAGATTGTGCATACTGATGTTTGGGGTATAAGTCCTGTTATTTCTCATGGTCAGTATCGCTATTTTGTGACGTTTATCGATGATTATAGTCAATTCACTTGGATATATTTTCTTCGTTCTAAAGCTTATGTGTTTTCTATCTTTCAAACTTTTGTTGCACTTGTCGAGACACAGTTCAGTATCTATATCAAAATCTTACGCTCTGACTCAAGAGGGGAGTACATGTCTAATTCTTTTCAGACTTTTCTTCAGTAAAAGGGAATTATTTTCTAGCTTTCTTATCCTTATACCCCTCAACAAAATGGAGTCGCTGAGCATAAGAATCGTCATCTCTTAGATGTCGTTCATACTTTGTTCATTGATTCTTTTGTACATTTTAAGTTATGGGTAGAAGTTTTATCTACTGCTGTCTATTTGATTAATCATTTGCCTACAGCCACTCTAAATTATAATCCTTCCTATTTTTGATTATTTGGCATCTCCTGAATATTAATCCTTCCATACTTTTGGATGTGTTTATTTTGTTCAACGGCCACCTGTTGAACGTCATAAGCTTGCTGCCCAATCTGTCACATGTGCCTTTATGGGATATAGTCATACTCAGAAAGGATTTTTTTTTGTTATGATACTCATGCAAACAAATTTCGGATCTCCCGAAATGTGAGTTTCTTCGAAAATCAATATTTCTTTCAGTCTCAAGTTGTTTATGATCCTCCTATTACTCTTCTACCCGCATTTGATTATGTGTCTTCTTCTATTGAGCGATTTAAACTAGGTATAGTGTATCATCGATGTCGTCTCCCTTCATCCACACCCCTTCCAGACACTTATCCATCACCTGATTCTACGGTTCCCGTACCTCGACGTTCCACGTGGGTTACACATCCACCGGATAGATATGGTTTTCCTCATACATCACTTATTGTCACTCTCGACACTGTTTCTATTCCTCACTCTAATACGCAGGCAGCCACCCAAGCATATTGGCAGCAAGCCATGCAAGAAGAAATCCAAACTCTTCAAGACAATCACACTTGGGATCTTGTGACTTGTCCCTCTAGCATCAAACCTATTGGTTGTAAATGGGTGGACTCAGTCAAATTTCAATCTGATGGCTCACTAGATAGATATAAGGCCCGTCTGGTGGCTTTTGGGAACCGGTAGGAGTATGGATGTGAAGATACATTTGCACCTGTTGCCAAAATGACTACTATGAGGACTATCTTGGCAATTACTGCATCGCAAGGGTGGTCTCTTCAGTAGATGAATATGAAGAATGCTTTTCTACATGGGGATTTAAAGGAAGAAATCTATATGTCTCCACCTCCCGGCATGTTTGCTACACCTTCTTCAGAGATTTGTCGGCTACGTCGATCCATGTATGGATTGAAACAGGCTCTGCGTGCATGGTTTGATAAATTTCACTCTACCCTGCTTACTTTTTATTTTACTCAGAGTTAGTTTGCTTTTTGCAAGACTTCTGCAGGAATTGTATTGCTTCTGGTATATGTTGATGACATTGTGATCACTGGGTCTGATACTAAATTAATTCAGAAAGTACAGCAGCATCTCAAGGCCTCTTTTTACATGAAAGATCTTGGTCTCCTGCAATACTTTCTTGGCCTTGAGGTGTAGATTACTCCGACTGGTACATTATTACACCAACACAAATACACACAAGAGGTAATTTTATTGGCTAGTCTCCAATCGAGTAACTCTATTCTTTCTCCCTTGGAGGTGAATCTCAAGCTTCATCAAGAGGAAGGCAAGCTTCTCTCAAATGTATCCTTGTATCGGTAGCTCGTTGGGTGTTTGAACTACCTGACAATTACTCATCCTGACATTTCTTATGTTATGCAGCAGGTCAGTGAATTTATGCAGACCCCCCGACATCTACATTTAGCTGTTGTCCATCATATTATCCAATATCTGAATGGCACCTCTACATGCAGGTTGTTCTTTCTTAAAGAATCTTTCTTATAGTTAGAGGCTTATAGTGATGCTGATTGGGCTAGATGTGCAGATACTCATCGTTCTATTATTGGGTGGTGCATATTCTTAGGCAGTGCACTCATTTCTTGGAAGAGTAAAAAGCAAGACAGAGTTTCCAAGTCCTCCACTGAGTCTGAGTATCGTGCTATGTCTTCCGCTTGCTTTGAGATCACATGGCTTTATGGGTTATTGGGAGAACATGGCTTTCCTCATCTTCATTCCACTCATCTCCATGCTGATAATACCAGTGCTATCCAGATTGCTCCTGTTTTCCATAAGCGTACGAAACACATTGAAGTTGATTGTCATTCCATCCGTGAAGCTTTTGACAAGCATGTGATTACTCTTCCTCAAATTTCCACCACACTTCAAACTGCTAACATCTTCACTAAAACTCTTCCTCGGCATCGACATCAGTTCTTGATTGACAAATTGAGGCTGCTAGATTTCCCAGCATCAATTTGAGGGGGGATGTAACTAAGATAGGATTTAATAAGATAGGATTCAATAATAATCTCTAACACTTAATTGTGTACATTATCTCATAAGGCCCGTGCCAGCCACTAGGAAAAAGCAAATGATATACTACTTAAATAGGAATGAGATGCGGGAAATAAGGCATCAGGAAATAGGACACTATTGTGTAAAAGCCAGGAAATTTGGAGATGTTGTGTAGAAGTTTTTCTATATAATGATATACAATCCCTATGGAAAGGGCATTCATACCAAATTGACAGCTTTTTATATTTGAGCAAACTCTGAAAACTCATTGACTTAGGTCTCCTTTTTAACTTTTTTGATTGAACAATTTGTATTAACTCAGGTGCAAGAATCGTTGTATACAAACGGTGAGGATACTACTGCTACAGAGTTCCAGGAAGGCCTAGATATGTTAAAAGGTGTTGGTGGTCCCATGTTCTCTAGGTATGTGATACGTCCTATAATACATTTAATTGAACTTAAGGCATTCTTCAGTTGAACTGAGTTTGGCATGATTGCTACCAATACTAATCAATCTAGTCTTAATATGATGTTTGAACTAATGAACTTTTGATTGTAGACGAAAAGAGCTTACTGCACGGCCAGCAGCAGCTGAACATGCTTGAAGATATCTTATTGAGCTACAACAGGTACCTTTTTTTTGTTCCTTCTTTGTTTCTTTTGTATAAGGAGGTATTGAAAACTCGTTTCATTAGGTGGCTAACCTTTGGAATGTTTAGCTTGTTTGGATATGAAAATATTACCGGGACAATGCCTAGGTGCCCTCAAAGAGACAGCTGAATCTAGGAACTTTGGACTCCATATTGAAGTCAAGAGTTTGAGGAACCACTATACCAATTCTCATGGTTAGATACTTCAGCTGGTTTACTTGTAACACAATTTTATGAGAGAACTTATCTTTAGGTGTATTTCTATCAGTCTGCTTTAGTGGGAGACTAGCATGGTGCTTGAGTGTCATAGATGGTGTTAGTCAAAAAGGTGAGAGGAGGCCTGGAAATATGTAATAGTTACATACTTTTGTTTGCAGTTGGTAGGAAGTAGATAGTAGGTGAAAGAATAAACCTTTTGGATTTGCATGGAGTACTAGGAAGGCAGTCAAATGGAACTAGACAAGAAGTCTTTAATTTGGGAACCAAAGCTAGCCTCTTGAGAAATGGGATTAGTTTACCTTTTGTATTATAATTACATTTACTGAAGTTGTTGTTTGCAAAATCATGCAAGTTTTAAATCATCATATAAAAATATGTTTTGCATTGGACAAAAATGATCTTGGTAATTTCTTGTCACTAATTTTTTATCTCAATGGTTTCTCTTTTTCTCATGACATTTTTGTATCTATATCTTTTGTTTAAAAACTGAAGGTAGGGAAGAGAGATAGGGGATAGTTCTTTAGTTCATTTAATTGAGCTAGTTAAATCAATTTCCTTCTGCAACTAATTGAATATGTAAATCTTGGCATACTAGTATTTTATTGAAGAAACTCGGGAGATTAAGACTGTATTGACTAATGCAATTTTGTTTGTTTTTTCCTTTGCTTGTCTTGATACAACTTTTTTACAAAACCCATGGGAGCAAGTTGATACCACTGATTCTCGAAATTACTCCCTTTGGTTATTGAAATTACTATTGATACATCTTTCGTGCAATTTACAGTTGGGTTAATCTATATTAAGGTGAATATGTGTTTCTTGAACCATCTATTGGTTGAATTGAAGGTTTATGAGTTTTTAGTCAATGATCGTGTCTCTCTGTTACATATTACTAAGAAGGGTTTGAGGATTGTGAGAGAAATATCTTTGGGCAGAATCAGTGTGGGGTAGTTGGTTGTTATGGTCGAAGTGAGTTAAATGTAAGGATGGTCAAAGTTCTTAAGAACTCAATTGTGTGAAAAATAAAGCTTATCTTGCACAATAATGTTACAATACTACAATACTCATGGTTATTATCTGGTATTGGTAGAGTAGAATGTTGTAAAGTGACGTGATTTCATAGCTTTATCGAGACTGGGAGTGGATGTATAGCTGAATTATGCAAGGCCTTTTCTTTTCTTAGTACCACAATGGTTAATGGTCTAGCTAGTCATTGACTGGAGATACTAGTGCTCATGAAACTAGGTGGTGACACTTTCAGGTCATTTTCGTAGCTAGTAGCCGTTTCGGTCGAAGCTTTGGCATATGGCACTTGTGACGTTAAGATTTATGTCATTTTGGGAATCAATGAGGGTAGAAAATTGGAAACAATAAAATGTTACAGAAATAATTATGGGATTTGATTATAATTTACAGAGATATGATTTGGAAAATATTTATTTTATTTTTGGTGATAATTTCCTTTCTAGCAAGATTGGATATTGTAGTAAATTAGGTTGTAAATACTTAACTTGTATAGCATATTAGATGCATAGAATCTAGTAACAATCTTGTATATTCTCTTCAATATAATGAAAGCAAACCCTCAGTAAAGGGTATTCAGACCAATTTGACATGGTACCAAAGCCCTTACTCTGATATTCATCTCTGTGATCTTAATCCTTCGTGTGTGACAAGAAGAATCTTTTTTTCTTCCTCTAGTTCTGCAAGTTCCATCTTGCTCTTGGTGTGTCGGTCTTTTCTACGATGAACCACGTTGTGGGTTTACTGTTCTGCGGCAGTCAACCTCCTTGTGGTGGTGTTCGGCTTTTTCTGCGGTGGTTGAGTGGTGTTCGACCTACTTTGTGGTGGTCGTTGCTCTGTTTCTGGGCAGTTTTCTCTATCTCGATGATTGCTTTGTGGTGGTTGGGTCGCTGTGGACACGTCAGCTCTCCCTGTGGAAGATGGTAGGTTCTGTGGTGGTGGGGAGGTGGTCGGTGACTTCGGCTGCCGTCTGTGCTGGGTGCTGGGCAGTTATCAATTCGCTGATTTTTTTTGTGTCCGTGGGCCTAATTACTTGGGTATCATTATCTAGGCCCTCTGTTACTTGGGCCTAATTATTATGTGTCTGTGGGCTTCCTTACTTGTATTGCGTGTTTAGGCCTCTATTTCACTTGGAGTTGGAACTTAATTGATTTGGGCTTGCTTTTTTTTTTTTTTTCTTGACTACTTGGGCTAGTTATTTTTTAGTAGATTTTCATCATGTCTATTGAAACCACTATTGTACGATTTATTGGAAAGAATTTTTCTACATGGGAATTTCAATTTAAAATGTTCTTGAAAGGGAAATAATTATCAAATCATATTGATAGTTTTGTTCGAGTTCCCACTGATGAAAAGGAATTTACCCAATGAAAGGTCAATGATGCTAAAGTGATCTCCTGTCTATTGGGGACGATTGAGCCCCATCTTGTCACAAATTTTCGATGTTTTACTACGGCTCAAGCTATGTGGGACTACATGCATCGTATTTATCACCAAGACCATAGCACTTGAAAATTCCAATTGGAGTTGAAAATTAGCAATTACAATCAAGGTAATTTGACCATTGAGCAATTTTATTCTGGTTTTATTAATCTTTGGAGCGAGTATTCTGCTATTGTTCATGCTAAGGGTTGCCTGTGGCACTCGCGGCTCTCCAAGCGGTTCATGCTGAGAGTCAACGCGATCAATTTTTGTTGAAGTTTTGACCTGAATTTGAGCTTGTTCGAGCTAGTTTATTGAACCATAATCTGGTTCCTTCTTTGGATATTTGTTTGGGAGATTTATTGCATAAAGAATAGCGGTTATCCACTCAGATGGGTACGACTTTTGAGAAGGTATTTTCTAAGTCTGTGAATGTAGCCTATATAACACAAGGGAGAGGGAGGAACAAGTTGCAGTGTTTCAGTTGCAAGAAGTTTGGTTATATTGCTCACAACTGTCCTAAGAAAGTTTGTAACTACGGTAAGAAAGAGGGCCATATCATCAAAGACTGTTGAATACAACATCCGAATCGCCAATCCCAAGCCTTTCAAGCTATTGTGCAATCCTCGTCTTCTTATGCGTCCCCCACTGTACGCTCTGATTCATCTGTTCTCAAACCAGCAATGATCCAACAGATGATTGTGTCTAGTTTTATGGCCTTAGGACTGCAAGGTAGGGGTACTAACTCAACTTCTTGGATTGTTGATTCAGATGCTTCTAATCATATGACTGGTAATACGATGGGTCTCCATGGTGTTCGTAAGTATAGAGGCATGCAAAATATTCAGATTGCTGATGACAGTACTCTTTCTATTACTGTTGTTGGTAATTTGAGCTCTTCATTTCACGATGTTTTTGTCTCTTATGGCTTGTCTACAAATTTGATTTCTATTGGACAATTTGTAGATAATAACTATGATGCTCATTTTTCTTGTGGTGGTTGTTTTGTGCAGAATCAGGTGTCAGGGACGATGATCACGAAGGGGGTCTAAAGTGGGGCATTTATTTCCTTTACAATTTTCTATTCCTAATGTTGTTTCTATTGTTTGTACGGCTACTGCCAATGATAATGAAATCTGGCATAAGAAATTGGGTCATCCTAATTTTGTTGTCTTGGCTCATCTTATGAAACATATTTTTTGGGCAATAAAGCTTTATTTTCTTCTTCTCCTATATCTTTTGATTATGCTACTTGTCGTCTTGGTAAAACTAAAACTTTACATTTTCCTTCACATGGTAGTCGTGCTTATAATTACATTGAGATTGTGCATATTGATATTTGGGGAGTAAGTCATGTTATTTCTCATGGTTAGTATCATTATTTGTCTTTCAAAAATTTGTTGCGCTTGTCGAGACACAGTTCAGTACTTGTATCAAAACTTTACACTCCAACTCGGGGAGAGTACATGTCTTATTCTTTTCAGATTTTTCTTCAGAAAAAGGGGATCATTTCCAGTGTTCTTGTCCTTATACCCCTTAACAAAATGGAGTCGTTAAGCGTAAGAATCATCATCTCTTAGATGTTGTTCATACTTTATTGATTGATTCTTCTGTACCTTCTAAGTTCTGGGTAGAAGCTTTATATACTGCAGTCTATTTGATCAATCGTTTGCCTACTGCCACTCTAAATTATAATTCTCCTTATTTTCGATTATTTGGCATATTTCTTGAGTATCTATCCTTTCAAACTTTTGGGTGTGTTTGTTTTGTTCATCTGCCACCTGTTGAGCATCACAAGCTTGCTACCCAGTCTATCACTTGTGCCTTAATAGGATATAGTCCTACTTAGAAAGGATTGGTTTGTTATGATGCTTATACAAACAAATTCCAGATCTCTCGGAATGTGATTTTCTTTGAAAATTAATATTTCCTTCAGTTTTAAGTTATTTATGATCCTCCTATTACTCTTCTACCATCTTTTGATGATGTGTCTTCTTCTATTGAGCGATTTAAACCAGGTGTGGTCTATCATCGACGTCCTCCTTCATCGCCCCTTCCAGACACTGATCCGTCATCTAATTTTGTGGTTCCTATACCTCGGCGCTCCACCATCAACCGGATAGGTATGGTTTTTCTTATACCTCGCTTACTGCTACTCTCGAGATTGTTTCTATTCCTCACTCTTATATGCAGGCGGCCATCCAAGCATGTTGGGATTTTTTAGGAACTTGTTGGTGGACTCAAATGTCTTCGACTTTATTAGTGAGGGTGTCGGGTCTTATAGGATCAGTGGAGCAAGAAGGTGAACAAGTTTATTGTTAATAGTAATGGTATAGTGATTTGGTTGGGAAACATGATGCCTGTACTCTTTCGGCTGCCATCAACAAATTTTATAAAACGATGCGGGAAGGCAATCAAGACCTTTCATTTCTTGTTATTCGCCTCTAGGTAATTGTCTTGTGAACAAGAAGTGACAATCAGGATGATCGGATGATAGGTTTCAGGCAAGTGATCAGTAGTTGTTCCAAAAATCACGGGTTATTAAATAATGGTATACAATTTAATTAAAATCAGACTCCATTTTTATTTCTTTTATTTTTTTTAGTGACAGTGCAAAATCATTTGCAACCATTTGGACTAGTTGGAGAAATATAAATTTAGAAACCGTTTATATATATAGTCTTTTTCAAAATGGCCAATCTTTATTCTTTCAACGAACTTTCTGCGAAGCTCTTGTATTATATATGGTGTCTTTGGACTTACTTTGATGATGGAAGGAGCCAAGCTCTTCTTTCACAAATTTGAGTTTTTCTTTTCCGAAATCAACCTGATCCTTTTAAGCTCCTCCATATACTCACCAGTTTTTCCTCTTTCATTCCCAAAGTATTCCTGGATTCAGCACTCCAGGATTCACATCTGAAGAAGTATTTACTACGGTTTTCAATCTGCAAGACAAGGTATTGTTCTGATTCCGTTTTTATTAATAAAGTAGAGAAGAAATAGGTGTTTTTTTTTTTTTTTTTTGTGATTTGTATATGTTTCTAATACTGTCGCCCATTGTATAATTAATACTTTTGCAGGTTTGTAGGATTAGTAGGATTCCCAAGCCAAAGCCTAAAATTGAGAAAGCTATAAAAAACGAAACGGAGAGTACCGACAAGAATATGACTAGTCCTAACTCGACTTCTGGGGGAATTTCAACCAAAGACAACGATCAGATAGGGATACAGATGGCTCATCAAATGAGAAAGTTGACCCAGAGCCCAAGGTTCACGAAGAATTATGATCTATGGAAGTTACATTTAGGTTCAAATGTTGAGCATCTCTGCCTCTAGAGCAAATATTTATACTGCAGAAAAATGCGATCTAGGTTAATCCACATAATATGATATGCATTCTTGGTGCAATGCATTTAGCGACCACTGAGGATAAGTACGAACTCTTCACATAAGGAATTACCATTAGAAGTTTATTTAGCAAATGAAAATTAACGAGTCATTCTAGTAAAATTCTGTAGTAAACTGTTAAAAAATGTTGATTTGGCATAACACCTTGCCTGTTCGAGGTAATTTTAAAAATATATAGATTTTAAATATAAAAATAATTAATTTTATTTAAAGACAAAAATATGAATTTCTTAAAATTCGGAAAACTAACAATAAGGGTGCGTTTGGATCTCCAACTCATCCCAACTCATCTCAACTCATCATTACACATTTTTCAAATCCCAATACAAAATATAATAAACAATTCAACTTTTTCAAATCCCAAAACAACTTTAATATTAAAAAATAATATTCTAACAATATTTTATCATCTCAACTCAACTCAACTCAACTCACTTCAACATCCAAACCCACCCTAAATTATTTTAAAACAGATAGGGCCAACAACGGCCCTCTCGAGGTGGCAACTTAAGTAGAGGGGCCCTCGTCAACCATACTAGGTAGGGCTGCCACATGGTGTTTGATCCTGAGTACAAATTTTAGAACACATACAAATTAGACGGCGACAAACATATATATTTTTTTATCAAATTAAGTCAATATAATCAAAATCATTATAATTAATGTGTGAATACCACGTTGCTATTTTTTCCATAAGGTTTTTTTCTATTATTCTAGCATACAAATAGGTAAAATCAATAATTTTTATGGTCGTTGTTCCATTTACCTAGGGCTCTCAACCAGGTTAGTTGGGGTTGGGTTTGAGTCACTTTTTATTCAAGTTAAACTTTACCTCCAATAATTGAATGGACCAATCATTCTAATCCAAACATGACAAAATGTTTCACTAGTTAATCCGACACAACCCGTTTATGTCTTCGAGCTGGGTAGAGTCAATTTACATATATATATAATATATAAATATACATGTGTGTGTATGTATGTATCTATATATGTATGTGTTACAGGCTCTCAAGACAAAGCGAGTTATCGGTGGGTTTACGGGAAATGCCACCAGATCATTCTTCTGTGCCTTCCCTATGGTAAATTAATGCAATACAAAATGTGGGTTTGGGAGGAACCCACCTCTGTAGACAACCAAACCAAAGTTGGGAATTGTTTTTTTGAATAGTCCTATTGATGGCCATCATACATTCTTATAATCTATTCTTTTATTTAAACAATCAAATATATGGAAGTGTGACTAATTGATAGACTTCCTTAACAATACAAGATCACATAATTCAATATATTCTAGTCGTAGTTGCCTTGTATTTCTCCTTCCTTATTTGGCTTCCGCAACACTCCTCCCTCCTTCAAGATTTTCCTTATCCTCAAGGGAAAGTTCTGGAAATCGCGATTTGATGATGGCCAAGCTTTCCCAAGTGGCTTCTGCTAGGTTGTTGCCAACCCAATGCCTTGTTTCCCTTGCCTCGATAGGCCAACACAGCTTGAGGTTGAATGGGTGGTGAGCTTAGTGCGACTTTTGGAAGCTCAGTTCCCCAATTTCTTTGTTCCCCAATTTTATTTTGAGAAGAGACACATGGAAGATTGGGTGGACGCGCGAGCCAGAAGGAAAATCAAGGTGATAGGCAACCTGTCCAATGCACTCCAAGACTTAAAATGGCCCGTAGTATGGGGCGGCTAGCTTCATATTTGCCATCCTCTCCATCGTGTGTTGCCTATAAGGTTGTAGTCGCAGGTAAACGAGTCCCCTGGCTGGAAGCTCCTCTTCTGATGTCCTCGATCATACTAAAGCTTCATATGATTTTGTGCTTGTTGTAGCTTAAGGCACACTTCCTTAATGAGTTGATCCCAGTCAATCAATGTTTGGACTACAACTTCTACTTTTGCAGTTCCTTGCAAATACGAAAGAATTGTTGGTGGTTTTTGGCCTTACACCACTTCATATGGGCACCAACCTGTGCTAGAATGAGTGCTGGTACTATAAACATATTCAACCCAAAGAAGTCATTTAACCCACGTCATGGGTGCGGAACTTGTGAAACAATGCAAGTACATTTCAAGAGTGCGATTAATCACTTCGGTTTGCCCATCCATCTAGGGGTGATAAAAAGAGCTAAAATTGAACTTGATGTCTTGTAGTTGGAAGAGCTCTTGCCAAAAATTACTAGTAAAAGTGAGGTCTTGATCACAAACAATGGATGTTGGAAGTCCATGAAATTTGAACCATTAAAAAAAAAAAAAAAAAAGCTTAAGCCACCGTCACTGTTGTGAATGGGTGTTTGAAAGGCACAAAGTGTGCAAATTTTGATAATCTATCCACCATAACGTAAATAACATTTTCCCTTGTGAGTTGGGTAGTCCAGTTATGAAGTCCATGGAGATGTCCGACCATACAACAACTGGAATGGGCAACGGATGGAGGAGGCCTGCTGGCTTAGTGTGCTCACTCTTGTGCCGCTGGCAGACATCACATTCGCGGATGAAGGCCTTCACCTGAGACCTCGCCCCTGGCCAATAAAAAACTGATTTGAGCCATTGCCACATTTTATGAAAGCCTTCATGGGTACTCGCGTGGAACTCACTGATGATGGGTTGAAAAAGTGGAGAATTGGCTCTTATATAAATTTGATCCCTATAAAAAACAAGTCTCGACTTGAAGCTCCATGGCCTAATTGCCTCTTCTGCCTAAATATTTTTTGTCAATGTTTGCAACTCTGGCTTATTCAACACCTCTTCTCTTATAGGTTATGTCCAGTTAGGGAGAGGCATGCTGAGAGCAGAAAAGTTTTTTGGCTTGCCTATATAGTCTTCCTCACGTCGAGATAGGTTGTCTGCCACTGAATTTTCGCACCTCTTTTTGTACTCAATCACGAAGTCTTAGCCCATTAATTTGACTAACCATTTTTATTGAGCTTCCATAGCACTGGTTTGGTCTCACAAATACCTTAAACTTTTCTAATTAGTGCGGATAATGAACCGGTTTCCAAGTAAATATGGCCTCCACTTTTGGATGGCAACCACTAGTGCCATAAACTCCTCGTACGTCGATCGACACAAGTTACGGCCTTGAAGTGCCTTGCTAAAATAGGCTATGGGTCTTCCTTCTTGCATGAGTACCCAGCCCAAGCCAAACCTGAATGAATCACACTCTACAACAAACAACTTAGAGAAATTCGGTAGTGCTAAAATCGGACTGGTTGTCATGGCTTGCTTAAGTTGAATAAAGGCGGCTTCAGCTTTCTCATTCCACCCGAATGAACCCTTTTTAAGCAACTGTGTCAGCGGGCCTTCAACCTAGCAGTAGTTACGGATGAATTTCTGATAGTAGCTCCTCAAACCAAGGAACCCACGTAGAGCTTTAACAGAATTTGGTCTGGGCCATTTTGTCATTGCTGCCACTTTCTCGGGATCCATTGACACACCATGCTCGAAAATAAGATGACCCAAGTAATTAACTTGGTCCTATCCAAACTGGCACTTATCCATCCTCACATACAACTTGTTAGATTGTAACATATGTAATACAATCTTGAGGTGTGATAGATGATCCTCCCATGTTCGACTATAAATTAATATATCATCAAAGAACATCAATACGTACCTTTGCAATACAAGCTTAAGGATATCGTTCATGAGGGATTGAAAGGTCGACGGGGTATTGGTGAGCCTGAATGGCATCATAAGAAACTCATAATGCCCATGATGCATTCAAAACGCCTTTTTTTTCTATGTCCATGGTATGCATTTTTATTTGATGGTAGCCAGAGCGAAGGTCCAATTTCAAAAAAATCCTTGCTCCATTTAACTCTTCCAATAGCTCATCAATAATGAGTATAGGAAATTTGTATTTTACCATGATTTAGTTTAGGGCCCTGTAATCCATGGAAAGCCACCATGAGCCATCTCTCTTTTCACCATTAAAACCTTCAACAAATAAGGGCTGGTGCGGGGTCGCACTACCCCAGAGTGCTGGGGCCATATGGCCTCACATTAACTAGTCCCGAACCAGGCTTCAATGGGATTTGATGGTTGTGGGATCAGTCAAGAGGGAGCCCTACAGAATTGGAAAAAATCTCATTATACTCTTGCAATAATTGTCCCAGGTGTAACAGCACTGTAGAAAGACCTGAAAAATTAGCACCCAGGTGAATGGAAAAATTTGTAGCTAGAGTTTCAGACTCCCTTGGTGCGGCGGGGAGCAACTGGCAAAGGAGGCCAAATTTCTTCTGAAATAATTCCTTGGCTACTACCTTGTCTTCAACCACCTTGTATGTTGGACCCTTGATCCCCTTTAACTCCATTCAGCCCCTTGCAATCAAAGCTCATTACAAGCTTGGTAAAATCCCACCATATCAAACCCATCGTGCGCAGCCATTGTGCATCGAGAATAGCATCACACCCTTCTGTCGCTAGTAAGAAAAAAATCAATGGTGAACTCGGTAACATGGAAAAATATTTTGAGCCCGTTGCAACGACCCTAACACTCCAGCTTTTCCCCATTTGGAACCATCACCTTCATTCCTTGCATACACTGGAGCGTCAAGCCCATTGCCTAAGAGTTGTAGGAGAGTCTAAGAGTCAAGTAGAAGAGTGATGTCGTGGCCCTTGATCACTCCTAAAATTCTCATGGTTTTAGGTGACGTCGTTCCCACAATAGTGTGTAATGAGATCATAGGTTCCTCCATGAAATTTTCTTGTTCGACTTCGTTTCCCTCGCCATCCATTTCTTCCTCATGCATATAAACTCCTTCAATAAGGAATAGCTTCTTACAACGATAGCCAAGTAAAAAAATTATGGTCGTAATTAAAGTAAAGTCCATTCTTCCTTCATTTATGTAGCTTGTTGGGGTTGAGGCATCAGATTGGTGGTGTCTTTGTCCTTGATAGACTCACTAAGGGCAGCGGAGGTGGCATTGGTTCCATAGACTCAAATCATTTAGCCTCGACTAGTATCAACTTCTTTACGTGCCTTGATTCATATAGTCGTGATAAACTAATGGCATTTGTGATGGACACTGGATGTGCTGCTTGAACAACCATGCGTATGGGATCCTTGAGTCCACTAATAAAGCATCTCAGTTGATGGTTGGGGGCCAGAACACCAACTCAATAGAAGCTGCTCGTACTGTAGTTGGTATTCCCTGACTGACCTTGTTTCACGCAGCTTACTCAAGGTTCTGAAGTGGTCCTCGAACATGGTTGATCTGTAGGGGGCTCGAAGTCCTCTTTTTAGAGCTTCCCAAGATGCGATTTCTTTACTATTTTTGAATAGTTGGTACAATATTTGCACTTCACCTTCCATGTGATACGCTGTTAAAGGTAATTTTTCAACTTCCTCGATTTGTTTATAATCAAAAAATAGCTCCTCCCTGTAGATCCAACTTGTTGGATCGTCCAAGCCATTATATCTCAAAAAATCTAACTTGGCTAGTTTGGGTACTACCGAGTTGTATCCTCCACCATGATTCCTCCCTTTCTATCTCTCGACCCTAAACTTTCTCCATCACCCATACTTTTGCTACCCAGCGAATCTACCTTTGCACTTGTCTCCTCAAAGTTTTTTCATGAGGTGTTCCATAATGCTTCCAAAGTTGGCCATTTGTTGTTCCAAGCACTCAACTCAGGGGTCTGCCATGATTGGCTTTGGTGCCAAAATGTTACGAGCTCTAGAGACAAAGCGAGTTACCAGTGGGTCCATGGGAAATGTCACTGGATCATTTTTCCGTGCCTTATGTATGGTGAATTAACGCAATTCAAAATGTAGTTTGGGAGGAACCCGCCTCTGTAGACAACCAAAGTTGGGAATAATTTTTATGAATAGTCTTATTGATGGCAATCATACATTCTTATAATCGATTCCCTTATTCAAACAATCGAATATATGGAAGTATGAGTAATTGATAGACTTCCTTAATAAGACAAGATTACATAATTCAATATATTCTAGTAATAGTTGCCTTGTATTTTTCCTTACTTATTTGGCTTCCGTAACAGTTTGTATGTATATATTTATATTCACAAACATTTTATCATTCGTATTATTAGACAACAAGGTCAAGATTACATAAGAAATAATGAAAAATGAATGTTGTTTTTCTCAATCCACAACTCAATGTTATAGTAAAAAATTCATGTGGCATGTCACAGATTGACCTATAATCTGTTATTGTGTGTTTGATTTGTGATTCATCTAGAAAATTGTCAACTCTACTCTCACCTTGATAAGAGACTTCACAATTTCACCAAGTCACCTTTATATCATGAAATATCAGTGGCTCAAGTCCCAAATACACCTATAAGGGAGTGAATAGGTGTTTTACAAGTTTTATTAAACTATTTAAATTAAAAATCAATCAATTAAATAACCAAAGATAATCAACCCATCAATCTTGTTAACGAAGTAAAATCTCATTTGAAGTACGGCTTCAAAATCTAAAACCACTTAAGGTACAAGTTTCCACATAAAATCTACTATAGAAATTTAGTTCAATATAACCAATTTGGAAACGCTTACAAGACCCATAAAGTAATTAAATCTGGCTTTCAACACCACAAGTACCCTACTCAATCTCTGTACCATGGCAGCTCCAGACTATCTGCATTTCTATAGTTTCACCACGAGCACAAACTCGATCTCTGCACCCAAGCAGCTCCAAAAGTCCTTTCGGCCAAATAATACATCCACACCAATGGACTCAACAACGCTCGAACATGAACACAATATGATGAATGTCTGTTATCAGGAGAGAATCAATCTTGAATGCTCAATGAATCTCCTTAGGGTTTTCTTTTAAGAAAACAATTAATACGACAACTCTGGTCTCTCTCAACACCCCAAAAGTTGTGCAAATGATTTTATATATACTTAGGATTTGCGTAGGCCAATTAGAGAGTCTAAACCTATTGAAAAAGGGTCTCTCAAGTTTTACATTTGAGCAAAGATCAAGCCAACTATCAAGCGGACTTTCTGTCCAATTTTTCTTCCTGACACTGTCAAGTTTTGACCTGGTAAACGTTGGGATTTGAAGATTCTTGGAAGACATGAATTTGTAGATAATTCAGTTAGCTTTCCAACTCCACTAAGATCACCTCAATTTGATATAGGGATCAAAAGTTATGACTGATTTACTCTGACTGGTTTGATCTCATCAAGTTTGCAAATTTGCAATCTTTATACTTGTTCTTCTAATTGCAACTTTGACTCTCTCCAACATATTTAGAACTCAATTAGACTAAGTTTTATCATAAGAATAAGACAATATATTATTTTTACACAAACATATCACAACATACATGGCTTACGGATTATTTTAAACATTGTTGACTTTAAATACACTTTAAGTTTTCCAAATTTCCAGATGTCCTAGAATGGATAATGATTGCCCTTCAATTGATTTACAATCAATTTATAGCTTAAGGATACAAAATAATTTGTATATCTCTTCTTTGCCATTTTTCTTTATTTTAAATTATGACAATTTGAAAATTGGCTCTAAACTATCTAGAGAACTATCATTGTTCTCGTAAACTAATTTATATAATACGATCTCTTTTGGTATGATTTCTTTCTTATATAGGCAAATCAAAATAGCTGATAACGTGATTGTTGAATCAACAAAGACTAGCACTAGAGCATTGAGTAAACTTTGTTAACAAAATTACAAAATACTCAAATGTATTATTTTAAAATATCTTTTAATTCTCATAATGAGTCTTTGAGTGCATATAGATGTATATCTATCTTGTTAGGCCTAAGCCCGCTAGCCAGATGTGAAATGTACAGCCGGCGATTAAAGACTCAATCATGCATGGTTCACCTGTGGTGAAGCAATTAAGAGGTGGGCAAATCAAAACACACCTTATCACCACGAGATTTAAACCTCTTAAATCATGCTTCATCTGAAATCATTGCTGAATAGTCTTCTCATGATCATCTAACACGGGAAAATTCGAGTGGAATGTGCACACCAAATCGACCCTGTTAACAGTCAAATCAAGCCCTAAAGACATTGCCGCATTAAATTTCCGAAATTAAGCCCTTAGAGACATTACCCTGTCATGTCCCAAAAATCAAGCCCCCAAAGGAGCAATGCCATACTGGGTCTTCCATCATCTATAAATAGATCAACAGGTGCATCCTGGCGTTCCAAGAAGCAGGAATAAGATTCCTCCACCACCAGAGCTAATCTAGTGGGACATAAAAACTCGAGATGAGGAAGCCCTTAAGCAGGGTGAAGCCGCAAAGTCATTAGAGCTAGTCGCCTTGTACCCAGACTGCCCGAACTCCCTAGTATGGATCAAGACACGAATGTCACCAGAACTCAAGGAACAAATGAAGTGACTCCTTGTTGAGCAGATGGATATATTCACATGGAGCCACGAAGACGTGGCAAGAATAGAGTTGGAGATAATAGAGCATCACCTCTGCGGTGATCCCCACGCAAAGAAGGTATGACAAAAGAAGGAAATCCAAATATAGACAAGTAATCTCTCCTAATATAACCGTCAATCGACCTTTTTTTTTTATTATCCTCTGGCTTTTAAAGGGACGGCTTTCTTCCTTTTCTCTTTGGAGAGCTAGCATGTCCAAAGAGCTTAACAAATAAAGATCCAAAATATATGGTTCCTAGATTATTAATAACATACCTTCAATTCCTACCTTGCATAATCTAGAAGTATAACTGGTCTAAATGAGAGGGGGTACGAGCATATTGGTGTGAAGAGCATGCAAGGAAAATTTGGATGCACCTGCATTTAAATTTGCATAATGGCCTTACTCATAGTAAATGAAAAATTCTACATACCACACTGCTATCCCACATGTATCCCACTATGATGGGTAGATATTATCCATTAACCTTTGAATTTTTCTTTTAAACAAAATAAAAAATTATCCAAGGGTGAGAAAAGTACCACATTTTATATAATATGAGAATGTGGTTTGTAGTATTACTCATAGTAATAAAGAATGAAAGAGCGAACAACAAACATATGGCATATACAAACATATGACAGTTTTTCAAATGAAACATGCAATAATAGGTGGTCATTAGCTAATTATGAATCTTATTTTTATTTGAAGTTGAAAATTTACATGTTGGGCCTCACTCACTCATCCATCCGTAAATATAAATCTAGGTGTAAATAGTTATAGTAATGATTAAGTGATTAAAGTCAACATTTATTATCAACTTGAACTGATGAATGAAATATGAGTTCCTGTTCAATTTACATAGAAAATATACCCAAATGTCTCTCATGGTTTATGATGTTGATCAGGTTGCATATTAAAATACCATTTTCATAAGCATGCATACATGGAGAAGACACTCTATGTATAAAAACATAATAAAAGGATTTTGAACAGAATGTTGAGTGCAGAGAATTTGAAAAGGGAACATCTATTTTCTAAATTTGCATCAAATATAAACCAATCAGCCATAAAATGTCTTATATACCCAGTAAAAATAATTGCTAGGGGTCACAATAAATCAAAGATATTCACAATCAGAAGCATGGTAAAAGTTCATTCTTCCTTTAGAGTTGTAAGCATTTCCACAAATTAAACAACCATTTTGACAAGCACGCACACATAAAGGAGACACTCTGTGTACAAAAAACAATAAACGCATTTGTAAAAGAATAGTTTATAATATTTTTTCTAAAAATAATTAGTGAGAAAAGGACTTCCCATTACTTCAGGAGTCGGTTGTAAGCAGATGGAAGCCTGTGTTTCTTCTCAGGCGCTACAAAAAAAATTTACATAAACTCGAGAAGAAAACAAAACTATGGATATATAGCTTTATATATAGGATTAACTGGGTATGGTAGAAAAGTTGAGATTATCTACGTTTTACAACAAAAGGGTGTGCTTTCGGAGACAACAACTCGCTTGTTGATGTAACACCCCACTTCCTTACCCTATTAGGTTAACTCTAAGGTTAGCCCTAGATTTTAGAAGGATAACTCGCTTACTTAGAAGAATGCTGACTTTCATTAGTTAAGCGTAGTTCGAATTCTTTCTTCAAGCTTTGATTCAAATTTTACTTCGTTGATCATTCATTTCTAGTATTCATTTGCCTTACTTGCATTTTATTGAGCCTTAGTGCATGTCATTTTGTGTGGTGACATGTCAAACCCTAAAACCGTTTCATTTGGCAACTATGTGTACTTTGTATACAATGGGCCAAAATACCCTTAGCCTAGATTATTTTAAAGCATAATTCTGTCTTTAGTTCTGTGAATTTTTCTATGAAAAAAATCCTTATGGTTGATTGTGAAAAACCCTAGATGAAACCTTATATATTTTCAAAATGTCAATTTTGCCTTTAGGAATTTCGGGCAACCCTTATTTATTTTTATTTTCTATTTATTTTATTTTATTTTATTTTCTTCTATTTAGGCCACCTCTCAACTGCCCAATCACCATCGTTTGAGCCACCATAGAGGACACTTGATTACACTTTGCCTAGCCACTAGAAACCAAGGGAGTAAGATAAAAGAATAGGACAAAATTGCTAACCCTTGCCCAAACCCTAATCGTCGGTCATTAAGGGCTTAAACCCTAGTATTAATTACACCACCTTTTCTCTCTCCACCACTCACACATCAACTCCCTCTCTCTCTCTCTCTCTTTCTCTCTCTCTTCCCCTTTGGTTGATTCTCTTACAACCTAGACACCATCATGCTAACCTACATGGAGGAGCTAAGGTTAAGAGGCATCATGAGACACCACCCAAACCGCCCAATGAGGAAGCACCCATGCCCAATGCCACCTTCACTTCTTGGGCTATATAAACCTCTCTTCACCTCACTTCTTCATCACTTCACTTCACTTCACTTCCTCTCTTCTCTCTCAGTGTTCTTGAGGTCTTGAATGTTCTTAGAATTTGAGTGGAAAGTTTCAAGGGCTCCAATCTTTGTGAGTATTCCCTCTCTTGATCTTAGTTTCCTTATTATTTTTATGTTTAAGGTGTTAGTAGTTATTTTTAAGCACGAGGATCCTTAGTAGTCAAGTTGCATATTTAGGATAGGGTTAAGATTAAACGCATTTTTTGAGGAAATTAGCTATGGCATGATTAATTATGGTATAGTTTTATCATATTATTATTTATGGAGATTTAGATTAAGATGAAAAACATGCCACGACTAGTTTTAAGTTCTATCTTATTTTGATCATCAAAGCATGAATGGTTCGACTTTTATCATACTTCATTTAAGGAAATTTGCTTATTTTACTTAGGCTTGAAATGTGAGCATTTAGAAAGCCTTCTGTTTGGGATAAGAGGAATGCATGATTTAGCATGTCATTGGAGATAGGATCATATCATGTATCATTGAGGTTTAGTAAGCATTTGCGGATTTCATTTAGGTATGACTAAGTGTTGGGATTAAATTGCTCAAAGTTAGGTTTTAAGCATATCATGAAGGATTTTAGTGAGCATGTTCCTTTGAGGATTTTTGCTTCACATGCATACATAAGGATAATTAGTGAAATTATTTAGGCATGGACTAGAATGCATGCCACGTATTTCATGAGATAGGTTATCAAAGTTTCAAAGGTTTAGATAGCATGCATCATTTAGACGTCTAAGGGCATTTTCATAATTTTCCTTTTCATGTCACTGTTTATTTTCCTTAAGTTAGTTAGATTCTAACTTAACATAATTTATTTCATAGCCAGTACTTTGCTTACAGCTCTAGTAATCTATAAGTTGGCCTCTAACTTACACATTGATCGATTATTTATGAATTATTGATAAATGTCATTTTTATAACTGTCATTTTTACATGAACTATCATATCATTTTTGCATTCAAACATCATTTTTGTGCCACTCATATGCATTTCATGAAAATCATTCTTTTTTGAAAGCCTTTGCATGAAAATTATTTTATCACGACCCCAAAGGTTAGGATGAGGAAGTATCCTAGTGGAACTCATTTATCCACTCTAGAGTAATTAAATATGGAGTGGTAACCCCTGGGTTGACGAAAAACAATCAACAAATTTTGAATGAGTTCTTTTTAAAAAACGCCAGAGCGAAGTCATACGACACCTAATGCTGGTGGGTATACATGTTATGATTTTTACGATGTTAAGTTATGTTATATTATCAATGTATTAAGAACGAGTCTATAGATAACGTAGTTTCAACATGAGTTGTACTACAGTCACCTGCAAGTACTCATAGTGCATATGGAGAACTATGACGATACCACACGTTACGTTAATTCCACGATTTTATAATGAAAGATTAGCCTGGTTTGCTTTCAAGACTAAAATCCAAAATTTTGATAATTTTGAAAACCTCTCATCTCATCATTACAAATTTCTCAAATTCACACACAAAATAAAATAAATAATTTAACTTTTTAAAATATCAAAACAAAAATAATATTCAGAAATATATTTTAACAATATTTTATTCAATTTTTTAACTTTAATCTCAATTCATCTTATCTCTGAAAACAAATGAGGTGTAAGTTTTTATGACGAAAATGAAATTATGTTCTCTGTAAGAAAATGTGCATGAAAAACCTATTTCCTTGAAAAATCTGAATGGGAGACAAATACAAATATTTTTTGCATTTACATGCATTTCATGTTTATCATTCTTCATGCATAGTCTATCTTTGTGCAAGTTGGTTATTTAACTTACTGAGATTTCAAGTAAATCTCACTCCTTATGGATCCACTATCTAGAAGTTGTAGATGCAGATGGACCCAATGAACAAGTGGATCAAGATGATTGATGAGGAACCAGACGTCGACGGAAGACTTGATCTTATTCTGATATTTCTAGGCCTAACCCTTCGTGCTATAGAATGAATGAAGCAACTAGTTTAGATCCTTCTGGAGAACTGGATATTTTATACTTAGATTAAATTACCTAATGTTTTGAAACTTATGGTTCAATCTATATAATTGGGATGATTTAGTTATTCAGGCATAAGTTCATTACCACCCTTAATTTCTGTTGCGATTATTGCATAGTGCTAGTTGCATTTCTAGGATGCATTACATATTAGCTATTAGGTATGTGGGTTATGTAACCTTGTGTTGTATGTCCCAACGTTCTAAGTATCTGTTACATCCCAAGCGTAGGTTTAGGGGCATCAGAGTTGATGAGAACGATGAAGATGATTGACCCTTTTTGAAATCATTGCAAAAGCCTTGCTTCTCCATGAAATGCGGACAATGCCTTTCCAATATTAGTGATAAGAAATATTACCAGCCCCATTGGCGAATGGAGGCGACAACGATGGCGAACAGAGAAAAGTGAGGGACCTTAGGGTTTGATCTGCACACTTAACACATTTTTAAGAGTCGGGTTAAGGGTTATGCCTGACATTTAGTGGGTTAGGTGATGTTCAACCCGAAAGCTAGTTCAACTCGTGGAACATAGAGCATTTAAAGAGAAATTTTTTGAGAAAATTCCATCATGCAATAAAATCACTTTCTCATGAGTTTACAATATTTCATGTAGATACTTTTTATATACAACTTGGTGAGTAAACTATGAAGCTCTCAAGATCATCAAGTAGCGGTCAAGAAAATCTCCCTCCCACTTAAAAAGCTAGGTGTTAGCAAGACCATGCAATCGGGGCTAATACTCACACCTAGGGGTGGGCAGCGGGTACCCGCCCCCACTGCCCCGCCCGGCTTCCGCCCCGCCCCCGCATGGGCGGGGGCCCCTACCCCGCATGGAGCACCCCATGCGGGGGCGGGGGGTGAATTGACCCCAGCGGGGCCCCGCCCCCCGCTCCGCACTCCCTCCATTTTTAGTATAAAAAATTATAATTTTACTATTTATATAAATATATTGTATATAGGTATATACAATTTGTAAAAAACTTGAATTCAACTTCAAGTTAATGGATTGCCTTGACTTCCTAGGCCAACTATTATATAGGAGGCTAAGACAATACAATAGTGATAGTTAAGCAATGTGGGACTTAGTGTATTGCCATGTGGGACTTAGTGTTAAGTCCCACATTGCTTAACTATCACTACTGTATTGCTTTGGCTTCCTCTATAATGGTTGCCTAGAAAGTCAAGATAATCCAAAATATAACTCTAATGAGTTTATATTTTTTTTAAATGTATAAATTTTAATTTATACTTTAAATTATATTATAATTTGAGTCTAAAAAATATTTTTAGACTAAAATTTTTTTTAAACAATGGGTTGAGCGGGGTGCGGGGCGGGGTGCGGTTTCAATCTCACCCCCCGGTAACGGGGCGGGGGACGGGGTATAAAACCCCTCCACCCGCATGGTGCGGGGCGGGGGGCGGGGAGGGGGTGCCCCAGCCCCGCACCATGCGGGTAGCACCCCTACTCACACCCTAGTAACGCGGTTGAGCAAGCCTCTTGCCACAATTGTGTGATCAAAACCAGTGTTGTGAATTTCGTACCGTACCGGCCGGTATTTTCCGTACCGGCCACCGGACCGGTACATAAATGTTTATGTTCCGTACCGGCAGATATTTCAGCTGTACCGGCCGATATTTCGGCCTGTACCGGTCTGTGTACCGGTCCGTACCGGCCGATATTTCGGCCTATTTTTTTTTTTTTTTCATATTTTCAAACTACAAATTCATTTTTTGACTCCTAATTCAAACTAGACTATTTATAATTTATATATCTATGTATTTATATATACTTTATTTATATATAAACTATTATTTTGAAATATAATTTATATATATAATTTATTCATATACCGAAATGTTATCCTGAAACGGTACACGAAACGGTACCGGTACCGAAATATTTCGTTCCAGTAGCTCGACCGGTACGGCATCCGGTACGGTATTCAAAACATTGATCAAAACCCTTTTCCGCCACTCATCAAGCCGAGTGTTAACAATGAGCATGTGATTGGGGCTAACACTCGCACCCGACGAGCTTAACAACGCACATGCGATCATAGCTAACACTTGCACCCAGAAATTAAAGGCTAACAACTTGTCTGCAATCAAGGTTAGCATTTGCCCAAGAAATAGTTGAGACCCTCTACCGCCCACTTATCAAGCCAAATGTTAGCAATGTGCTTGTGATTGTGGTTAACAATGTGCATGCAATCGAGGTTAGCCTTTGCCCAAGTAGTGGTCAAGACCTTTTCCTTCCCACTAATCAAGTCAGGTGTTAGCGTATGTGCGGGTGATCAAGGCTCAACTCGATTTGGGTAGGAATTTAGGGAGCCCCCCACCACCTAACTCATACCCCCCGAGATAACCAAATGGACATCATGATTTTTGGTGTGCTTGCCACCATGGAAAATTGGTTGGCAATTGCGATCTATCAAAGGAAGGTATTCAAAGCTAACACCCTCCTTAGTGAATGTTATAGTCAACGCAAACAACATAATAAAGAAATCAAGAAGTAAAAGGGACGAAGCAAATCCCAACAAAATTCCTTATCGAGATTTCAAAACTATATACATTTCTAGTATATGAGTTTGTTGCAAGACAAGATTCAACCGCCAACACTAGTAAATAGAAGAATTTACATTATAGCTAAGATGATGGGCCACCTTCACAAGGAGGAAGTGGCTGATTGAGGATGGTGTCCAGCATCACGTCAGGGCCCAAGGATTCCAATATGGCCATTGCCGCATCACCAGGGAGAATTTTGCTCATGCCCAAGTTCCTTAGATCGGTTGCGGGGTTAGCCAACAAGAATCTCTTGAGCATTTGGAGACCATGATTGTACCTGATACCCCACGCCCGATTGCTAAATTTAGGAACCATGGACAATTGTGGGCTAAGGAAAAATACATCAGCCCTGGCCCTGTCTAGTTTGGAAACTCACCCTTTTAGCCAAGCCACCTTCTCTTGCAATTTGTCGTTGGATTCAACCATTCGTGCATAAGTATTGTTAGCCTGGTGATACTCTTCCCTCATGGTCTTGTAGCGGGCGGAGAGTTCTTTGAGCTTGCCCTCTACATTGTCCAAATCATTATGCAGCTTCCTACGAGATTCTTTGCTCTTTGACATCTATGAACACCTTGCATTGTGATCTTTCTTTGCCTAAAAGGTTGCGCAGTCTGGATGCCTCCTCTATCCTAGCCAAAAGTTCTTCATTGACTTGGCGCTCAACTGCTAGCTCATCCTTAAAGAATGTTGCATTTTGAACAGTCTCCTTTTCTTGCCCCAAGGCTTGCTCCAAGTTCTCCAAAGCCTTCAGTAGTGAAGACCATTCAACCGTCAAGGTCTTTCACAGATAGGACTTCTCAACGTTTAGTGTGATAATCTTGACTTCCTACACTTGAGATTGGTTGCCTAAATGAAGATAGGTCGCCTTCTACCATTTCTTCTCCTTGACCTCCTCGTACACAACCTGGAGGCACCTTCCATATATGATTGGGAGTACTGGGCCTTCTCTTATAACTTGTGGTAACAATGGGAAACCCAGCCGGCAATAGAAGATAACACCTACAAATGAGTGCCATGTTAAACCCAAGCAATCAACACCCACAAATGTTCCAAACAAGTCATGCCATTGCTAATTGGGGCAAGGAATTCACTTAGTTCCTGAGTGATCCCGCTCATAAAAGGATCTGAGCTCTCACCAACCTCTAGATTGAACAGAGAAGAAGATGGGTTGGGTGAGTCCAAGGGGGCCACACTCTCGCTTGACGTGCTCTCATGAGCCATTGCGCCCGCATCACTTTATGGATACTATGTTGAGTAGCATTAGCGGCATTTGAAGGTGCTACCTCGACTAGCAAGGCCTTTCTCGGATCCTCTTGCACTTGGCACTATGTACTAGATTGGTGTGAGGGATTGTTATTCATACAGGATAGGACTAGTGTGAGCTCTAGCCCATTCTGTCGTAGTTGTTGTTATGCTCCACCGCCTATTTCCATCACTTACACAGAGTCACTAGAGGCCATGGAGGAAGTGGTGGTGGATTCAAATTGTAGAGGAGCAAGATTTGGGAAGAGCCAGGAAAGTTGTCGAGAATTGAGACAAAAAATAGGGATCTAATAGTGCTTCCAAATCCTTCACCCCTCAGCTGACCACATCTAAAATACATTTTGCTCACAGTGGAGGCAAAGGTGGAGACAGTTCGCCCCTCTCACTTCCAGTATGGTCAACACGAGTGCAGGAATCTGGCCACCCATCGACCCCTTCTATGCAGGGTCTTTTTCCTTACGGTTAGGATTCAAAAGGGTAGCCCTCTTTCGGGCACAAGTCGCCCCAGCACCCATGGTGGACACCGAGTGGCCCACAATGTGTGATCAATTCTACACAACCAAGAATCGGTATATGTTCTTACGGGGTAAAGATGATGTTGGAACTAACGAAGTTGGGATTCTCCTTAACCCATGAGTAAACAAGATCAAGACGCAGCACCTCATTGTAAGTAGGGTCACCTCAAAGGCAATACCATCGGGAACCGAACGCCAAGATGCCCTGTAATGACCAGGTCTAATATTTCTAAGAGCAAAATAGGAATACTTTTATTAGGTCGAAAATAGGACTTAAAAATAATTTTGGTTTATTTATTTATTTTAATTAATTGTGATATTATCATAAGCATTTTTATTCAAATTATTATTATTAAATTATTTATGAAAGGGATAAACCTAGCTAAATCTCCAGTTTAGAATTTTCCTTTTTTAAGATTATCAATTTAGATTTTACTAAGTTTTGAATCTAAATTCATTGATCGAGTTCCTCTTGAAATCTACTGCCAACTTTTATCTAAAACTCTCCCATTTGTTAAATCTTAGCCATTTATTTTCATGTTTAATTCATCTATAGATTCCCTATCTCAATCCCACAACTATCAAATTATTCATATGCCAACTGATTTATTAATTGTCGTCGTACACAATTTCATCAAGTCGGGTGTTCCAGCTTAGACAATTGCTCACGACCGAATTTCTGGCTTACACAATCATTGTTGGACTTTGATATGAACTCTTCAAATCAATTCTCCCGTCTACATATGCCTCTTCCCCCTCTGCAATCTCAAAACACATCAACAATCCACTCTAACATTGCACCGTAGAACTTCTTTCTTCAAACCAAGAATCACAAAATCTTCTAGCCTAGCCAACCATCATGGTCCTCGACTCAGGCCAGCCTAGATCCATCGTTCTCTACCCTTTCTCGAAACTATTGCCATCGTAGCTCAGCCCACAAATGTCGTCCTTTGCCTTCTCTTAGTACGCCCTCTAATTTGCTTTCTCTTCGTCTCTCTCTCCCGATTTCTCTTCCTATTTCTCTTCCAGTTCTCTCTTTCTTCATTCTCTCGGCACCTACCCCTTTGTAATGTGTTTCTCGGTAGTTTTTCTTTCTCCAAAGTATATTGTTCTTTTCAATGGATAGTGGAGGCCTTTTAAGCCTTTTGGTCAAACATGTGCATAATTACATGCCATTTAAGCCACCGTTGCACAACCTTTGTTATTATTCAATGAAATTGCCATTCTGTTAAGTACATGCCATTCATGGCTTTTTCTTAATGTTTTCTCCAACTTATTTTCAATTGATTTTACCATAATGTCAACATGCATCTTTAAATGTGTTACTTTTTACCAAAGAAAATACCGTAACTAAAGCAAAAGGGTGTCAAACTTTCAACAAGATATTACAAAAATATCCCCTAGACGGGTATTAGCTTCGCCTCAAAGATATTGGATTAACGTTATAAGGTAAGTAGTTTGATCATAAATTAGGATTAGTACGCATTAGCTAGTTATATATATTAGTATTTAAATCAATTGTTTGGAAGTCAGTGTTATGTACCACGTATGTCATGATATCTACAAGTATGTCATTCATCATAATTCATGATCATGTTTCATTACGCATATTATAGTTATGTATGTATTATGCACCTCATGCATCTCACGTTGTATAAGACACGTAAGTTTTTATAAGATCAAGTGTCAGATAAAGATAAGATTAATCATATGGTCATTCGGATACATTGTACCAATGCAGACATGGTGGATATAAAAGCCACAGACTCAAGTGTGGTCCACTATAGTATTTGTTAGATTAGATCAGTGGTTCCCCTTTTGGCCACAGGATGTGAGACTGGTGCACAACATTGCACACAAGGTTAAGTGTGTTAGCCCGTCAGACAAGTCAGGATGACATGCATGAATTGGAAATATTTATGAACATTCATGATTTTAATTCTCAGCATGAAATATTTTATGAAAACCCACGTTTACGTTATATTGGGTTTCTTACTGAGTCATCGATTCATTTTAGTTTATTTTATATTTTTAAACCACCCCATATCAGAATATTTATAAATGTAGAGATGGAGGGTGAGACTTGATCCAAGGAGGCATGACGGAGATGACAGAGGCCTAGATCATGTACTCAGATTTTAAGTTATGATTTTTATATAATAAAGTTTGAGAAATTCTAATAAATGCTTCCGCCCACTCTCTTTTATGATTTCATTATTTAATATATAACGATTGTATTATTATAAGGAATCTTTGTATCTGACGCTTCTTTAAAAAAATTAAATTTTTAAGTTAAGTTCAGTAGTAGCATACCAGCGGCCGAGATTACTAAAAATGATATCGTTCTTAATCTTGGGGGAGTGGGGTGTTACATGCCCTGATTGAAAACTCATGGAGGGTGCTACAAGGAAACTCCTAACCTTCCCCAGACACAGAAAAATTTATGATCTCAATTCTTCATGTGAGAATATCGGGATTCTAGGTGAATGACTCAGTAGCGTAGCCAGTAAATGAATGGAAGCTACATTGATTCACACCATGCTTCCTCACATCATGAATGCCAAGAAATTTGCAGGGCGTCGATTTTCTACCCCTAGGGCTTCCAAGGCCTACCTCCAAAAAAATGTATCGTGACAAAAGAATTCTCCAAGCATTTGGCACTAGCTGAGTCGGGGCCATTCCCAAATAGTCTAAAATGTCGCGAATGAGGTTGACAAAAGGAAGTCTCAATCCCATCTGAAACATGTTCATGTAAAGCCCTACTTGATTGGCAGTACCATCGTGGTTCACAATTCCTTCATAGAAGTCAAGAAGGCCCAACCTCAAAGAGTCAGGAACCCTGAACCAATCTCTCATGAAGTTCAGCTCCATTTGGGAAGTGGTTGCCACCCACTAACTCCCTTTGAAATCAGCAAGTTGAGAGATTTTTTGGCTGCGAGATGCATCGGATGGTCAATGTGCACGAGAAGCATTACAAGGAGCCATTTGAACAGGAAAGCAGAAGCTTATGAGTGGAGAGAGGGAGATAACTCAAGAGCTGAAGAGGAAATTGAGGAAAACCGAATAAAGGAGGAGGGTAAGAAAAGAAGATGAAGAATGGGGAAGAAGAAGGGACGTGATGGTTATGGGGATACAGAATGACAGAAGGTGCAGAGCATGGACCTACTAAGAGAACGCCATGTGTCAAGGGTAGAGGAAGCACACAGAGCAGATCCCACAGTTCGTGCTGCATGAAGGGACGTGTTTGATAGGTCGTAGAGTTTCATGTCGCTCAACATGAGCACAAACACAAATCCTGTACAAAATACGTGTACCAAGTCAAAAGAAAGGAAATTTCCGTTAGTGCACGTGTGGTGAAAATTTGTAGGGTAACTGTTGGGCCTAAGCCTAGCCCTCTGGCTAGACAAGGAATGAACTACGGGCGATTAAAGACTTAGTCATGCGGGGTCCACTTGCGTTGAAGCAACTAAGAAGTGAGCAAGTCAAAACGCACCCTGTTGTCACGAGATTGAACTTTTTAAATAATGCTTTATCCAAAATCATTGTTGAACAGTCTTCTCATGATCAACTGACATAAGAAAATTCGAGCGGAATGTGCGCACCAAATAAACCCTGTTAATAGTCAAATCAAGCCCTAAGAGTCATTATCGCATTAAATTCCCGAAATTAAACCCTTAGGACATTACCGTATCATGTCCCAGAAATCAAGCCCCTAGAGGAGCAACACCATTTCGGGTCTCCCATCATCTATAAATAGATCAGTAGGTGTGTCTTTAACTCTCTCTAAATTCTTAGCTTTTTCCAAAGTCATATAAACCACACTAACTTAATTATTGGAGGCTTCCTTGAGTTCGAGACCCTGAGCTTTGCTCTTGTTGAAGGATCATCTCACGACTGAAAGAGAAAAAGTAAGAAATTGTTTCAACCTATCTCATTAGTATTAAAAACTTAAATAGAATATAAATTATTAATAAAGATGAAAGACTAATTTACTAGTTTGAACATTATATGAAGAGCTTGTAAGATTTAAATTTTAAAATTTATATTACAAATCAAATTATACCACATGGATGGTGTGTGCTGTAAATAATTTTAAATAGACTTATTCTACTAAAAATATTTAAAAAGCAAATACAACTTGTAATATTTGTATAACTTTGTTTTATAAATTAGGTACATAATTAGGGCTTTTTAGAAATCTTTGGAATTTTTGTTTATCTTTAATTTCATCAAGAAATTTATTAGCAGGTTTTATTAATAATAGATAATTTGTTTGATTTATAAATGTCAAACCATGTAGAGAAACTTATATTTCTTGTATTTCATTTAAAAACTCGGGTTATACATTATTATTTGAATCTATATATCAAACAATAACATATAAATCTCTAGAAAAATTAATTGGAATCAAATTAGTCTTTTTAACGAAATAACTTCATTATCCAAGATAGAAAATAATGCTTTGAATGACAAGAAATCCTGCCTCGTTGTTCAAAACTTCAAATCACAAAACCATTTGTTTGCATTTATTTTCTAGAACAACATTTATTCAAAATAATCTGATCAACCCGATCTGCATAAGTTGTGTTTTTTTCTAAGGGCCCGTTTGGATATACATCTCAACCCATCACTAGGGCTGTAAGACTATCGGTCCGGACCCAAAAGATTGACCGGGCTGAATCGATAGTCTTATTGGTTGGTCTTGAGGTGTGATTTTTTTGGACCAAAATAGACCGAAACCAACCGAATATATGTATATGTATTTTTAAATATTAGATATATAATATTATTTTATATAGTTATTGTATAAATTAATTATATAATTTTCATCTAATAGATCGCCATTAACTATATATATTATGAAATTATTTAATATTTATTAACCATATATAAAATATTAAAAAGATCACTTAATCTTAATTTTACTAATTTAATTAATTTTTTGTATTAATTTTTCTGTAAAAAAAAAGAAAAAAGAGGAAAAAAATATCTATAGATTGAATTAGACTGGTTGGACCGACCAGACCAATAGCTAACGGTCCAGTCTGGTAAAAATGATGAACTGAAATTTTCAATTTATGACCCCCCAAATTGGATCGGACCAATTACATCCCTACCTATTACATCTCATCTCATTTTATTTTATTCTTAAATAGAATTCAAATATAAATACTTTTCAATTAGAAAATTTTAACTTTTTTATCTAATTATTATTTAATCATTATAATTTTTTTAAAAATTTAAATAAAACATAAAAAATAATTCAACTTTTATAAATTTTAAAACAAAAAAAATATTAAAAAAATTATTCTAATAATATTTTAATTTTATAATATATTTATTCAAAATTTTCTCTCTTATTTTTTAAAATTTAATAAAATATTTTAATTCAAACTACTTTCTTATTATTCATAATTTATTATATTACTATTTATAAATTTATCAGAAATAATGCCTTAATCCCAACCTCCGATTATAAAGTTTCCTGTCCAATTTTGTAATACCCGGCCCAACCCAGGGAGACCTGGCCCGCTCGGTATGAAAAAAAGAAAAGATGCGAAACGCACCGTTTGGTCGGAAAGGGAGCCTTCCCCTTATTTCTTACCCCAGTCCGTTACTACCTCTCTCTCTCTCTCTCTTTTCTCCCTCGGCCTCTGCACTTTTCTCGTTTCCCGTGCGACGTTGACGCCGCGTCCCTCTCCTTGCTCTCGACGCCGGTAAGCACTCCGCCCATCTCTCTCGCTCGCTCTCTCTCTCTCTCTCTTTCTCTGTCTGTCTCTCTCTCGTTCTCTCTCGCCCTCTCGCGTTTTCTCTCTCTAACTCTCTGTCGATCTCCCCGTTCCAGTATAGATCTCCCCGGAGCCAGTGCGCTGCCCCACGCCACCAAGGTATGTTGCGGTTTTTCTCTCTCCCTCTCCATGAATTTTCCTCACCATCTCCAACTCGGTTTTTAACCTCGTTCTCTATTTCACAGGGCATCTTGAACGTTCCTAGACAGCCCCGCCTCGCTGTCGAATCCACCAGGCCACCGCAACGAGATTTGGTTAAGGTACCCTCGTGCGTTAGCCTCGTAATCGTACTGTAATTTCCGTGACTTATACGTTTGGTGCCTACTGGGGGTTCGGTTGTCTCTGTTAGCATGTTAGAATATGTAGATCGAGTGATTTCATGGTTGGTTGATGTTTGGAGGGTCCTCTATCTGCGCTCTGGTGATAAGGTTGTCTCTGTTAGCATGTTAGAATACGTAGATTGAGTGATTTCATGGTTGGTTGATGTTTGGAGTGTCCTCTGTCTGCACTCTGGTGATAAAGTGACTATATGCAGAATGCACTACCCTGCCACGGGGTAAATATAGCCTTTGTTCATAGTGCAAATTACTTTGGTGACAAAGAGATTTATGTTCTGCTTGGCTATCCGCAAAATGCACTACCCTACCATGGGGTAAACATAGTCTCTGTTTGAGTGCATTCACTTTGGTGACAAAGTGATTTATGTTCTGCTCGACTGTCTGCAGAATGCTCAACCCTGCCATGGGGTAAACGTGGTCTTTGTTTGAGTGTTCTCACTTTGGTGACAAAGTGATTTAGTTTTTGCTTGGCGATCCGCATATATGCACAACCCTGCCATGTAGTAAACATGACCTTTGTTTTGAGTACTCACTTTGGTGACAAAGTGATTTATGTTCTGCATGTCTGTACAAATATGCACAATCTTGCTACAAGGCAAGCAAGACCTTTGTTTTGAGTGCACTCACTTTGGTGATAAAGTGATTTATTTTCTACTTGGCTAACTGTAGATATGCACAATCCTGCCATGGGGGTAAGCATGACCTTTGTTTCGAGTGCACTCACTTTGGTGACAAAGAGATTTATTTTCTGCTTGGCTAAATGCACATATGTACAACTTTGCCACAGGGGTAAACATGGTCTTTATTTCAATCTCTGATGTTGTTTCGGTATGCTTGTGCCAAAGTTCCTACTTATCAAAAAAGACTGGAATAAGTTCCAAAGGGCACAAGAGATTATTAAGGATTTTATTCTAGAAAATTATTTTGAAATAATGATGCATTTATTTGAGACTTTGTGGAGTTTCCTTATTTTATACATTGGAGGAGTCCAACTTCGTCTATTTGGAAGAACGTGATTTTGGAATAAATGAGTTTTACATGTTGTAGAGAGTCTTTCCCCATATCATTTGGAGCCTATACTTGTGTAGTTGGAATTTGATTTTAAGTGGCATGAACTGACTCCCTAACCCTCTGGGTACAGGGCATAACAATTTTGCTATCATACCCAATTTCCCCCTGTGAAGTAGATATTGCATATGAAATGGATCTTCCCGCTTGGGTTCGATCAAACACCAATCATAGTTTATTTATAGAAAGTACTGAATTTTATTTGAGCATTGCTATTCATAAAGCCTATACACCACACACCAAATCTTTTTTTATTTTATTCAATTTTTTTTCAATTTTTTTTTGTTTTATTCTTCTTAAAACAATTAAAATTTTCTATTCTTCATTTATATAACACACATTTGATAAGAAAAAAAAATTAAAAAAATCATAAAAATAGTGGTGTGTGATGTGTGAGGCTTAGGAATAGAATTTTTCATTTTATTTAGCACAAGATAGCCGAGCCAATAAATCTTGAATGGTAACTGAAACTTGGTTTTTGTTTGTAATCGAAATAGGTGTTATTTAATTTCTAAACATTGTATCTTTGGCACTGAGATACAAAGGGTTTAGATGGGTGTGAAACAAGCTATAAAGAGCCTCGATGCATTTCCTCGTGCAGAGGACCACTTGCTGCAGAAAACTCAATCTGGCGCACTTGGTGATGAAGTCTCATTTTTCTCTTTTTTATATTAAGGGTTTCTGATTGTAATGGTAAGCTGATTGTTTTTTCTTCTTTGCTTTTCACTCTTATACTTTTTCAGTCTCCGTTTTTGGACTAGTGATAATGGCAATATTGTTCCTGCACGAGCTGCGATATTACATTACCACCTATACCGTTCATCAGGTATGAGTTATATTTATTTATTTGCCTATTTATCTTTCTTTTGATCTTTATTTCATCTCTTCAGGTTTTCGATGACTTGCCCTTGGTCCATAAACGTCATGGGGCCAGCTAAGAAAGGGAAAATTAAGTTGGATCAACGGTGATAGTTAGGCCTGGTTTGGATAGCAAAATCCTCCAAATTCATCCCATCCCATCTTATCTCATCACATCTCATCCCATCTCACCTCAATATCCAAACGCTACAAACACAAACGCTTTTCAATTTTAAATTTTTAACTTTTCATCTAATCATTACAATTTTTCCAAACTTTCAAACAAAACACAAAAAAAATTCAACTTTTTCAAATCCCGAAACAAAATAATATTCTAATAATATTTTTATTCAATTTTTTCTCTCTCATCTCTCAAAACTCCATAAAACATATTAACTCAAACTGTTTTACTATAATTCACAAGCCATTTTACGACTATTCACAGATAATCTCACCTCACCATTCAAACCAAACCTTAGTGTAAATATGCATAACTTGGAAAATAGATGTTCGTGAGGGAGTTATGACATTAAGCACATTAGGTTTCTGTGAAAATTAGGGTGCAAAACTGAAGGTTACTTGACCCAATATTGGACAATAGGCTTCTTGAGTCAACTAACTCCATTATCTCAAATATTTTTTTCCAATATTGGGCTGTAAGGTATTTTCAAAAGGATCAATTATTGTGATCTCTTGACCACTTCTATGTTTTCAGCCTAATGGGTTGACTAAGTAATTAGACAAGAGATCCTTTTGGTGTGACCAGAAATGTTTTATAAGCATATGGGACAATTGATGATGTTTATTGTTTTTCACAGATGTCAGTTGATTTGAAACGTGGAGAAACTCTTCCAATCCACATAAATATGACATTTCCATCTTTACCATGTGATGGTCAGAATTTCTTCTTTTGCCTCAAGTAAATGGCAGTTTGTTCACAGATTATTCGTTTTCCATCTCTAAATGCTGGCTTTCTACTTACAGTTGTTAGCATTGACGCGATTGACATGTCAGGAAAGCACGAAGTTGATCTTGATACTAACATATGGAAAGTAAGACAATTTCCTACTTTTGAAAGTTTGTTCTTCTCTTATTAAAGTCAACACATAGTGTATGTGTCACTTCCTGAGTACTATGGTTCTGTCCCGTTGTCACAATTGTTACGAATTGATTACTTTATCCAAAATCAAAATTTGATAGAAGATATGTTTTAGACAATATTAAATGGGTTTTGCAAGCTTGGTTGCAATGTTTAATGATTTCATGGCCAATTTTCTTTAGATTAAGTGGCAACTTCTCTCGCCATAAATAAGGATAGATGCTTAGTTCGTGGTTTTAATCCAAGTAGGTGTTGAGTTTTATTCATCTATCAAAAAAAAAAAAAAAAAGAGATGACTCACAAGATACCTTGAGTTTGCTATGGGTTAATGCAGGAAATTCCAGATTTTCGGTTAGCTCCTTTTATAAGGCGCTAACTTTTTATCGTGTTGATTACCCTTGGAAAAGCATTTGGAGAGTGAGGTTAGGTTTGGGGAGTGAGATGAGAATTTTTAGTTTTAGATGAAAGTTTAAAATATTATATTTTAATATTATTATTGTTTTGGGATTTGAAAAAGTTAAATTGGAATTTGAAAGAGTTAAATTGTTTATTATATTTTGTATGGAAATTTGAAAAAATTGTAATGATGAGATGAGATGAGAATTTTGTGTTTAAACCTAGTTACCAAACCTAACCTTAGGGTATCTAGTAAGGTGGCGTTTTTCTGTTGGTTGGTGTCTCTTGGTAAAATTCTGACCACAGATAACTTAAGAAAGTGTGGAATGTGGGTAGTAGATTGGTGCTTCATGTGCATAAAAGATGGTGAATCTATTAACCATCTTTTTCTTCATTGTGAGGTGGCCAAGACTTTGTGGAATGAGATTTTTGGTAGGACGGTTATTGATTGGGTGATGCATAAGCAAGTGGTGGATCTTCTCGCATGTTGGAAAGGTTTTGAGGAGAGACAACGTATTGCTCCCATATAGAAGAAAATTCTGCTTGATGTGGTGCTTATGGTTGGAGAGGAATAACCCCTAGGGGTTTGCTCAAGTGGTAAAAGCCTTAGGTTTGGGGGTTTGCTCCCCCAGGTTCAAAGTTCAAATCCCTTTGGGTGCAAACAATCTCTAGGGGCCACACCCCTGGTGAAAAATCAGTGATTTAACCAGTTCCGTGTAGGGAATCTTCCAAGGGTGCGGTGTACTGGACCGGGGTTTACTCTGTAGGGGTGGGACCGAAGGGCCCTACCTTAGAGAGGTTCCCCGACATAAAAAAAAAAAAAATGGTTGGAGAGGAATGGGATGTGCTTTGAAGATAGAGAACACTCAATGGGAGAACTTAGGGAGTCTTTCTTTAGTACTGTGAGTTGTTGGGCTAAGGCTCTTGTATTGAATGGAGATAATTTTTTGTTTTGCTTAGTCTCTTTCTGTTTCTAGTGTGAATGTAGGTATTTCCTCTTGTATACCTCCTGCGTACTTAGGATTTTCCTATTCTTGGTAATAAAATTCTCTTATTAATTATCAAAAAAAAAAAAACTCAAAAGTTTGGGGTGTTACAACTGGCAAACTAGTTAAAGACAATAACAAAAAAAAAAAAAACATTTTGGTGCCTGGTGAAATTCAGTGGTTGAAGCAGCTGAACTACAAACCATAGAAATGGCCCAGTTTAATCTCATCAAGATTTTAAAATCCTTGTAGAGCTTGTGCTAAACGAGTTTCCTATATGGAACCAAAGTTGGTAGGTTTTTCAGTAGAGAGATTTTGAAAATCTATGAATTACTGTTTGTCTTAGCGTCAAATCTTTTGTTAAACTGTTGGGAAAAATTAAATATCTGTGACTTTTCTGGAAGTTGGTGATGATTTAGATATGTAGTTTTTGATACCTTCTTGTGTGTGTGTGTCTCCTTGTGGGCATATATCTGAGCAAATAGTTAAAATGCATCTTATACCATCCTGCTAATAAAACTTTAATTCCACACCCTCCTGTAACAGTTATTTTCAAGCACATACCTT
Source organism: Cyclocarya paliurus (assembly GCA_029856935.1). Lineage (NCBI taxonomy): Eukaryota > Viridiplantae > Streptophyta > Magnoliopsida > Fagales > Juglandaceae > Cyclocarya > Cyclocarya paliurus. The sequence goes on along the minus strand of CM056950.1, from coordinate 37,236,603 downwards.
GTGTGTGTGTGCTTGAATAAATACATCTTATACTATCCTGCTAACAAATTTAGAATTTCTGCAGCTGCGCTTGAATAGTTATGGGCATATTATCGGCACTGAGTATCTGTCTGATCTTGTGGAAAAGGAACACACAGCGCACAAGGATGGTAAATGCCTTAGTGCACACATATATTTTTTGGTCTAAACTTCATGTAACATAGACTTTGACAAGTTTCTATTTATCCACTTGGAACTTTATCTCTGTTTTACTGTCTTATTATTGCTGAGAGAACAAAAAATAAAGAAGAAAAAAGAAAAAAAGCCAGTGATGGATTCATCTTTTTACTTTTTGCAACTACCTAGGGGAAAGCACTAGCCACATCTGCATTATAAAACTAAAAAGACTAGGAAATTTATCTTAATACTTATAAAAAAACTAAAAAGACTAGGGAATTTGAAACTTTCCTAGAATTACATATAAAGCTCAGTTTCACTGAGTAAGTAGCCAATGTGAGACTTAGCATACATGAATACCTTTATAAGCCATTCTCTACTAAGTATTCCATATTCCCCCTGTGGGACTGTGGTGTTACAAAGTCCCCATTTCAAATTCCTGATGTCCTTGTCAAGGTTGTGTCATTCAGTGCTTCAGTATCACATGATTGACCTTACTAGATGGCTTTGATACCATATGTAACTATTCAGGGAAAGCGTTAGCTACATTTGTGTGCTATACAGAAAAAAGTCTTGTCAATTTGAAGCCCTCCAGAATGATTGATAAAGCTCATTTTCTTCTCGTAAGTCACATGACTGCTTTTATAACATATACCCCACTCCATGTGGGTTATCCATATTCCTAATGTGGGACTGGGATATTGTACTTTTTCTCTACACCTTTTGGATACTTTAGGTGCTAAGATGGTAAAATGCTGAATATATAATGATAAAAAAACTTTGACTAGATGGTGATAAAGATCAGCATGAGGATTCGGATCAAAAAATTCATGGTTTTGATCAAGCAGCAGAAAATATGATCAAGAAGGTGAAGCAAGCGTTGGCACATGGAGAAGGATGCCGGGTATTCGTTTTTGTTTAAATTCTCAGCGTTTATGGCTACTGGCTACTCCATTAGCTTGAAAATTATGTTTACCTAAAAAAAGAAAACAAAAAAACTTGCAGTATATTATTCTACTTTCTTTTTCAGGTTTATGGGGTCTTAGATGTCCAAAGGGTTGCTGGAAATTTTCACATTTCAGTTCATGGCTTAAACATTTATGTTGCCCAAATGGTCAGTTGACATTTCACCTCTATTCTCTGTGGGATTGTGATTCCATAATACATTGGAATATGCCAAATGGAGCGCCTAACTTTCACTGCACTAAATTTTGTTTTTCTGGTCAGAAATTGCAGAAGTAAGGTTATGGGGATATATACTCCTGTTCATGGGTGGGCCTGTGAAATTATACAGCTGCTTAGAATTTAGAGTTATAATTGTTTGATATATAATGAAGGAACAAAGTGTTATTTTTGTATTTACTTATAATAATGTCTGCAAGTTTCAGACAATAAAATGTATATGACTAACGAAGCTAAACTTGAGGTTCAAACAGTGAGGGAATATTGGATTCTTTGTCAACATCCCGAACTTCTACAGGACTGCATGATTTGGTCACAAAGTTTTAGCTTGAAAATACTTCTAGAAAATGTCAAAACTCTACAGGTAACAAATATCTGAATGTTACCATAAATCTCCTGCAAACAGATTGATTATTCATGTTTTTGTTCTAATTTTCTGAAAACATCTTTTATTATTTAGTAGCTATATGTGTAATTCTTTTATGTTTCTCGGTCTGCTGGATGCTAACAGCAGTTTAATTTTCTTGGGATCTAAGGCCGTGTTTGGTTAACATTTTTTTTTTTAAATTTTTTCAAAAAATTTTGAACTTCAGTCCAAACATATTTCAATTTTTTCTTTTAAAAATGGTTTTTTTCAACTGTTCATCCAATCATTTGCCCAGATTTTCGTGAAAAGTATAAAACACAAAAATTAATCATTTTTGACAAAAAAATAAAAACAAATACAATTAAAAAATTATATTCAAACAACTTTTTAACTCTATCTATCCACTTCTACAAACCCCAATACAAAACTTATTTAAAAAATTATTCAAGTTCTCATATCTACTTTCACAAAACCCACTAAACAATACGCCTAAAAAAATTCTCAAAATTTTTGAAAATTTCTCTTAGCCAAATATAACCTATTCTGCTGGTTATTAATAAAAAAGGTAAAATAATCTGTGCACATTCCTGTGTTTTCTTCTATAAAGATATGTCACTCTTTTCTTTGTTGTTGGTTTCATGAGTTCTTATGTTGATTACCCAAAAAATGGCTGTTTTTTTAAATGAGAAATGCTTTTAATGATTGATGACCAAAATACCTTTTTTGGTATATAAATTAAGAGTGCTGCTAGGGGGCCGCCCAACAGTGACCGCTGGGCGTGCCCCCTAGGCAAAATTCCCTTTTTTAATTTTTTTAATTTTTTTAATTTTTCTTATTCATATTTTTTAAAAATGTTTTTAAACATTTTTAAAAAATATAAAAAAAATACCAATACACTAATAGTCACTTCCTTAATCAGTAAGTGAAAAAAAAATGTAAAAAAAAAAATGAGGGGACAAAATGGGGCAGCATGGTAGCATTATTCATAAATTAAAAGGGGTCCATTCTCTGGTGCAACGACAAAGTCTCGGGCTATCAATGGCAAATGGTTGAGTTTGGTTTGAATTTTGAGAGGTTCACTTTGTGCAAAACATTTACTGGGTAGGATTTGTCATCCCTCCAAGAACCCTGCTTAGGTGGGACCATCATTGAGTGATGACTTATAAGAAGATCAGCATGAAAACTTTCATTCACTGAAACCATCGGCTGATTGGCTATGCTTGGATATTTTGCAAGAAAATAGTAATATATTTGAAGCCAAGGGTCCACTGTATATGTTCCAAAACTGGCCCTACATCTGTTTCTTAATAGCATTGCATCTTCTGGATTGGTTTTATTTTAACTGGCTTTTCCTAAAACAGCTTATTTGAAGTATCTGCTCTAGTCGCATTGAACAACTCCTACTTTAATTGTTTTTTCATCTTCTACATATCAGGTGCCTATTCTTTTCTTTTTATTCTTGACAGATTTTTGAAGGATCTAATAATGTGAACGTCAGCCATGTTATTCATGATTTGTCATTTGGCCCAAAATATCCGGGAATTCACAATCCACTTGATGGGACAGTACGTGCATTGCATGACACAAGTGGAACATTCAAATATTACATAAAGGTATGAATCCATAGGCTTTATATCGAGTAGCATGTAAATCTGTGGTCTAGATCTCACTGGCAGCCTTTGCTAGATATGCTTGGGTTTAGGCCTATCAATCAGAATTTGTTTTGTTCAGAGGATCAAGTTATTGATGCCTCATTTTGAATCGACAAACAGAAAAGTGAATGAAAAAAATATATTATAAAAAATGTGCTTATAATTTTGAATGTCTACTATAAAGATAATGTAGTAGATACCTATCAAAAAAAAAAAAAAATTACCTATAAAAAAAATAAAGATAATGTAGTAGAAATTCAATTTCTGACTTGATGGTCTCTGCTATAAAAATTGTCTGTAGAATTTGTGGTATGTATTCGTTCTTTTTGGAGAAGTTGTATTATTTGAATGTTGTAGTCAGATGAGGTAGGAAAAGTACTTGGTTTTAATTGTGATATGCTTAGGGGTGAAAATTTTTCGGTCCAGACTGGAAAAACAAACCGGACCGGACTAGACCAAATTCACCCATACTCGGTCTCGGTCCATGGTGTCTCCAAAATCCGGTTTTGGTCCCGTTCTGGGGTGTATTTTTTTAAACCGGACTAGACCGAAACCGACCGAATCACTTGCATATAAAATTTCTAAATATTATATATATTGTTAGAGGACGTGTTTGTAATTAGTATAAGTGTGTGAGGGTATAAGTGTCAATTGTGTGTAGTGTGTATATATGTTTGTACATCAATGAAATGAGTAAGGGTTTTTTCCATGTGTTTCTACATGGTATCAGAGCACCCTGTTATCTGATAGAAGTAAATTGTGTACGGTGAGTCCCACCAAAATCGAGTTCACCGTTCTCTGCATTCGTTGGAGTGGTTTCCGGTGTAGTATCTGACTTTTGTGGTCGGATCCGAGTTCACTAAGCGGCCGGATCTGAGTCAGCTGTCGTCTTCCGCGCATCACGGTGGTTTTCCTATTCGTCGTCGGCGGCCCGTAGGTATTTGAAGTGGTTTCCGGCGAGTTTCCGGTGTCATCTCCGGTAGTAGGCACAAGGGTTGAGCTCGCCGTCAGTTTCTGTGAGGGCCGGTAAGTTTTTCGTCGTCATCAGCCGCCGGAAAGGGTCTCCGTCGCCGGCAAACAGTTGAAGCTCCGGTGTGTTTGGTTGCAGGTAGATGCTACCCTATTCTCGAGTGAGAATAAGAAAAACCTGGAGTGTGAGTGTATTCCTATCCGGAATAACACCTGTTTGGAAATAAGGATAAGGTAATCCCCAGATCCTTTATTCTTGGTTAGGATAACCTAATCCTTATTCTTAAGGATAGCAATAGGCCGATACGATACAAACCCGATACGGGTAGATTTCGGCCGATATATACCGATACAGACCCGATTTCGGCCGATTCTAGGCCGATACAGACCGATTCTTAGCCGATACCGGCCGAAACAGTGCACTTCAGAGCCGGTATATTCCGATACAGTGCAATTTTGACCGAAACAGGACCGAAATTTTATTATTTGGATTGTTTTTCGGGTACTTGAGCTAAGTTTCTACATTTCCAGAGTGTGTTTCTCGTATTCTCAAGTTGGAGTGTGGTTTTTTCTCATCAATTGTGTGGTTTTTCTGCATCCATGACAACTAAATGTGAGTTACAGTTACATGATGCAATTGCCTCCTATGTTGCTCTTGGTGGGAGTGGAGGCCGAGGTGGTAGAGGCTCACGTGGGGGACGTAATGACAGAGGTAATCGTACTCAAGGTAAAAAATCTCGCAAGTGCACTTATTGTGGTCGCACTAACCACTCAATGAACTATTGTTGGGATCTAAATTATAAACCACCTGGATCCGCTAATCAAGTCATTCGCCAAGATATGATTACTATATCAAAGGATGAGTATGATAAGCTTTTGGGTCGCACACAAAGTTCATCTTTCACAACTACTCTTGCCCAATCAGGTACAACATCTGCATGTCTTGCCTCACACACTCAAGTTCCATGGATCATTGATTCAGGAGCTAATGAACACCTGACTGGTTTGTCCTCTGTCTTATCTAAGTTGGATACTGTGACATCTCCAAAAAGTGTTACTCTTGCTAATGGTTCTCTTGCTAAAGTTACAGGCATTGGATCCACTAAGCTTACCGACTCTATATCCTTATCATCTGTTCTATATGTTCCTAGTTGTCCCTTTAGTTTGCTATCCATTAGTAAGATTACTCAAAGTCTTCAATGTTCAGTGACATTTTATCCCTCTTCATGTGTCTTTCAAGATCTTAAGACGGGAAATAAGATTGGTACAGGACATGAAGCTGGTGGTCTGTATTATCTTGATGTTAAACAGTCACCCACTCGAGCTCTTACATCCTCCTCATCATCTGCTTATGAATGGCATTGTCGTCTAGGTCACCCCCCGCTTTCCCTTTTGAAGCGTCAGGTTAAGGATCTAGAAAATGTGTCTCCTTTTTCTTGTGAAACATGTCAAATTAGTAAACATCATCGTGTGTCTTTTACACCTCGGGTTGATAAACGAGCATCGAGTCCTTTTGAATTGGTTCACTCTGATATATGGGGACCAATCAACATTGAATCAAACAAGTATCAGTATTTTGTCACATTTATTGATGACTACTCTCGTGTGACATGGATGTTTCTGATGAAGGCAAGATCTGAACTTCTTTCCATATTCAAAGTGTTTTGGAATGAAATTAAAACTCAATTTAACAAAAGAGTTCAAGTTTTGCGTTCTGATAATGCTAGAGAATATCAATCTAGTGCCTTTGCTACTTACTTAAGTGACAAAGGAATTGTTCATCAAACTTCATGTTCTTATACACCCCAACAGAATGGGGTGGCTGAACGCAAAAATCGTCATTTGTTCGATGTGACTCGAGCACTTTTATTGCACATGCATGTTCCTAAACGTTTTTGGAGTGATGGTGTTATGACTGCTTGTTGCCTTATTAACCGTATGCCTTCATCAGTTCTCAATGGTTCATCTCCTTTCTCCATCTTGTTTCCTTCATCCCCACCATTTACTCTTCCTCCCAGAATTTTTGGGTGTGTTTGCTATGTTCATAACCTTGGCCCAGGTTTTGATAAACTTGATCCACGTTCTACCAAGTGTTTTTTTGTTGGTTATTCTCGGACTCAAAAAGGATATCGTTGTTATAGTCCTGTCCTTAGACGGTACTTTACGAGTGCTGATGTTACCTTTTTTGAGTCTATACCATATTTCTCTGACACAGCTTCGAGTGTTGAGTACGATCCTCTACCATTGCCTACTCTTACACTTTCCCCTCCTGTCATCGGTCCCCCAGTTCCTTTACAGGTTTACTCGCGTCGCTCGAAGTTACCGGCTTCCATGCCTTTACCAACAATGTCTCCCTTTTCGGATTCTGAGTTACCTCGTACTTCAGACTCTCTACCTATTGCTCTCCGCAAAGGTACTCGATCTTGTGTTACTCAACATCCGATTAGTCAATTTGTCTCATATCATGCTTTATCTCCTTCATTCTCATGTTTTACCTCTCAACTTTCAAAACTCTCTGTTCCTAAGACAATTCAGGATGCTTTATCTGATCCGAGATGGAGGACAGCTATGAAAGATGAAATGGATGCTCTTCACCATAATGAGACATGGGATCTTGTTCCATTACCACCTGGTAAGCAACCTGTTGGCTCTAAATGGGTATATACAATCAAATTTCATCCTGATGGTTCTGTGGAACGTCTGAAAGCCCGCTTGGTTGCTAAGGGTTACACTCAAACATATGGCATTGATTACGAGGAGACTTTCTCCCCTGTTGCCAAAATCTCCTCTGTTCGAGTATTGATCTCTCTTGCTGCTAATCTAGACTGGCCTTTATTTCAGTTGGATGTTAAGAATGCATTTCTACATGGTGATTTGCATGAAGAAGTTTATATGGAGCAACCACCTGGGTTTGTTGCTCAGGGGGAGTATCGAGGTACTGTATGCAAATTAAAAAAGGCATTATATGGTTTGAAACAATCTCCTCGAGCATGGTTTGGGAAGTTTTCTAATGTTGTATTGGCATTTGGTCTCCATAGATGCCAAACAGATCATTCAGTATTTCATCTACATAGTGATGCAGGTCACATTTTGTTGGTTGTATATGTGGACGACATTGTAATTACTGGGAGTGACTCTGCTGGAATTGCTAGGCTGAAACAATGTTTACATGATCAGTTTCAGACAAAAGACTTGGGCAAGCTTAGATATTTTCTTGGAATTGAAGTCAGTAGATCTAAAGAGGGTATCAATCTATCTCAGAGGAAATATGTTCTTGATCTTCTGGAAGAAACTGGCATGCTGGGTGCACAACCTATTGACACCCCTATGGACCCAAATCGTAAATTTTTGAAAGAGGAAGGGGAGTTGTTTGGAGATCCAGGTAGGTATCAAAGACTTGTTGGGAAATTGAATTATCTCACTATCACTAGACCAGACATCTCTTATGCAGTGAGTGTATTGAGTCAATTTTTACAAACGCCTAGGGTCTCACATTGGGATGCTGTAATTCATATTCTTCGTTATCTTAAGCGAGCACCTGGCCTTGGATTATTGTATCGACCAAATGGACATCTGAGGGTTGAAGCATTTTCAGATGCTGATTGAGCAGGATCCCCTTCAGATAGAAGATCTACTACTGGATATTGTACCTTTGTAGGAGGTAATTTGGTTACATGGAAGAGTAAGAAACAAGCAGTAGTAGCTCGATCTAGTGCAGAAGCTGAATATAGGGCAATGGCTCACACTACTAGTGAGTTGGCATGGTTGCAACACTTTCTTCAAGAGATTGGGTTTCCAGCTCCTACATCGCTTCAGTTATTTTGTGATAATCAAGCTGCAGTGCATATTGCCTCTAATCCTGTGTTCCATGAGAGGACTAAACATATAGAGATTGATTGTCACTTCATTCGAGATAAGATACTAAGTGGTGACATTGCTACACCTTTTGTGAAGTCTGCCGATCAACTCGCAGATGTGTTTACTAAGTCTTTGTGTTGGAGTCGGTTAAAACTTATTTGTTTCAAGCTTGGTTTATATGATATATATGCCCCAGCTTGAGGGGGAGTGTTAGAGGACGTGTTTGTAATTAGTATAAGTGTGTGAGGGTATAAGTGTCAATTGTGTGTAGTGTGTATATATGTTTGTACATCAATGAAATGAGTAAGGGTTTTTTCCATGTGTTTCTACATATATAATATATTATTTATAGTAATTATATAAGTTAATTATGTTATTTTCTCTAATCTATCACCATTGACTATATAAAATGTAAAATAATATATAGTATCAATTAACTAATATATCATATGATAATATATGTTATTATATGTAAATACATACTCTACTGAAGTACTAAGTTAGTAATCATAAATATAAATATAATTAATTATTTTTTAATGAGTTAGTTACATAATCCACATTAAAGAGCTCACTTAATTTTAATTTTATTAATTTAATTAATTTTTTGTATTAATTTATATACCAAAAAAAGAGAAGGGAAAAAATATTTCTAATTCATATGGACCGAATTAGACCAATTGGACTGATAGCTAATGGTCCAGTCTGGTCCTTAGGGGTAATTGGTCCGGTCCAGTCCGGAAAAAGAGTGGACAGAAATTTTAACTGCAACTTCTTGTGGTTTAATTATCCCTTCCTAGTTCCAGCTTCTATTTTTTTTTTAGAGCATTAGCATTGGTTTCATTAAAGTTATCTCTAAAATTTGATGAAAAGTACATATTTTTTATAAATCCAAAACCTCCCTAGCCATAACCCCACATTGAATTCATCAAAATAATAATATAATATTATTTTTTTAATAAAAATATTTTTATTTTTTTCATATTTTACAATTACACTAATCATATGTTAATTAATAATTTAATTTGATTCTTACATTATTATTACAAGATGTTTGGATATTAAACGTGAATAAAAAAGACTTTTAGAGATTAAAAGTGAATAAAATATAGATTTGATGGGTGAATAGTAGCCCTTCAAATTTGAAGAAGCCCATCCATTTACTGTAGCTCAAAGCTTTCCACTTATCTTTTTGGCTAATCCAATGCAATTCTATTTTGATGAAATTCATCATTTTTTTTTTTTGATAAGTAAAAATATTATATATCAAAGGAGAAACCAAGGACACTGAATGTATACAAGAAAACACCTTACCCAAAATGACCCAAAAAGTCCCTAACCAAAATGACCCAAAAAGTCCCTAATGACCCAAAAAATTCATGAAAAGAGCAATCCAAAATATACCAAACTGGTCCCCAACCCTTGTTTCTTGTAAAACTAAAATTCTACCCGAACACCCAACCCCAAACCCTTGATTCTCGTCTTCACAATGTCCTCCCTTTAGATTTCCCTCTAGTTGAGCTATCACCCTTAGCGTCGTAGTTGATTGTACTAAAAAGACGCTGTAACTCCCTGCTTTTCTTGAAACTTTTGGTTTCAAGCACGTGGCTTGCCTCAATTGCAGTGATTAGTTCATTGAATTGGTCTTCACTTCCTCCATGTGAAATTCCCACAAACTGTTGAATCTCATTAACTTTAGGCAGAATCCAGTCCGCTATTGGTGGAAGAGACACCAGGGGAACCACGTTATCTACAGACATCGTACATTCATCTACATGTGGCACCAACGCCAACTCTTTTGGTTCTCCAACAACTCCATTGGTTTGATCCAATGGTAACATGGTCCCCATTGGAGATTCTAGGGTGACAGCAAGTCCCTTCACCTCTAGGGATCCTACATCTCCTTCAGACCTCGGCAGTACACCATTTTCCTTCAACTCTGACAAGAGAGCTTCGGAGACCAAGGGTGTAGTACCGATTATCAGTCTATCCTGTGTTACATGAGGTGAATGACATTCTTTTGATGTCTCTACGCTGATTCCCGATGTAGACCCTGCTTCAAACATCCCGGATTTCTTTTTGACCTGCCATACTCCCCTGGATCTAGAGCCGAATCCGATCTTCCATTTTCCTTTAACTGGGTTTGAATGATTCGGGCCTTTCTTTTTTCTTATAACCTTGTTGTCTCCAGCTGAGAGTCGGTCTATTTTCGAAGACAAGAAAACGATCGCTGCTTTCAACTCGACAAGTTGGGTTTCCATCACCTTTAAGGACTCGACAAGCTGGTCTTGAGACGTGATTTGCGGATCCCCTTCACTCTAACTCCCGAAGGACCCATCTTTAGAGCTGCCGCATAGGACTGCCTTGCCACTGTGGATGTACTTGAGTTGTGCACCTCCAAATTTTCCTTCGCTGACATGTCACCGACATGTCTACTATGTGACTCCCTAGTAGAGCCACGTCCTGCAACACCTTGTGCTTTCAAACCGTTGCTCCCTCTCTTGTCGAAGTCACGCAACACCTCCCCCATCCTTTTCCAACCACTGCCCCCCTCCTCAGGAATGAAAATAAAATTCCTCCTCCCACCACCACCATACTCTTTTACTGCCATATAACGTCCTCGAGCATTTGAGCAACGGTGTGTCGTGAAACTGTGTCTACCTTCTCGGACAGTGGACAAAAAATCCTGTTTTTCATCCTTTGCGCACGTTTCCATAGCTTTAGCTAGACACTGCATTGTTGTTGAACCCAAAACCAGCTTAGAAATCACCCTTCGACCCCTTTCAGTAATGGCCAACATACTCCCCTCCTTCACTAGAGTGAAAGATTTAGATTCTATGACTAACACCATAGAAGAACCCATATTGGCCAACTCTCCTCCTTCAACAGCCATTCATCATCACATTGAAACCAGGTAAGGACCACTGCTAAAGGCCAATGACTTCAACCTCAAAACTTGACGACGGAGTACTCCCAAAAGTCGCCGGAGAGCTCGCCGAAGTGTTCTGAGAGACAATACAGCAAGATCTAGGTCACTGGTAACGGCAGATCACGCCAGAAATGGATCCCAGAAACGGATCTTGAAGAAAAGCAGGTCGCCGGAGGGATGACCTACGCCGGACGACCCTCGACGTATACGCCTGGGTCCGTCGGTCCTTTCTGTGCCGCCGGGAGCCACTCACCGACCTAGGTACGGCGAAATAGGCTTCTCTCTAAACGGGTAACACTCCTTGCGCACAGGTGTATCTCACGTCGGCGGGATGACCAGCTCCGGACAACCCTCCGTGAAGTCGCCGGGGCTCGGCGAAGATGTCTAGGTCGACGGTGAGCAACCACTCGCCGGTCGAGGCGGCGGCGAGGTAGTCACGAGTGTTTCTCTCTCCTCTCTCCCACGGCACGAGTGTTTCTCTCTTCATCATATTTTACATTTGGTTAGACTTTTGGTGAAGCCAATGCCAATGCTCTTATAGATAATCAAGAAATTTTATTCATAGAAGTAGACAAAACCCAAGTATACAGGAAGTATACATGAGAATAATGTAATTAGAGTTTACAATTGAAAAGAGTATATATTGGACATTTAGCCCATTACAAACAGTAGCTCCCGCCCATAAGAACAAAGTTTTAAAAAAGAAAGCTTTAAGCTCATCCATTGTTCTCTCGCGACTTTCGAAGCTTCTATCATTTCTCTCCCGCCAAATGTACCAACACATGTATATAGGAACCATTTTCTAGATTGCTACCACTTGTGAGTTGCCTTGGAGGCCTCTCCAGCTTGCAAGGAAATCCACCAGTCCAAGAGGCATGACCCATAACAATCCAATTCTCGCGAAAAATTCATTACATTTGGTCCTGGCCACCTCGTAGTGAAAAAACAAATGATCTACTGATTCACCATTTTTCTTACATATACAACACCAGTTCAACACCATTACCTGATGTTTCCTTAAATTATCTATGGTGAGGATCTTGTCTAGAGATGTTGTCCATATGAAAAAAGCTGTTTTTGAAGTAGCTTTCGTATGCCATATGTTCTTCCATGGGAACATGGTTATCTTAGGGCTCGTTAGAACTTGGTAAAACGATCTGATTGTGAATTTACCTTTCTGGGAGGGGCTCCAGCTCATCTTATTTGTGGTACCCTTTGTCATGCGTACAGAATACAATGCCTCATAGAACTCTGTGATAGTCTCCATCTCCCAGTCATGGGTTGCCTAATGAATTCTACATTTCATTGAGGGGAGCTACTAGAAAAGACCAAAAGATCGGCTATCGATGCATCCTTTTCTTGTGCGAACTCAAAAATGGCAGGAAAGGTGTCTTGGAGGCTACGTATAAAAAAATTTAACATGAGAGCCGCCATTAGGGCTGGGCAAAACTTCTGCTGCCTCCAACTCCGGCTGATATCCGCTCCAGTTCCGACTTAACGGAGTCGAAAAGTTTGGAGTTCGGAGTTCCTCCGACAAAAATAGTCGGAGTCGTAGGCTCCGACTTCTGAACTCCGACTCCGACAGGTTTTTTTTTAAAACTTAAAATGATGTTTTGTCATATATTTTATAATGTAATAAAATTGATAATGGGCTGAGTGGCCTAATGGTTGGGGGTATTACTTTGTAAACCCACATCATGCGTTTGAGCCCCCACGGCCACAAGACCAAATTCATTGAGTTTTTTTTAGGACTCTTAAAACAACGTCGTTTAATTCATCCTATATATTCATCTTTTTCCTTTTAACTGACCCTAACCATACTCATTTTGTTCTCCCATATCTTCCTCTTCTTTCTTCTTCTTGATACTGCCCAAAGATTTCTTCTCGGCACACCACCAAATGCGAACTGACCAGAATCTACGAACTTGGATTGATTTCGGCTTGGAGCTTGAGCGACACGGGAGCTTGAGCGAATGGATTTGAAATCATGTATTTTCAGTTGGGTGCAGCCTTTCACTTTTAATATATTTTTTTCTCATTTAAAATATGAAAAAATTGTTATAATTTGTGAAATGGGATTTGGGTTTTTGAGGTTCTGCAGATTAGGAAAAAGAAGAAGAATAGCAGATCAGTGCATTTGCATCTTTCCGCCCAAGCCCAACTTTGACTAGAGCTCTGATTCCTACTCCAAATCTCAGATTGGAGTCGAAGTTGGAGGCCAGCTTCGGCTCTGACTTTTGTCGGAGTCGAAGTTCGATGTTGGGCTTTCCGATTCCATCAGAGTCGGAGCCCAGCCCTAACTGTCACCCACCACAATATGTTCATTTCTTCGGAAGATCTCCCATTGTCTCCTAATGTATTTCCACAAACTCACCCCATATGTGCCATGTACCTCATTCGAGCACCATCCTCCCCAAGCCTCCTCAAATTTTGAATCTATAACAAAATTCCATAGAGCCCCCCTTTCGTTTTGGTATCTCCACAACCATTTACCCAACAGGGCTTGGTTGGATTTCGTCAAGCTACGAATCCCCAAACCACCCCCAAAAACTGGGATACATACAAGTGACCAATTAACCAAGTGAAATTTGAACTCTTCCCCTAATCCACTCCACAAGAAGTACCGTTGTAGCTTCTCTATATGGTTGGCAGCGTTTGAAAAGTGAAATTCCAGCTTCTAGTAGCTTGTGGTTCTTAGATGTTGATCCCTTTCTCCCAACACCTTGCAAAGTGGTTTTTATTTATCAAGGTGGTGACACCATTATTAACAAAGTAATTTGTTGAGACTTTGTTGAAGTTTGAAAGAACTTCATTTCCTTATTTAGGCAATTCCAAGGTGATGCACCTCTATACTATTCCTAGTTGGGGGTCAAAAAATGCATTTGTAGTTACAAATAGTTACGTACAGTTTGGATGCCCCATTCTTTATGATTCCATTTTGTTTTGAATTGGGGAGCCTCATGGATAAACATGCCAGCTCATGCTGATTTGTCCAGTATTGTGTTTTAAATGCTACAGTTTGATGGGCCATTAGGCAAAGGCAAATTAGGAGGACTGGAGAATAAACACTTCAACTATGATTTAATTCATCCTAAGGCCATTCCTTTAGTGGGGGGAATCCTACTTAGGTGGACTCTAACCCTGAGGGAGTTAATTGGTGGAGTTGTGTTTTTTTGATTGAGTGATACTATGCGACAAGGGTCGGGAAGCTCGGGTTGGATGGATCTGTTGAAATCAATGCATGGATTGGTGGGGAAGAGTTGAGAAGGGACATGGAAATTGCCAAGGGATTTAAACTCAAGCTCTTTGTTGACAAAAAGATCTTGTGAGCCAAGCTATAGTACTAGCAACCCATTTTTCCTTTGGTTTGAATGGACATTGATGCTACTAAAAGGGGAAGACTGTCATTGGGGCTTGACACTTATCCTTTGAGACAGGTTGCAGACAGGAGTGGGAAATGGGACTGAGGCGGGTAGCAATAGAATGGAGGTAAGGGGGTTAACTTGGAAACTTGGAAAATGCATCTTCCAAGATGGTAATGTGGTGAAGATGGTGAAGAGCTTGTTTCATTGAGATTAGTTGTTTCGAATGAGTTTGGAGGTATTTATGGGTGTAATTCTTCTAATTGGGCAATTCAAGAAGCCATGGGAATTCAACATTGTGTGGGGCTATCATGTGAGGGATTTGAAATTAGGTTATGGCTTTACTAAGGACAAGTGAAGCAGGTCATTCCTGTAAGGGCTAGCCTCCACTCCCATCCAAGGCATGAAGAAGAATAGAGAACTGAAAAGACTAGCTTGGTCTATCAATTACGTCACTAAAGGTGGCAGTTGTAGTCGCAGTAGAGACGGAGGGTGAAGAATGTTTATTTATGAGGCCGAAATTACTTTCTTGGAATGTCAGGGGTCTTGATGTAAATGAGTGTCTCAGAATCAAAACTCTCTTTCTATAATGGAAGGTATATATTATTTGCTTGTAGGAGACAAAGTTGGAAGCCTCAAGAAGCATTCAAAGTTTGTGGGGTTGTCAACAATTGGATTGGCTTTATTTAGCTTCAAGAGGGGCATCGGGTGGGAGGAAACATCAAGAAAGCAACATATTTTTTTTCGTCAAATCTATTTGTCTAGATGTGATCCATGCGGTGGTGGAGAATGTAGAGAAATGCCTGGGGGAATACACAATTGCTATATCTTTTGTGAATATTGATGATGGCTTTCATTGGGCATTCGCGGTGGTTTAAGGGCCTAATTGTGATCGCAAGAGATTATTATTGTGGAAGGAGTTGGCTGGTTTGATGCCGAGGGCCTGTGTACCCTCGAGAGTAGTCGGGACGCTATTCTCGGACGCTCGGTGCCAATCAGAAAAAGGAATTGGCTGGTTTGAGAAGTTGGTGGGATGTACTGTGTTATTGGTGGAAATTTTAATGTCCTGCGCTTCCCCAAGGAGAGATCGTGTGATGTTCTTTATGTCCTATTATGGAGTCTTACTCCAATTTTATTTTTGAGCAAGAACTTTTGGACACTCGTCTTGTTGGTGGAATGCCCACATCATCTAACAATCGGGACTCCCTATCTTGGTCTAGAATCGATAGATTCCTTGTTTCTCTGGATTAGGAGGCTCATCACCCTGATTTGGGCCAAAAGAGATTTCCTTGTCCTTGTTTGGACCATTTTTCACTTCTTTTGGATTGCGGAGGTATTCATTGTTAAGAGATATATTTCAAATTTGAGAATATGTGGCTAAAGACAGGGATTTGCAGGATATGGTAAGACAATGTGGTTGACCTATCGTTTTCAAGGATATCTAAGTTACATACTAGTACAAACACTCAGAGCTTTAAAAGGGGTCTTAAAGTAGTGGAACCAACAATCTTTTGGCAATGTTGAATACCATTTAAAGTCTATCATGGATGAGTTATAAGCTTTTGATAGTGTAGAAGAAACAAGAGACTTATCTGTTGAAGAGAAGATGAGGAAAAATCAAGTAATTTATGACTTGAAGAGGGCAACATTATTGGAGGAAATATTTTAGAGGTAGAAGTCAAGGGTTATAATGCGATAGGTGCACAAAGTCTTTTTATCACATGGTTAATTTGAATCAATTATATAATTCTATTGAGATGATGTTAAATAATGGCTCAATCTCTTCTGAATAAAAAATGATTAGAAATCATATTGTGCAGTTCTATTAAAATTTATTACTGAACATTCTGCTTGGAGGCCTTGGCTTGATGGATTAGCTTTTGATGCAATTGATAGTATCTATAAAAAAAACAATTGGGGAGTAGAAGGTAGCGTGGCTTGAGAGACCTTTTGAAGAGATGGAGGTTCGTAACTTAGTGAAAGCTTTGACTAGAGATTGGGCTCTTAACTTGGATGGTTTCCATATGGCTTTTTTGAAGATTGCTGGGTTGTGATTAAAGAAGAGATCATGAGTGTTTTATGAATTTCATGTGTAACACCCCGTCCTTGTGGTGAGACTTTTTATAAAATAGTTTTAGAGAAAAGGAGACGGGAGTTACTGACCTTTTTAAAATTTTTGCTTCCATACCCAGGGTGCAAGACTCTACGTTATAAAATAAAACATATTTGAGAATAAAAGAACTTGGATGGTTTCTTTCATTCAGTCATTTTCATTTATCAGTCCATTCATGGAAAAATGTCATTTAAAAGCATGAGCTTAAATATCATCTTTCATGGCATCCATAAAGCATCAGTTCATAGGGACACTTTAAAACACTTTCTTCGCATCATTTAAAGCATCGCTTAAAGCATAAGGCATAAGCCTCACATCATTTAAAAGCACAAGGCATAAACCTCAACATTTCGTTTCATGGAAAATACATAGAATGCATACTACGTATAATTATCCATTCACATGCATAGACTTAATACTTGGGTTGCATAAAAAGGGGCTGCCAAGAAGGACCATTACATACGTATACCTTTGAACACTTATACTTAGTGTGTTTTCATAAAACATCCTTGTATTTGTAAAGGAAAAGCATTTCATTTTCATTTCATATCATTTTAAAAAACTCTATAAGAGTATGAACATAATACTTACTTGAACTCCATGCTACTTTCATATCATGCAGTCCATTCATGTGCGTGTCAGATGGTAACCTACATGCATACACATAACTTTAGTGTCATTCTCTATCTAGTGCATAAGCAGCCTAACTTAGAATAGAACTACACTTCACTTGGAACACTCTCCTTCCATCCCTGGGCTCTTATGTGCTCTTTACTATGTTAAAACTTTCGGGGATCCACTTACGGTCACTGCTTCTTCCACATTCGACGTTCTGCTTCAAGTGCTTTTCCACTAGAGGGAACCTCATGATTCACCTTAGGGATTAAGACACTAATCCCTAAGGTCACACAATGCATGACTCAAACCGACTAAGTCACACATCCCAATCCTAGACAATACATGTCACTTCCTATATTCGAGCTTACGTTTCCTCATCGTCATCATCATCCTCATTCATACATGTTACACTACTCTAAGCCAACTCTGAGGCTCAAACATCATGTACCTATGTTTAGGACAGATTACCCATTATATATGGTAAATCCGTCAAGCACACGTCTCACCAGATACACATGTACCCTACCTCTTTATCACTTAAGATCAACATATAACACGTTGATCACCTGCTTGTGTAAACAAGCCCATACTCCGATATCAACCTTCTCTTAACCCGACTAGCATGAATTTTCATGCTATTCGTCTCTCTTGACATTTCATCCCAACACTTAACACGACAAGACTCCATTTATAACTACACCTTACGTCACGTCATATAGCTCGAGATTACCTTCAAGCTACATCATGACCTTGTCACGTCACTTGACATCTCGCTACGTCATTTCTACGCCAACTCCTAACTCATCATGAGTACGGTCCCTCATGTACTCCTGTCACATCGTGACATCTCGTCATGTTTCCGCTACGTCACTCTTACACTAACTTCTCACTTAACCATGTCACTTCGTGACATTCCCCGTCATGCTTCTACTGCTCCACTCTTACACTATTCTGTCACTTCACACATACTCCCAACCATAAGTCAACTACACAGTGACACTTGTCACTTCAGACTACAAGCCGCATCACAGCTACTTTGGGACACTGTTCCACAGCTCCTGACATTACTCATCACGCTTTACCCTCATCAACTACGCAACCATCTTTATCTTCGTAATACGCCACATGGTGTATCGCTTCACCTCATGGAGTACATTCCATATGCACTCCCTTCACACATGCTGTGCCACATCAACACTACAGCATACACGCCATATGGTGCATCACTCCACCACATGGAGTACACTCTGTGTATTCCCTTCACACACTACACAACATCACATCACCACTACAACATACACACCATATGTTGTATCACTCCACACAGAGTACACTCCATGTGTACTCTTCCCAATCCACACAATGCCACTTCACCATTACAACACATACTTCACATCACCACACTATACAACGAACTCCACAAATATTAACAGCACAGTCCACAACCTAGCCAACCAAACTAACATAATAACAAGGATAAAAGAAAAAGAGTTATACCATCGAAGGGACAACCCCTGCGCTGTTCGTTGTCCGGCATGGCCAGTGGTGTTAGAAGCCACCAGCTTGGGCTATTGGTGAGGGATAGATCGGGGCTATGGGTGGTTGGGGTAGGCTAATGGTGGCCAGAGGAGGCTCGAGATGGCGGCTGGACGCCGTGGGTGGCAACGTAAGGCGACTGAGGTGGAGGAGCCCATGCGTGTTGAGGCTGCATGCGTGGGGAGGCTAGGTGGCTATGCTGGGCTTGAGGGTGGCTAAGGGAGGTCGTTGGTGGGAGGAGAAGCTTCTGGTGGTGGTGTAGTGGCCGTGGGTATGGTGAACCTGTGTGTTGGAGGAGTTGCGTCCGTTGTTTAGGGAGGAGCTACAGCAGCTGGGTTCGGTAGAGGGTGGCGACGGAGGGGCAAGGAGGGAGAAACCGTGCGGGTAACCCATTCTGGCAAAGAGAGAGGGCTGTGCGTATGGGAGCTCGGTGGTGGCTGGCTTGGTCGCCAGCGTGAGAGGAAGCCTGTGAGGTGGTTGGTGTCGCCATTGGTGGTGCACGGCGGCGATGGGGCTGAAGAAGGAGGACTTGGGTGAGGGGGAGGGGGAAACCGTGTGAGCTAAGGGAGGAGAGAGAGAGGGAAGAGAAAAGTGAGGGAGAAAGGGAGGGAGCTAGGGTTTTAATCCCAATCCTTCATCTTGGGATCTCCAAGACGATCTAACAGTGGGTTTTAAATACTGATTTGAAAATGCGTAAACATTAACTTAACTAAAAGAACTGAGAGGAATTAAGATAGAATATTATTTAAACTAAACTTTAGTTTATAAAATAATATTCTTTCATCATTAATAAAATGATGAAGTCTTGTTTAATATCTTTAAGAGAATAAAAGCATCTAATTGATTAGAGTTTTCAACATAATTTAAATCCCATAATATTTTAAATAACTAAAATCATAAAGTGATTTTCTACAATTATAATATTTTTGGAGCTCTTAAAAAATATTATAATTGCCTTACTTAAAATTAGGCTTGGTTTAATAACATTGGAAATACCCCATATAAATATTTCTAGGGCATTTAAAATATTCGAGGGCTTTAAAACATTGGGCGTACTTTAAAATCAATCGCTATGTTTAAAACACAGCTTCAGTATTTAAAACGCATAGACGAGACTCGTGACCAATCGAGAGTGAAAGGAGCGGGTTATTACATCATATGACCGAAATTTTGAAAGACGCATGAATTATACCTTATTGCTCTTTATACTGAAAAACCAGGGGCGATGGATGTTGAAAATTACAAGCCTTTTAAGTTTGTGAGCAGGACTTATAAAATCATTTCTAAGGTTCTTGCCAATAGATTGTCTGGTGCTTGAAATGATAATCTTGAAGCCACAAATGCCTTTGTCAAAGGTAGTCAAATTTTAGACTTTGTCCTTATTGCCAATGAATGCTTGGACAGAAGGCCTAGATCTGTTGAGCCCATACTATGCAAAGTGGACATTGAGAATGCATACGATCATGTTAGCTGGGATTTTCTTTTGTACTTATTGAGAATATGTGGCTTTGGGGAAAAATGGTGATCTTGGATTGTGCATTGTTTTTCTGTGGTGAACTTTTCTGTGTTAGTGAATGGATCTCCTGCTGGTTTTTTAGCAGCATGTGGATTACGACAAGGAGATCCCATGTCTGCTTTGCTCTTTATCATAGTAAGGGCAGCTTTCAGCAGAATGTTACCTGCGGCTATTGATGGGGATCTTATTTCAGTTTTTCTGTGGGGAATGGAAATCCAGGTGTGATCAATGTGTCTCATCTTTTGTATGTATATGATGCCTTGGTGTTTTGTGAGGCTAACCTAAACCACCTTTGGTGTTTGCGTGTTTTATTCCTATGCTTTGAAGCAGTCTCTGGATTGAAGATGAATTTGGATAAATCAAAATTAGTTCTGGTGGGCCATGTTGATAATGTGAAGAGATTGGTGCATATTTTGGAGTATACGGTGTCTTCCTTACCAAGGAAGAAGCTTATGTATTCATCCAAAGGTGGCCAGATTACATTGATTAGAAGCACTATATCAAACTTGCTTACATATTTTATGTCTCTCTTTCCAATTCTGTGGTCTGGCTAACCAAATCAAGAAGCTGCAATGGGACTTCCTTTGGGGGTCCTGGGGATGAGGCAAAATATCACTTGGTGAGTTGGGCCAAGATATGGTCTCCAATTTCTATGAGTAGACTGGGATTTCAGAATATACTTGAAAGTTTATTTGTGCGTTGTTGGGGAAATGGCTTTGATGTTACCAGAATCAAAGAGAGGCCTTTATGGAGAGCTATAGTGGATTCCAAATATGGATGCTTGTGCGCAGGCAGTGTTCTGGGGAGGTCTATGGGCCTCATGGGGTCGGAATATGGAAGAATATAAGGCAAGTTTGCAGATAGTTTTCTAACAATATCAGCTTTGAAGTGGGAGAGGGATTCGGGATCAAATTTTGGCACAATTTGTGGTGTGGTGATAGTGCCCTCCTGAATGTTTTTCCCAATGTTTATAGCGTTGCTCATAACAAGAAAGCTTCGGCAGAGTAAAAGTTCATCAGAGCAGCTCAAGATTGCAGGAGGATGCATTAGGGCAGGTTTGAGGGCAAAGACAAGACAAAATTATATTCTCATCTCATGTCATCTCATCATTACAGCTTTTTCAAATTCTCACACAAAATATAATAAATAATTTAACTTTTTCAAATCCCAAAACAATAATAATATTAAAAAATAATATTTTAAACTTTCATCTAAAACAAAAAATTTTCATCTCACTCCCCAAACCTGATATTGAAAAAGTCACTCTTATTGATCATGATAATAAACCATTTCCCTGGAAGAATATTTGGTGGACAAAGGTTCCCTGGAGAGCTGTATTTTTTGGTTGGACGACATATTCCATGGAGAATTTAAGGAAGAGACATTATGGTGATCCATTGGTGGTGTAAGTGTAAAAGGTAGGGGTGTATACGAGTCGAGTTTGAGCAAGTAGTGGGTGGTCAAGCCTTGTTTGTTTAATTTTTATTCGAACACGAGTTGAGCTCCAGCTTTTCATTAAGTTGCATTTTATGTTCACGAGCAGCCTGTTTAATATTAGAGTGAGTTCGAGCATATTCACTAGTAGCTTCATTTAAATAAAATAGATTATTTATATTACATTTTATAATTCTATTTACAAATTTTGACAAACAAACATTGACTTTTGCTAATATTTTTATAAAGTTTATATATACATATGTCAATGATTGTATTTATTAGTATTAGGAATGTGATTTCCTCTCATTTCTATAAATATCAAAAATATTTTCATTATAAATATAGAGATAATATTCTTACCCAAAAACAAATATAGAGATAATTCTATAAAAATAATAAATACGAAGTTATTCTAATTTATACGAGCTTATACGAGTGGAGCCGAGTTTTATATGAGTTGCATTGTTTGATAATCAATTATAATTTTTGTATTTACAAGCTTGATCGAGCCGATCTAAGTGGCTTGTCGGGTGGTCTTATTTATTTACAACCCTAGTAAGAGGAATGATGAGTTTGTTGATCATCTTCTCCTTCATTTAGAGACTACAAGTACAATGTTTTAGTAGGATTGATTTGGCTTGTGCCATTCCAAGAAGAGTAGTGGAGAGGTTATTTTACCAGAGGTTTAGGTGGCAACTTGCACATTGCAACTGTGTGGCTGATAGTTCTTACCTGCCTAATGTGGTGCATATGGAAAGAAAGGAATGATAGAATCTTTGAAGAGGGCGAAATTTTGTTGGAGGACCTCAAACATTTTTTTTTTTTTAATATCAAAACTCTCGTATCCTGGACTGCTGCCATAAATTTTATGGGCTAAACCTACATCATGTTTTTGTATCTTTACCTTCTTCTAAATAAGCATTTATTTTGCTTTAACTATTGGACAAGGGCCAGTTTGATATCGGATGCTGTACATATTCTTCTTTGCAACACATGTATACTTCAGCCTACAAAGACTCCCACCTTTGTGTAGCAAGGGTTTCTCCACTTTCTCTCATATGCATGGATGAGATCCCACCCATCCATCCTCACCTCCTACACTGGCCGCATCCTCTGTGCTTTTGGCATGACATGGCCAGAAGAACCCCCAAACAAAATCTTATTTTAATATCTGAGTAAATGATATTGCCTTTCCTTTCAATTCCATTTGAACAATAGTTTTTCCGTGTGATGCAGATTGTTCCTACTGAATATAGATATGTCTCAAAAGAAGTTTTACCAACTAACCAATTCTCTGTCACGGAATACTTCTCCCCCATGAAAGAGTTTGATAGGACATGGCCAGGTTGGTATATTTAATTTAGGAAAAGTGCTATTTGTCATCCTCTCATCATCCCCGTGGTTTCAAATTATTGGAACATAAGTAAAGGATGAAAAATATTTTTCCACTCATTTGATGCCATATTAAAAGATGATGGAGGATGATGGTTAAATGGATGATGTATAACATTTCTCTTTAATTTATACAACTTATGCCCTTTTCCTCTTGATAGTGTTATCATCCCCATCATTCATTATATGCAGCTGTCTACTTTTTGTATGATTTGTCGCCTATTACTGTGACCATCAGAGAAGAACGTCACAGTTTTCTGCACCTCATCACCCGGCTATGTGCTGTACTAGGCGGTACCTTTGCTTTAACAGGTTTGTGTCTGTTTTGTTTGATTTACACCAAATCATCATTTGGAAAACAAGAGGCCCCTAAATCTGGTTGGCAGTCCGAGTCAAATAATTAGAATATCGTGATCATTATATGGCACTTCAAATAAGCTTTATTGCAAATTTGAAACAATTTTTCCCTCTCACTGGAGTTCCAATAAGCTGACCTTTTGAAGTCTAGGCTATTTGAAGTTTAAAGTTCCTGCTGCAAGTCTCTTTACATTTCCTTGCGTTTGGGAGGGCCTTTTCTCTTATTCCTTTTTTTTCCCTACTAGCGTGTTACTTCTCACTTCTATTGTTTTTCTCTGTACGAATCTCTCTCTGTTACATCACAGGAATGCTAGACCGTTGGATGTACAGGCTTCTTGAGGCTCTGACTAAACCTAATGCTAGGAGTGTATTTCGGTAAAGTTGGGGTTTAAAATAACCATCAGCTTCACATGGCATCTCCAAGGAATTCCTGATGCAATAAGATGGTGAGTTTCCCAAGTTCAGCATCTGATCTTCGATGTAAAATGCAGAAGGCAAGAGTTAAACTCAACACTGCTTGTGTGAGAAATGATTGTAATGACATTGACATTGTCATGTTTTTATCTCTAATTATTTGGTATCAATAGCATTGCAGCTCCAGGGAAATTGTTTAAGGTTTTCACAGCCTCGCAGGTATTTGGTATCAGTTACATAGCGTGCATACATACATGCATATATGAACCCTGAAAAAGTTTCATTATACACACACACTTTCCAAGTGGACCAAAGCACATGGCGTTTTCTAACCCATCCAGTTACATGCATACAATATTACAAATGTTCGTGAAAAATTATAATTCAGCCCATCACTCCCAAACTAATGATCATCTTTCTTTTCTTTTCTTTTGTTTTTTTTCTTTTTTGTTTCTTTTGTTTTTTTTTTTTTTTGTATTTTTGTATTTTTGTATTTTTTTTTTTTTTTTTTATAAAGAGGATACATCCCAAATCTTATTTATAAATCCTCCCTTTTGACTGAGGAATACGTTTTACAAAATACGTTTAAGGTTAATGAAGTTTCAAAACCAAAGACCTAGAAAAGCTATGCCGTAATTTATTGCTAAATAAGAATTCACAAAAATAGATTTTGATATATTTTCACGAAAAGCAAATGAGAAAATGAAGAAGACTATTGCCGGTGAAAGTTAGGAATACCACTCTTATCACATCAGCAAACCAAATAAATGTTTTTCGTGGTTGTAAAGACTAAAGAGGATAGAAATGAATAATCACACCCAGATGCTCGATAATTGGCCAAACCATAAGCTAGGAAATTGCGCACCTTATGGATTATAGTTATATATATCGCATGACAAAAGGCAACGATAAAGCGCGTTTCAAAAGATCATTCCACGTCCCAAAATAATGCCAAGGGCAATGACAGCTGTTTTAACCACTTCACCACGAACAAAGAATCTAGTTCATTAATTAACCCCCTCACATTCAATTGAGCAACCAAAAAGGAAAGAACAGAGGATCTAAGAACTTCATTACACCCAGCGAATCTAGGATTTATTTTTGAGGCTCCATGAATGTTCAATTTTAATATACCAATTGGAGGGGAAGTCATCTTACCAAAATATAGGTGTTTTACCCTTAACCCGAGAGTGATGAATCTTTAACACATCAAGGATAAGAGTAGTAAACATTGAAGCAACTTTAGATGGTTTTAGTAATGGAGATAGGTCTGCAGCCAATTATTGATTTTCTTGGCCAGAATCTATGTTGAGCTGACTGAGCCTTCAAATCAAGCAATTATCGAGCAAATACCGAGCAAGCTACAACTCTAATAAAATTAGAGCTGATAAAAGCATAGCAATAAGATTTAGCTGATTTGTGCCGAAGGGGCTCAACTCTAGTATTACATTTCAGTTATGACCATTCCTATGTCCATTCCTCATATAACTTTGGTTCCGAAGAGTAATACTATACACCACACTCTCATCCTATTTTGATCATACTAAGTATTATGTGGTACATTTATCACCATTAAATGATAAAGAAGCATACAATAAATGATCATTTAATGGTGATAAATGTGTCACATAATACTTAGTGGGATGGTAGTATGATGCATAGAATTTTCCTTTTCGAAAATATCAACTTCAAGACTATCCTGCTTAATGCCTAAGGGCCTATTTGGGATTGTGTTGTAAGTCTTAGCAAGTATTTAAATAGTTTTAAAATCTTTTTAATAGAAAAATTAGGTTGATTGGGAATTACATATTAAAGCACTTTTTAATTTCAAATAAGCTAAAAAGTACGTTTTATGTACTTTTCTGGATAATGCAGAATGTAGTTCCAATTTTAAAAAGATTGTTAATGGGCGAAAATACCTGTAGAACTTTTAGATAAGTACAACTTTCAAACTTTTAAAGATATGATCATATTTTTTAAGAAATCAAATGATCTCTTATGTCATTTCTACCTCAAAAAATATTTTTTTAATTTGTTTTCAAACAAATGTAATATGTTTGAAAGTGCTTTAAACATATGGTTACTAAACAGTAAACTAATTTTTAATAGTAGAATTTATTACTTAAGTTATAAACTTTAAAGTTATAAGCTATACTTTTTACCGCAATATCAAATATGCACCAATTAGAATTCGTCTTAGCAAGAACCTTTTGTTAAAGGGTGGTTTATTCGTGAGAGTATAGCACTTGCTCATGAGTTGTTTCATAGTTGCTGGGTACGGATAGGTTGATATGGCTATAGCCTATGACCAATAGGATTGGCCCTTTCTTTCTTCTTGAAGCTTTTGGTTTTTGTTTTTTTTTAATACGTTTTGGGGGGGGGGGGTTCTAATACATGATCTCCATTTTGGAGATTTGGGTTTTATGCCTTCGGACGACATGTCCTTAGTTTGAAACTTTTAGTTAGGAGTGTAACCAGTTTGGTCCGATTCGATTTTAGACAAAATTTAAGACCAAATTGGTATATACCGATTTTACATTTTCGAAAATAGATTACGCACCAGTTACCCTTCTAAACCGGTATTTCCGATTTTACCGGTTTTGGTCCAGTTCGATCCGACTTTTCAGTTTTAATAAGATGCAAATTTGTCATCAAAAAGTTATAATTTATAGTGATTTAGTATAACTATATTACTATTAGTATAAATATTGGTTAAAGTTATAGTGATTACTTATTAGTATAACTATATATTAGTATTTGTTATAGTAATTTTAATTTAGTATAACTATATAATAGTATTAGTATAACTATCAATATAACTATATCACTGATAGTTATACTCACACTAATAGTATTAATATTAGTATTACAATATCACTATAATATCATATAGTGATATAGTATTAGTATAACTACTAATACTATAATGATTTATATAGTTCTTTATAGATAGACTTAAAGTGGATTACTAATACTATTAGTATTAGTATTAGGACATAAAACGTAATTAATATACTAATATACATTAGTATACTAATGTATAATAATTAATTAAAGCAAGATGTAATTAATATACTAATGTATATTAGTATTACTAATGTATTATGTATTTATCAAAATGAATATGTTGAGAATTTATTAGGCCATAAAATGTTATTAATATATATATTTTATGTTTAAAGCATATGATCAAATAAATTCTTATGTTTAAGATTAAAATTTTATATTATAAATTATTTTAACATTATCTTATATATAATTATAATTTATATTATTATATATATTATATATATAAATTTTATATAATATAAAAAATAATTATATATAGTATTAAAAAAATAATTTAAAATATATAATATAGTGAACCAGTCCGGTCTAGTCCGGTTCTAAAAAGCATTGAATCGGAACCGAACCGGTACCAGCCAGTTTTGAAACTCTGAGAATTGGTCCTAGACTAGACCAATCCAAAACCAAACCGATTCCACCGGTTCAGACCGGTCTAATCTAGTTTTCCAGTTAATTTTTACACCTCTACTTTTAGTTTTAATAAAAAAGTTAGAGCCCTTTTTCATGAATGTTTGCAATCTCTCTCCAAAATTTATCAAGTCTCCATCACTAGAGAGTTGACCTTTTTTCTTTCTATAAATTTTCATTTTAAGATGATAGTCTCACTTCCATTGGAAGTACTCCAAATCATATTAGCATATTTGGATAGTGTCAAAATTCTCAAAATTTTTAAAAACTTTTATGATTTCATTTACAAACATCATTTAAACACAAAATATTTTTCTATTTTGAACTTTTCATCAAATCATTACCCAAACACAAAAATCAATACAACTTTTACAAATTTTAAAAATTAAAAAATTATATTCAAATAATTTTTTAACTTTATTTATTTACTTTCACAAATTCCAATATAATACTTATTTTAAAAAATATTTTTATTCAACTTTTTTCTCTCATTTCTCAAAACCTAATCTCAAACAAACTCTAATTACTCTAAAATATTTCCAAACATTCTTGGTATCCAAACATTGAACTAATTGCAAGATAATTTCAGCATCCTCTTTCTCAAGATTTTTTGGACCTAGCTACATTCCGCCAATTGGTTTGTAGAAGAAAGTGAGAGCGTTCTCCTCCAAGACCAATTGGAGTTACAATACGAAATTTACTTGATCGAAGTTATGTTAACACCTAGAAAGGGGTTGAACAGGTGTTTTGATCAAGTTCCAATCGCCCAATAAAAAAATATTATCGTCCACTTGATCACCAAATATATATAATGAAAATATTGAAACAAACAAGCACAAAAATTTGGTGACGAGGCAAGGCCTCTTGAAACTATTCAAACCGAGAAAATCTACTAGAAGAATAAGCTCGTTCTATGACCAACAACCCAAAATGAGCCTTCCGAGGAGATGCTGGCATTCACCCGTGCGAGCACGTAGTCTGTTATCCCCCACTGAGCTTGCGTCTCTATACCCAACCCAACTTGCTTTGGTCCCCGATACAAAAGTTCAACTTACAACCCAATGTAAAAGAACCTTCTCATGTACTTGACAAGTGACCCACTCGCCTTCTGTTGTAGCCACTACAGAACCTCTGGACAATTCTTCAACGTTGGCTCAATCTTACAGAACTCGGCAGGTTTCTTCTCAGTTGATGAAGGAATTGATCTTGTGATGGCTTAAGCAAACTCTAGGAGCACTCACAATAGACACTAGCTAGTATACAATACTGTATACTTAATGGTCTGAGCGTAGAGAGAAGGAACAATCACGCATCCCTAGAACTTAAATCTCGACAGAAAATAAATCTATACTAACGAAAAGGGGGCAGTTTAGCCTCAAATTTCCTGTTTTTACGTAAATCATGTGTGGACTAGAATAACGTTCGTATTGATTGCGTTGTTAGTTGTAATATGTGGTAATAAGGATTGGCTTTTCGAAAAGTTACCAATATCGATGCCAAACAATTTTATGTACAATCCTGTGGCTAATGTGACTCTGTAGCAACATCAGTACCAAGCCATTAGGACGACCATGCTGAGAAGATGAGGCAAATTGATCATTGGTATAGAGTGATATATGGTGTTCGTTCCGGACTAGATGATTTGAGATGCAAATAGATTGTCCTAATTATAGGAGATTCGTGGAAGGATTGTCCTAATTATCAAGTTCTCTCACGACGTTGATTAGGAAGAACGCCAAATTCATTTGGATCGAGAAATGTGACCAGAGTTTTGAGGAACTAAAGAGACGGTTAACCACAGCCCTTGTGTTAGCATTACCAAAGTCTCACAAATCATTCGTGGTATATAGTGATGCATCAATATATGGACTAGGGTGTGCTCTGATGCAAGAAGGAAGGGTAGTAACTTTTGCGTCTAGGCAATTGAAGGATCATGAGAAAAACTACCCCACTCATGATATGGAAGCAGTCGTAGCGTTTTCCTTGAAGATTTGACGACGTTACTTGTATGGGAAAGCATGTGAAGTATACATGAATCATGAGATTTTGAGACATCTCATCACCCAGAAGAACCTCCACATGAGACAACAGAGATGGCTGCAGACTATAAGTGATTACCAATGCAAGATCAAGTACCACCTAGGAAAACATAACCTAGTTGCCAATGCGCTAAGTTGAAAATATAGATATAAGGACGTAGGAGGCTGTAAAGGAGTGGATTCTCTTCTTGAAGGACTGAGGCAATTGTTGGTGAAGGATTCATCACAAGAGGAAATTCTCACCGCAACTCAGGAGTTAAGAGTAAGAGACTTTAATGAACAATAAAGTTAGCAGAGAAAGGATCCGAAGTTACTAGAGATTTGGCAAAGAGTTCGAAGAGAGAAAGGACCCCTGCATTTTAGTTTGGGCGAGAACGAAACCTTAAAACGTCAAGGGCAAAGAGTGGTTCCAGCTAATTTAGAACTTCTGGAAAGAATACTAGCCGAAGCTCATTCCTCGCGATATTTGATATATTCTGAAATCATGAATATGTATCGAGATCTCAATAAGGGTTTCTTGTGGGAAGGAATGAAACAAAATTTTGCCAACTTCATCGAAAAGTGTGCCACATTTAGATGGATAAAGGCCGAGCATTAGAGACCTGTTGTAAATTTGCAGCCTTTACCCATCCCAGAGTGGAAGTGGGAAGACATGGCTATGGTCTTTCTACTCAGATTACTTTAAACCCATACTGGTAAGAATAGGATTTGGGTAATTGTGGATAGATTGACCAAGAGTGTCAACTATTTTATTGGTTACTACAAAAAGCATGTTGAAAAAGCAAATTTGGTTATATGTAAGGAAGGTAGTTAAGCTTCATAGAGTGCCTAAGACCATAGTATTAGATGAGGACCTAAGGTTCATGTCTCATTTTTGGAAGAATTTATAGTGTGCATCATCTACAAATTGATGAATAGTCAAAAAGAACAATACAGACACTGGAGGACAAGCTAAAAGCATGCGTGTTGGACTTTAGAGACTCATGGGAAAGCCACGTCTCACTCATTGAGTTTGCCTACAGCAATAGCTATCAGGCGACTATTCAAATGGCCCCTTATAAGGCTCTGTACGGAAGGAAATGTAAATCACCTTTATGTTGGGACAAAGTCGGGAAAGCTAGAATGATTTAGCCAAAGATCACAACAGAGATGAGAGAGGAAGACAAATACAGGAAAGGATGGCTAAGGCTCAAAGTAGGCACAAGAGCTACGCTGATGTAAGGTATCACCCATGAAATGGGTAAAAGATTTGAGTTGAGTGGAAAACTAAGCCCAAGGTATATTAGACCCTATTAGGTTTTGGATAAGGTAGGCCCAATGGAGTATAAAATGGTGTTACCAGAAGAATATGAAGGAATCCATAATGTGTTTCACATTTCCTCGTTAAGAAAGAGTTTTAGGAACCAACAACCCTCACTAATTAATCCAAATCTAGTTCCATTGCAACCAAACCTCATTTATGAGGAAAGGCCCATATGAATCATAGATTGGAAAGAGAAGAGACTACGGTCCAAAATCGTACCCTTGGTGAAGGTGCAATGGGGAGATGCGAAAAATGAGGAGTTTACACGGAAAAGTGAGCGGGTCACGCAGGAGTAGTTTCCCTATTTATTCGAGCCGCAGTAAGTGAGCTATAATGTACTTAGTGGGGGTAGTTAAATCAATTTGAAGGCAGGAGCAAATCCATCTATAAATAAGCCTTCAGACTGCCCTTTGGACTATAACACATATTGCTCTCGAATTATAACCATGGTGCGAGAGAAAAGGATGGCACGAAAGGCAGCCGTACTGCCAGAAATAATCCATCATTTCATGGAAGAATGATACCAAGTGGCAAGGCTAGAAGTAGAAAGCCAGTAAGCAGAAGAGGATCGTCGCCGAGATAAAGTAAGCTATCAGAGGGATAGGACCCTAAAGGTGGAAATCTTGGACCATAACGACACGACCATAGAACAACGTGGGGAGAAACGAACGGTCCAAAAACGTGATGAACAATAAAAGGGCAAAGGTGGGGGTTCACCAATGTCCTGCAATGCCAAATCTAGCAGCGAAGCTAGGATATGAGAGAGCAGTACCCATGGGTGCACCAAAAGTAGCCAAGGGAGGAGACAAGATGGAAGAAGTTCTCACCCCAATTGTAGATGATGAAGGTCTGTTGGGGGATCAAGGTGAGGGTATGTCTTTACCTCAGGTAGTGTAGACAGAGAACATCAAAGAATGCCCCGCCCTATGAGAATCCCTTGGAATTTCATATCGAGGGATGATCCTTACTAAGTTTCGAGGACAAAATTCTTAATAAGAAAAGGAGCATGTGAGGACCCCGCCAACGCAAGGGGAGAGACCAACTTTCAAGGACAAAGGGAAGGCGAAGAATAAAGCCTTTCCTTGGCAAGGTGGAAGATAAGGCAGGCAAAGTGCAAGTAGTCCAAAAAGGGCGAGCGATACTATATAGAAAGCCTTGCTGACAAATCTCAGCACAAGGTGAACAAAAAGCTTTTCACTTGAAACCGATCAAACAAGAAATGGTGCTAACCATACAAAGGTGAGAATGAAGAGTTGAAGAGATTGGTAGCTCGGGCAAAGGGCGAGTTACAAGCAAGAGACGAGAAATAATCAAGGATAAGACTGATAAAAGATATAAAATCTTTCAGGGATAACACGGAAATGCTCATAAGGCAGCAATGTCATATGTAGAGGCCCATACTCCACCTGAAAGGTCATGTTTGGAGTAAGTCTATAGAAAAATGATCACGACTCTGCAGGCCATATTTTTTGAATTTAGAGATATGGTCCAGTGCCATGTGGGAGTGGCAGGCCCTTATTTGGAGAAAAACTATGGACTGGACTCAAGGTAAGCCCCAGGAACGTGTGTGCCTTGTCCCATCAGCTGTCTCTACCATCCTACAAATGGACGGCTAAGATCAAAGGGCTCTCATTCAAGCATGCTAGGAGTCGGGAGTATGTTAGAAGGTGTAACACCTAGGCCTAAACCTAACCTAGGCCCACAGAGGAGCCTGACCCACCTGTAAAACAACGTCATTTTGGTAAGTGAATTTTTCTTCTATTTTCCTCTCATTCTTTCCCCTGACGGTTTCTCAGTTTTATCCTTCCTCTGTTTCTCAGTTTTATCCTTCCTCTGTTTCTCTCCTCCCTGTCAGTTTCCTTCTCACCATTTCATCCCTTTCTCATGCCACTTTGGTCTATACACTTCCAAAAATCTCTCTTCTCAGCCTTTACTTCACTCTCCCATGTTCTTTTTTTTTTCTCTTCTTTGCACCCAACAGGTAGACGCCTCTCTCTTCTGCCTCTGTCTCCCACTGTTGTCTTGCACCTCCTGCCAACTGCAACCTTCACAGTTCTCCAGTAACCCACTATGCACCCCACTCCCATGCTTTTTTTCTATCACTAGTGTAAGTCATCTCAGCCGTAGTTGCATCATGACGTCCAAACCAAGAGCCATGATAGAGCACAACTGCATATGACCACCACCCAGCACCGTCGTGCACCATCGTCTACCAAACCAAATAGTACCAACCACACCCAAATGCATGGACCATGAGCAACAACTCACCACTCTTGCACCTCTTCTGTTCTCCCCAACCTCTAGCTTCCATAAATGGCACCGTGTGCCATCGCACGTCCACCCTCCATGCACGTTCATAGCATGCATGCACCTCCCTCCTCTACTAGCACCTTTGCCCGTAAGCCTCTCTCCTCCACTTCATCGGTTAAAACACATCTTTTGCTAAGCCTTAGATAGTAAATTACATTTATGCCCCTAATAAGGGATCCAATGTTTATTAATTATGATGATATTAGTGTGATAAAACTAAGAGAAATTAGATGTTTAGAGGTTGGAGATATTTTAGAGTTTAGTTACAGGATTATTTGGAGGAATTATGTGGATATTAATTATTTGGGGAGTGATGTTTTTGGGTTATGATTATAGGCTAAATGAAGTCAAGGTTATTAATCAAATATTTTGGATTTTCATTAGAAAGTGCATGTTTAATTAAATTTTGGGTTATGATTATAGGTTGAATGAAGTCTAGTTTATTTAAGTATTTCGGGCTTTAATTAGAAAATGTGTGCTTAATTAAATAGTTTATACATACTATTGGAAATTTACGCAAGTAACATGACTATTTTATAGGTGACGTAAAATAGTCCAAGTATGTTTTGAGGTAAGTGGGATTCCTATGTTAGACTTTGTATAAAAAGATATGGACTAAGGTTCCTATGTTAGACTTTGCATAAAAAGCTATGGATTGAGGTTGATTTGTGATTGCATGTTATGTTTTGAAAAGAAATGTGAAAACAACCTCAGTTATGTATTCTGAATTACTCATGAAACCTATATAAAAGAGAAAGTATTTTCTTTCATGACTAGTGTAGACATGAGCAAAATTTTGATATGTTTCTAAACAGTGCAAAAAAAGCGAATATGAAATCTGAAAATTTGTGCATGTTATGTGAAGATACTCTGAATCTGTTTTGATTATGAGAAGATATGAATCTGTTCAATACTCTGTTTTGATATGATGTAGCATCTGAAAAACTTTTGGCATGATATTCTGATTCTGTTTTTGATTCTGATTTGATGATTCTAATTCTAATTTTATTTTGTTCTGACCTTATCACGGGTGTAAAATGTAGTCTCTGTTATATGGTTGGTACCAATATTTCTATTTCTGAGTGCAACCACTTTGAAAATAAAGTGATTTTTCTGTGTGGTCTTTCTTTTGTGCATACCCGGGGCTCCGAGAATGAATAAAGGGAAGACTCACATTCTGATATTGCCCGGTTTGCCCATCAGGGATAGCACAATCCTACTACAAGGGTTAAATATATTCTCTATTATGATATGATGCTCCAATATGATATGATAAGATGATGGTGTCCAATTATGCTATGCCAAAAGATTTTTTAATATGAACATTTTGAATTGTCGCTCTGATATTCTAATAACATGTTTTGGATCTGAATTCTGAAACTAAAATGTTTTATTATGCATTCTGAACTCTGTGAAAAGGCTCATACTTACATACTAGTATATGTTTTCTGCTAATTGAGTTGTTGATAACTCATCCTTATCTCCAAATTATTTTCAAATGTTTTGGGTGTTTCAGCTGAGGATTCAGAATAGCAAGCGTGAGTAAGACTATGTTAGCATAGTGGATTTAAGTACGAGAGTACTTTCATTATTTGAGAATTTAATTCAGTAGTTTTGTTTTGCTCTGTTGACTTTGTATTTTGGAAGGTTTACGTTTATTTTAAGATTTTGTGGTGCTTTAGATTAAGGATGTTTGGAGAATGAGATGGGATGAGAATTTTGTGAATAGTAGGGAAATAGTTTGAGATAAGTATTTATTGAGTTTTGGGAAATGAGAGAGAGAAATTTTAATCAAAAAATATTATAAAGTTAAAATATTGTTAGAATATAATTTTTAATATAATTTTTATTTTGGTATTTGAAAAAATTGAATTTTTAATTTTTATTTGAAATATTGAGAAAATTGTAATGATTAGTTTGAAAGTGTTTTTGTGTGAATAATGTTTGGGAAGGAAATGAGATATGATGAAATAAAATGAGATGGGATGAAAAATGTTTCCAAACATCCCCTAATTATATTGGAGCAGTTGATTTGAAACAGTGAGTTATATGTGTCATTGAAACTTTTGAGTTTATGACTATATTTGAGAGATGATTTTAGATAATAGAAGCTAACTCCCTAGACCTCCAAGACCGAGACATTACGGAAGGACACCTGTCGGTCCCGTCCTATAAAAGGGATTGGAAAAATGGACAAAATCTCACTTTTGAGGTTGTAAGTGTTTTAGCGTCTTCAGAGTCAAAGTCTTCAATGAAAGCAAGTGGCTTCAATGAGAGCGACGAGAGAAACAGCATCAGCGCCACCATAGTATTCTAAATACTGTTGAGGTAGGTTAACTTCTAAGACAGTATTAGAAATGTTGGGTAATATTGTGGGTATGTGGTAACATTTGGCTTTGCATATTTGGTAACTTTCTCCTTTCTTTTTCGTGAAAATAATATAAATCTTCTTCATTATGTTGTGGGTATGTAGAAGATGATTCATTGTTGTGCATAAATATATGTTCACAAATTTTTCATTAATAGTTTTTTCAAAGTTGTTTAACCTACTTATGATTTCGTTTGTTTGAACCATATACTTTGATGCAAAGTTAGCCCCAAAAGAGATTCCTGAGGAAGAAGAATCGACCCTGCCTAAGTGATAGAAATAGAGGTTTGCATCCACTAGTTGTTGTTTGTATTTTCGGAGATGTATTATTTAATCACGCAACAAGTCATATTTGGTTTGTAGTTCTTGGATGTAAGCAATGAACAATTGGTGTTGTATAATATTATTTGGAAACTGCGACATATGGATATTAATATCATTAATGGTTGAACCTTTTTATGATTTAGACCTCTAGTAAAATTAGCATTTAGTCTCTAACTAAAACTTTTACGTATTCTATTGCAATATACACATATGTTTTGCTTACACGTGCATTCTTTGTGAAAATTGCACGCCTATTCTCTACCTAAATCCGAGGTGTTGCCGACTGACTGGCACTTTGGTACCATGGATCCTCACCATATTCTTTACCGAGGAACGGGGTGCCGCATTAAGCTTCTTAATATAGAATCCAAAGTGAAAATACAAGAAAAATTATTTAAGGTTGATGATCTGTATGAAAATAGTTGAAATGTTTTATCCTCTAGATTTCATTAAACGAGAAAAAACTTATTTAATGTCTAATTTGTAGCATGCTAAATGTGACACAAAAAACCTCTAGATTTTACATGAAATTTGATAAATTAACTTACATACTAAAATGAAATATAGTTTTCTAAAAGATCACTTTATAGTTTTTAAGAAGAAAACAAATCCTAAATATTTCATTACAAAAGTAACAATGGGTGAACATTATTGCATGAAATATTGTCATAAGAAATCTGAAACATATTAAGTTGTGTTTTTAGAATTTTATTTCAATATATTTGTAGCAAATGATCGAGATCTAATTTTATATATAATTAAGTTTTTATGATTTCTTGTAAAATTAAAATTAAGATTTGTCTTTTTTATTTTACCTAAATGTATTACACGAAAGAAAAGTAAGCCCCTCAAAACAATTACCCGTTCTACTAGTGGATGGGTTTATGTCATTGTAAATAAGACAACAACTAGTTTAAGTAGCTCGAGTCTATTTCCTTCGAAATATATATTGTTAAGTTTTGCTTTGTTACGAGCATTGGAGTTCGATATATATATATATATATATATACACACACGCATACACATACACACATATGCTTGAATTCTTTTTTTTTTCCTCTCTAAGCAAGTAAATATTTCATTAAGAAAAGGAAAATGAGATACATGAGGAGGGGGTGAGGTTTTCCAACAAAGACTCCATTACAACAACCACATCACAAAAAAAAAAAAAAAATCAGGTTTTAGGTCCAAAAACTTGTTCCCCACCCATACCCTGCAAGGAGGGCGCCGTCTTAAATGACGATTTTTTACAGTTCACACAACTGTGTAGACTGTGATACCTAGGATTGTAAATAAATCAGTCTGTTAGATAGCTCGCTCGATACTCGTCCGGTTAAACTCGAATCGAACTCGACTCGGCTCGATTACAACCCTAAATTGATACCACCGTTGGAGGTAGTGGATGCTGAAAGTGCATTGCAGTTTGTTGTCTTGAGATGGTTTCTGAAGAGACCCGTATTCCATTTCTCAATATCATCAGTTAGAAAAAATAGAAATATAGTAAGAAGACTAGCATCGAATTGGATGAATTGCAGTAGACCGATTTTCTTCACGCTCGCATATGGTGGCGCCTAGAGACCACACGTCAATGATTATGAGACAGTGTGTGTCAAATTTAAAAGATCTTGAGGTGATAAATCTATTGGTATGAAGCATGTAGCCGTCAAACGCATTTTAGCACGACGGTTCTTGAGTATCGCATGCCTATATTTTTACCTCATTCTGCTTCATCCCCGCGGGGGTGATACGTGAGTATCAAGAAATATCTTTTTTAATTGAAATTTCTTGGTATCAAGTATTTATTTTATATTAATATTCATTAATTAATGGAAGATCAAGCACGTGCGAGAACTTTGACTCTAAACTAGTAGATAAATAAAAGGGAGGCCGCCACGTGAGAATTGAGTTTCTGAGATTGCAAACTGCATATATCTTATCCAAGTAACAATGATACGTGTACACTGCTTGTTGGAGAATCAGATCCTAACCTAATCTCAAAGTCGGGCCACCTCGAACAGCAGCCAGAAAATCAATGCCACCATGCCCACAAGTAGTGGTTTAGCTTAGCCCCTAGCGCTGCCAATTATTTGTTTTATAGTAGATTGAAATCCTACAACCAAGACTTCAGTCCCTAGATAATCAATTCTCTAAGGCTACCAACCACTTCGATAAGAAAACTGCCGTAGAGAGCGAGAGGTTAGAGGAGAGAAGAAGAAAATATGGCAACACAAGCTCTGGTATCGTCATCGTCTCTGACCTCTTCGGTGGTGGCTACCAGGCAGATACTTGGACAAAGATCACTCCAATCTCCAATTGGGTCATCAAGAAAAGCTTCCTTCATTGTAAGGGCAGCGTCCACTCCACCTGTTAAGGTTTGTTAATTGTTCCCTTATTGGCCACTAGTATCTGATTAGTATGTCTAGATCATTCTGTCCACGTTACTGCTATATATAGAGCGTCTGGTTTTGCTTATATTGTACATTTTCTGTTTCTGTACTTCGATTGTTTTGATTTCAGCAAGGAGCAGATAGGCCCTTGTGGTTTGCATCCAAGCAGAGCCTTTCTTACTTGGACGGCAGGTAATCAATGCATGCAATATCTTTTACTTCCTAGTGGTTTAGGCTGACCTGTACCAGCGGGATCGTTTTGATTCACTTTTGTTATAAAAATAATAATAACAATAATAATAATTACAGCCTCCCGGGTGACTATGGATTCGACCCTCTAGGGCTTTCGGATCCCGAAGGTACAGGAGGGTTCATCGAGCCAAAATGGTTGGCCTACGGTGAAGTCATCAACGGACGTTATGCCATGTTGGGTGCAGTGGGAGCCATAGCACCCGAGATCTTGGGGAAGCTTGGTCTCATTCCTCCGGAAACAGCCCTCCCTTGGTTCAAAACAGGAGTAATCCCGCCAGCGGGGACATACAATTACTGGGCAGATCCTTACACATTATTTGTATTCGAGATGGCACTCATGGGATTTGCTGAGCACAGAAGATTTCAAGACTGGGCCAAGCCAGGATGTTTGGGAAAACAGTACTTCCTGGGGTTCGAGAAGTATTTGGGAGGGTCTGGTGACCCACCCTACCCTGGTGGACCCCTATTTAACCCTCTCGGCTTTGGAAAGGACGAGAAGTCGCTCAAAGACTTGAAGCTGAAGGAGGTAAAGAATGGGAGGTTGGCCATGTTGGCTATCTTGGGTTACTTTATACAAGGTCTTGTGACCGGCGTTGGGCCTTTCCAAAACCTCCTGGATCACTTGGCCGATCCTGTCAACAACAACGTCTTGACTAGCCTCAAGTTCCACTAGGAGAGTTACATGTAATATTTCCTGCTCGCCTTCTTGTTTGGAACTATCTTCGTTTGCGTGTGTTTGTGTCTGTCTTATAACATGATGCGGGTGTGTCAGTCTTGTGTAACTGTACGAATTGACATCATGAGGACTGAAAATAGACTTGTTAATTCCTCATTATTAGACCATCTTAGTATATGCAAGGCTGTATATATCATTCTCGAGGACTCGTCAGCATTCGATTTGGCTGCTATGATTTTTCCTCAATATGTGCAAGCGATCCAGACGGTACTGGAGATCAGGGCAAGGGAGAAGCAGACATCACTCAACAAAAAGCAACAACGAAATATGCTATAGCATAGACATTGGTCTATACATATATATATATATATATATATATATATATATAGTAAAATCATATCTTTTACATATCTATTTTACCATTCAAGTAAAACTTTTACATTAGTTTATACATATTTGAGACAAAATAATAATAAAATATTTTATTATTGTTATTAATTTTTTTCTAAAATTAATTTTTTTATATATATTTTGTAATTAGTATCTACTACATACATTTGACATTAATAATACAAATGCAATAATAAAAAATATAATTTTTTTATATATTATATTAAAAATATAATAAAAAAAAAAAAAATATAATATATTATATAATAAAATGAATGTGTAGGTGAAGGTTTGTTATGTTGTTGAGGGAGAGAGAAGAGGAAAAGATTGTGAGAGGGAGTGGAATAAGAGAAATAATGATTCAAATATGTTTTGTAGAGTAAATAGTTATTTAAATTTGGATAAAAAATGTTCATAACTAGTTATATATATGCATATGCATAAGCCAATATAGATGATTTTAGAGTCATATTATACAAATATGAATTTGCATATACATATGTATAGACCAATATAGATGCTCTGCGAGTATCTGAGCACCGACCATGGGTGGTTGAAGACCACAACTAATGTGTTATCAGATTTGCATCGATCAATAAGTTATTCTCCACGCCATATCTTCTTCTTCTTCTTTTTTGCTCTGGCTCGTTTCATTCAAGTGCTGGCTGCGATCAAGAGCTCCGCCATTCAGAATCTTAGTCCCCTCCACGTACACATAGAAACTTTCTATAGTAATGTGGTTCTGCCCTCCAACTCGACATATTCATAATATCATGTCCGAGTTCCATTGAAGCTCGCCTGAATGAATTTCACTAATTAATCTCGAGGGTGAGGGTTGCACAAGCCAATAGCCACCCATCAGCATGAGATCAAAGGAATCGCAAAATTAACCTTTCAATTCCGTTATAACATGAAGGAGAATGCAATCACAGAAAGTCCAAACAATTACAACCTTCTACAATAACTTGATTCAACACATACTCAACGTTTTGAATACCGTTTTGGTAACCGTTTCGATCGAGACATTGAAACTAGCTATTTCGGTATCGGTACCGTTTCGGAATAATCTATATATGAATAAATTATATATATAAATCTATATATAAATTATATTTCAAAATAATAGTCTATATATGAATAAATTATATATAAATTTTAAATAATCTAGTCTGAATTGGAGGTCCAAAAATGAGGAAGAAATGAAAAGAAGAAGAAGTAAAGGCCGAAATCTGAAATATCAGCTGAAATCTGAAATATCGGCCTAATTTCTATAATATTAATCGGTTCAATCGGCAAATATGTCAGCCGAGAACGGGAATGAAATACCTTGTATGTTGATAAATATATCTAGCATCAGCATCCAGACTAGAAGCACCGAGCCCTTTATAAAAGTCGGTGACAAGATCAATATATGCCAAGAACAAGAACGCCTTGTCCCTATGATCTAGAACCGGTGACCAACTGCCCTCCACGAACACCGATGTCAAGGAGCGGCCTTCGACGAGAAGATCCTGAAAATCATCGATTTTCACCTGATGCTCTAATAAAACTTTACTGCCTAAGAATGTATCGACCGTACTACTAGAAGAATCTCTTGCCCCTGGTCTGGCAAGCTTTGACCTTCCCTTAGGAGGCATTTTAACTTGAAATTTAAATAATAAAATTAAAAATATTAATTACAAAATATAATATACAAAACAATCATAAACTTATATCTTTAATGAAATAATTTAATTCTGTTTTCTAGTATCTTACATTTAAATTTTGTATACATATATGAAGGCGTTCGAATGCCTTCGAACACTAACATTACATTTCGAATGACTTTGGATATAGGCAGTCGAACAATATAGACACCATTCTCAAAAATGACTTTTGAGTTCTAATCGTTCGAACGCTATAAACACGTTCGAATGGTAATTGGATTGAGCTCAACAATGGCTGAGTCGACTCAATGGCCATTGAAACGAAAGGAATAATCCCAAAATACCTTTTGAGACACTGATATTGGGACGAGCTTGAGACGCTTTTTTCATTCCAAAATACATTTTGGGACAAAAATCCAGTCTTTTGGGATGAAAATTTTCGTCCCAAAAGACCCAAATTGTTGTAGTGAGTGGGTTATGACCCCTTATTGTATTTTTTATGTATTAGTTAAATATTTTTTATATGTAATGAATACATAAAATTTAAAATTTTGATTCATTTCATTAATTATTTCATTCATTCATTCATTTATATATTTTTGTTAGTTATTTTCTAAATAGAGAAAATAAGAAACTTTTATTGATTAATACTAAGGTCTTATAGTATGAAATGTCTATGCGGAAGGAGTGATTCTCACACCCCTTCTTCTAGCTTTGGTTTTTTTGTTTTGTTGTTTATTCTCATATTGAGTTTGGTTTTGTTTTCTCTTTTCTTTAACACATGATAGTATTTTTTTAATAAAAGAAACAAACATTACAATAAATTACTATTGTTCTTTATCAATCTTCAACAAAAGACGTTACAAACTAAAGCATATAATATGAAACAAAAAATACTAATTAGATGATAATGACTAAGTGCTCAGCAGATTAGTGTCACTACATGTATTAACCGAGTCCAACTCAAATTGGTTGTCACCCTCTCCCAATTCTCTCTATAAATATCTCTATTTCACGTGTTATTTGGAAAAAATCATAAATCTCCCAGTTCAGCACCATGATCAATTTTATATCAAAAATTTTAGGAAGCAACACGGCAAGGTAAGTAGTTTGATCATAAATTAGGATTAGCATATGTTAGCTAGTTATATATATACATATATATATATATATATATATATATTATAAAAGCTAGTTCTTTTGAAACCAATGTTTATGTACTACACATGTTATAATATTTACAAGCACATCATTCATCATGTTTCATTATGCATATTAAAGTTATGTATGTATTATGAATCCCATGCATCTCACGTTGCATAAAATACATAAGCTTTCATAGGATCAAGTGTAAGATAAACTCAGAACAATTAATCAGATGGCCATTCAGATGCATGATACCAATGTAGTTTCAGGATGGGCGTGCAAGCCACGGACTCAAACGTGATCTACTGTAGTACGCCAGAGTACTGCACAATTGGCTTCCTTTGCCGCAACAGGGGAAGTTAGTGCACAATCTTGCACACAGGGTTAAGTGTGTTGGCCAGCCAGATTAGTCAGATCAGCTAGATAAATCAAATCAGTCAGTTAATTCAGATAAATCAGTCATGCATAGCATAAGCATCAGTATGATCAGTCATGATTTTAAGTTCTCAGCATGAAATATTTTATGAAAAACTTTATATTAAGTATGTTTACATTATGATGGGTTTCATATTGAGTCATTGACTCATTTTAGTTTGTTTTATGTTTTTAAACCACCTCAGGTCAGAATATTTATGAAAGTAGACTTGCAGGACGAGACTTAGTTCAGGGGAGGCGTGACAATGGCCTAGAACATGTACAAAGATTTTAAGTTATGATTTTTATGGCATAGATTTTGAGAAATTTTAATAAATTCTTCTGCGCACTCTCATTTATGATCACAGTATTTATAATTATTTTATTTATAAAATCTTTGTACATGGTGCTTCCTTTAGAATAAAAGAAAATATTTTTAAATTGGAATGTATGATTGTTGACATGTAGCGTACTAAAGTGTATGCCTAAGAAACATGAAAAGCATGTGGCGAATAAGTATGTAAGTTATTGGGGGTTTAGGAAATTCCGAGGACAGGATTTTTATAAGGAGGAGAGTTTATAGCGACCCGGCCCAAAAATTGTAAGGTAGAGATATTAATAATTTTTATTGGGCCTAAATTATATTTAATGTGCCATATTGAATAAGCTCATGAACGATAAATTATTGAAGTTGATTAGGAGTTTTAATTAGGATCAATAACTAGATTAAATCACATTTAGTATTTATTGAACTAGTTAGACTTCTTTTAGTATTTAAATATCGGCCATTAGAAGTTGATTTCAATTTAAAATCATCACTGATTGAAATCCTCTAAGCAGTCTCAGTTTTTCCAATCCTATATTGAATGAACTACTTGATCATGTTTTTAAATTCAAAGTCTCTTCTTAGATGATCAAGACTGAGTGTTCACCAGATTAGTGTCAGTGTGACACTACATGTATTAATGGAGTCCAACTCAAATTGGTTGTCACCCTCTCCCAAATCTCTTTATAAATATCCCCATTCCGCGTCTTATTTGGAAAAAAAACCATAAACCTCCCAGTTTAGCACTATGATCAATTTTGTATCGGAAAGTTTAGGAGGCAACACTACAAGGTAAGTAGCTTGATTATAAATTATGATTACCATACGTTAGCTAGTTATATTTTGTGAGACCCACATGACCTTGCACGGATTTCTAGGAAGGTGGTAGGAACACACAACCCGAGTACGGAGCGACACACCCACCATTTCCTTCCCAAGGAACTCCCTGACCAGGTATATACCCCCCTCCCTCAGCAAGGGGAGGGGTTCGAAGACTTATATACTTCATTTTTCACAATCCCCATAAGAAACTCGCATACTAACTTTGTCATCAGAGGTATCCCCCACCACCCCGAAGCTCTCTTTTCATCATAGTTGCAGGTGAGT
Source organism: Cyclocarya paliurus (assembly GCA_029856935.1). NCBI lineage: Eukaryota > Viridiplantae > Streptophyta > Magnoliopsida > Fagales > Juglandaceae > Cyclocarya > Cyclocarya paliurus. Next base: position 37,192,584 of record CM056950.1, on the reverse strand, counting down.
GAATTGGGTTCCCGTGAAGTTGCTCGGGCAACAAAACATGACATCAACAGTGGCACCGTTTGTGGTATCTTTTTTCCTATAGTAGCGTGTTCTTCGTATGTCGGCAACCACACGTTCCCAAGCATCACCAAGAGAAGAAGAATAGTTTGAAACAATGGAAACAAGGGCCAACGAGATGGGTGAAACCATACGCAAACTTATGGAAGAGGTAGCAGCTCTCCACCAGAAGAATGTTGCTCTGCGGAGAACCAAAGGGGAATTGGAGGGAGATGAGCCCAGCCAGTATGTTGAATCACTGCGGATCCCAGAGGCCACCTTGGTCAAAAAAGAAAGGCACAGAATGCACTTCGAGCTCCGAGAGCTAGGGGAGAAATATGCGGAAATGGCCAAACAGATAGGCACATCATTCTCGGTGGAACAACTACTCTCCCTCTGAGGTTCAAAGTTCTGCAAGTAGATGCATATGATAGGTCCAAAGACCCCCTGGAGCACTTGGAAACGTTCAAGGCTCACATGACATTGCACAAGTTCCTTGGAGAAATCGTGTGCAGAGCATTCCCGCTCACATTGAAGGGGGCAAAGGCTTAGTTCGGATCCTTGCTGCCCAGTACTATCGACAACTTTGCTAAGCTTGCTCATTTCTTCCTGACGTGGTTCATGGAAAGCTGGAAGAGGAGGCGATCGACCGATGAAAACCTGAAGTCATATCTCTCTCGTTTTAATCGGGAGCGTATGACCATGGACAACCAGGATGAGAAGATCACCTTGGCAGCCCTACTGAGGGGTCTGGCCCTGGAACCCATCCATGACTGAGATAGCCCAGAGAAGCCCCACAACACTAGAGGAGTTTATGGACTAGGCTGACAACTTCATTAATGTTGAAGACACCCTCAAGGCCTTGATGGATCCCCGGAGGACTGAGCTAGGGTAAGCAAACAAGAAGGTAGCAGGACAGAAAGGAGGACCAAACCGCGAGGGGGCCAAGAAGGGAGCACAAGAGGTCAAAAGAAGAGGTGAAGCATCGGCCCAGGCTCGTGGAGGGCCCCATGTGCACATGAGCCTGGCTGTAGAAGGTGAGAGTGCCCTAAGCTAGCGGAAAGAGCCATAGAGGGACCAAGAGAGCTGCAAGTATTGTGTTTACCACCTGACGGACCTTCACAATACTGTGGACTACTACACCCTGAAACGAAGGAGGGAGGCATTGGAGGGCCTGCTGGACCAGTCGCGGAACATAGCATATTGACGGGAACACCACAAGGGCGATCATCCAAGGGCCAGGTGAAGTGAGAGCCCGAGGAGATGAAGGCTAGGGAGAGAGGCTCGAGGGAGCCTGTGGCGCCGAAACCCAGTAAGGGCAAACAACCCAGTGGGTGAGATCCACACGATTAGGGGAGGAGCCTCTACCTCGTTGACTAGGAGGGCCGATGCCCGGAGGGCCCTATACAAGGAAGTTTTCACAATGGGAAGGGTCATAACCGGCACCAAGAAGCAGGTCGGGGAAACAACCATAACCTCCAGCGAGAAGGATGAGGAGGGCATCCTCCACCCCCACGACGACGCATTGGCAATTACCGTGCAGATCGCCAACTTCACTACCCTGAGAGTCCTCATCGACAAAGGCAACTTCACTTGTCGAGCCTCGTGACCAACAAAACTGAGTCCCTAGACTACCCATGGGGTTGAGGCCGGGCCCAGAGCATCCCAAGCTCTCCCTACATGGCTGCTCGAATACAAGTCCCTAGACTTGTTGAGCCTCGTGTCCAACAAAACGAAGTCTCTAGACTCGCCGCGGGGTTGCCCACATGGCCACTCGGATACAAGTCCCTAGACTTGCCAAGCCTCGTGCTTAACAAAGCCGAGTCCCGAGGCTTGTGCCCAACTAAGAACCAAAGAAAAACAAAACAAAAAAGAGCAAGAAAGAACAAGGAAGTACACAAGCAAAAAAAAGAAACCCAATCTATATATATATAAGAGTCAGAGTTACAAGGAAGTCCCAATTACAAAAAAGAGAGAAGAAGCAACAAAAGGGCTTAGAGCCCGTACAATAACGACTACTAGGATGGAAGGGGAGTGCCTAATAAGGTTGGAGGCATCCATACCCTCCCGAGGGCCTTGACGAACACGTAAGCATGAGGGTTTGATTCAAGAAAGGCCAGACTCAGAGTGTTGAGATTTGTTCCTAGATGCTCCCGTAGGTGGTCTCGCAACCGCTCGAGGCCCTCTTTGTAGTCATATCCCCAAGCCGCATTTCGAAATGCCTAGATGTTCTAGATCTAGGACCTGATCTCCTCCAAGTACCTGGCACTGGACTCCATGGCAGAGATCTAAGTGTCTTGAGCCAAGATGGTGTTCATCACATTAACTACTTGGCTTCAAAGCTACAAGCCAGGGCCTTACTCTGCTACGCCCATGCCCTCTAGCGTTGAACTTCCCGAACAAGCGAGAAGTGCTTGAACAACAACTTCGAGCATCACTTAGTGGTAGAGGCCTGCTCCTTGGCCATCTGATCCTTTTCTTCCCAAAGTACCAAAAGCCCCCTCCGAGCCAACTGCAGTTCCTCCTCACTTCTTTTGAGGTCCCTTTGGGCATTGGCATGCTCATCCTAGAGATGGCTACAATCCGAGGAGACCCGAGAGAGCTCCTCCTTGACCTTGGCCAACTCCTGCTTCAGCGTGGTCTTCTTCCCCTTGAGTTTTTGGCCCTTCTCCCTCAAAAATCCTACGGCATTCCTTCAAGGCCTCCAAGTCTTCTATTAGCATGTCACACTCCAGGGAGAGGACCTCGACCTCCCAATTCGCCTTGCGAATCTTTAGGCGAGTAAGGAGAGGTAGGGATCAGAGCACCCTATTTTCTTCCTCAAGCTCCCCATGCTCTTCGATGATCATGCTCGCGAATTGATCTGCGACCTACAGTACGAGGAAGGGTTAGAAGAATAAAAGAAAATGATCCTCGTGAAAAGCTAAGTACAAGCAGCATACCTGGGCAAAGAGAGGCCTTAGTTTTTTAGCCTCCCACTTGATAGCCTCAGACCAAGCCCTCTAAAAGTCTTGGCCAGTGGTCTGGCTCCAGTGAGGGCCCCTTATCCATCACGGGCAAGGCTTCCCCCTTGGCCGAGCCCGACTCCCCCCTCAAAGGAGTGTGCTGGGATGCCCCCTTCAGAAAGGTGAGGTAGAAGTCCACCTCTAGAACCGAGGGGGAACACATGGAAGACGATGGGATCCGATAGTCACTTAACTCCACGAAGAAGGGGGTGCTCGATCCTGCCCCCTCCCTATCATCGGGCCTTGGGACTATGAAAGATGAGGGAGCCTCTGCCCTAGCACTTGTTGAAATGAAAGGAGTAGCATCTTACCGAATGGTGGTCTCCGGGACAGAAAGAGAGACTGAGGACCCTGTTGTGGCTGTTGGCAGGACAGGCAAAGCAACCTCCCGTGCAAGCATCTCCTTGAAGGAGACAATAGACTCTTTGACCGAGGCCCCACAAGGAGCTGGTTTGATGAAGGCGTTGACAAAGGTGGCCCAAAAAGCATCTTCATCTTCCTTCTCCTCGACATTGAAAGTTGGTTGAATGGACAACGAGGCGAACGTGGAGCCCGGGAAAGAAGTTGTCCCCTAGGAAGGGGGAACTGGGATCTCTAGGAGCTCGGGCCACACACGCTGGGAACACAAGGACGATATAACATGGCGGTTATGTGTAGATTATAGAGGACTAAACAACGTTACCATGAAGGGTAAAACTCGTGGTAGAAGAGCTGATGGATGAATTTCAAGATGCAGTTATTTTTTTCTTAGCTGATTTTTAAGGTCCGGCTACCACCAAATTTGGGTCAAGCCTAATTATGTACCTAAGACTTCATTTAGGACTCATAAGGGACACTTTAAGTTCCTAGTGATGTCCTTTGGGCTAAGTAACACCCCCTCCACATTCTAAAGTCTCGTGAACGAGATATTTCATCCTTACTTAAGAAAATTTATACTTACTTTCTTTGAAGATATTCTTGTTTACAGTAAAACAGAAAGGGAGCATGTGAAACACCTAGAAGTCAGTTTGGAAATAATGAAACAACACAAGCTTTATGCCAAGCAGTCCAATAGCTTTAGGTATAGTGAGATAACTATTTAGGCCATTGGATTCTGGCTGAAGGTGTAAGGGTTGATCTCGAGAAGTTGAGTGTTATGATTGAGTGGTCCTTACCTAATTCCCTAAAGGCATTAAGGGGATTTTTAGGACTAATGGGCTATTACTATAGATTCATAAGAGGATATGGGGGAATTGCATCACCCTTAACCTGAATGTTTAAGAAGGATGGGTTTCAGTGGAGCAAAAAGGCTAAGGTATATTCTTACAAGTTAAAGAAGGTTGTGACATAACCAATGTTTCAGCTCTACCAAATTTTACTATGTCCTATGCCACTGAGTGCGATGCTTCAAGGAATGCAATAGGGGTAGTACTAATGCAGCATGGTAGACCTATAGCTTTTTATAGCCAAGTCTTAAAAGGAAGGTCCCTATTTATGACCACCTATGATAAAGAATTGTTTCCCTCGTTTTAGCTGTACTAAAGTGGAGGCCCTATTTTTTGGGGCAGACCAATAAAGCCTTAAGCATTTCTTAGACCAGAAGGTGGGCACTCCGATGCAACAAAAGTAAATCACCAAGCTACCTGGTTATGATTTCGTTGTAGAGTACAAAAGAGGGTCTGAAATAGGGTTGTTGATGTCCTATCAAGAAATGGGAAGGAGGGGGAAGGAACTCTCATGCTAATTACATTTCCCAATGTGGAATGGGTGGAAGACTTAAGGGCAACATATGACTCGGATGAACAGTTTAAAGGCCTTCTCAAACTCTATTTAGAAGGCAAGCTGAGCCCTAATTACACCTTGAGCGAGAGGTTACTTCTATATAAGAATAGGTTGTATATTCCTCAGCATGAGGAATTCAAAAACAGAATCATGGAATTGGCTCCTAGCAACCCATGGGGAAGGCATTCAAGATATGATAAATTCATCCACAGAGTAAGGATGGATTTTTAGTGGCCCTTATTGAAGAAGGATCTAAATAATTTCAACAAAGCATGTGACTTTTGCTAACGGGCCAAGGCAAATAACACTCTGCCAAGTGGACTACTACAACCCCTTCTCATACATTCCCAACCATGGATTTTGTTAAACAGCTACCCAACTCTTAAGGGTTCAACAGTCTATGGGTTGTTGTTGATAGGCTAACTAAGTACAACCATTTTGTCCCTTTTAAACATCCTTACACAATGACGGTGGTGGCTGAGATATTTCTTAAGAATATATTCAAGTTGAATGGACTCCCTTTGTCAATTGTGTCTGACAGGGACAACACCTTTACAAGCCAATTCTGGCAGGAGCTTTTTTCACTTCAAGGAGTTCAAATGTCCTTTAACACTGCCTATCTTCCTTAGACTGACGGGTAGACCGAGGTAGTGAATAAAACAATGGAGAATTACTTGCGTTGTTTCACTAGAGGCAGGCCCAAAGACTAGTCTCTATGGATCCTCCTGGCCGAGTGGTGGTACAATTCCACTCAGCACTTGTCCACAAAAATTACTCCCTTTGAGGCTCTCTATGGCTACCCTCCACCCAGGTTACTAGACTATGTTCCAAGAATAGCTCAAGTGGAAACTATGGAGACTATCCTACGCACTAGAGACTAGATTTCCAAGCTACTCAAACAAAATTTACATAGGGCCCAAGAGCATATTAAAAAATACTCAGACTTCAAAATAAAAGAGCTAAAATTTGAGGAGGGGGAATGGGTATACCTGCAGCTCTAACAGTACTAGCAGATGTCCATGGCTCACGGGCTCAACCTCAAGCTAGCTCAATGGTTTTTTGGTCCATTTCAGATGTCACAGAAGGTTAGGAAGGTTGCATACAGGTTGGATCTACCTTTTTCTTCATGGATCCACCCCATATTCTACATGTCTCAGCTCAAACAAAAGATTGGTGCTAAGGTGACAACCATCCCAACCTTGCCTCTAGTCTATGAACAAGAAATCATGGGCCCTGAAACCAAGCTAGGGTGGAGCTACTTGTATGATGGCAAGGCCAAGGACCGGACAACTCTACATGGGAGGTCTGCTCCAAGTTGAAAGAAGATTTTCCACACCTTGCGGGCAAGGTGTTTTGAAGGGAGGGGACATGTGACAAGCCGACAGTTTTGAGAAGGGGCCGAAGTGATAAAACCCTAAGTGCACATGGAGGATCTTTTTCTCTTTAGTGTTTAAGTGTTAGCTTAAGTGTTGAGTATAGTCAGTCAATGTACTTTTGAGTGGGCTAGACCTCAAGATGGACTTGGGGCATTTTGAGCCTGTTTTTAATTATATTAAGTAAGCAATGATCTTAGGTGGGTCAAGGCATATGTCCTTGGGCCTAAGTGCATGCGTCCAAGTTATTATTATTATTTTTAGTAGTTTCCATTTTCACTTGAGTCCAAGTCTTTTAGTGCAGCCCATGGCCTTTTACATGATTGTAGGGTGTTTGACACTATATTGTACGCTAGAGAGGAAATTGGAAAGCATCTAGAATGCAATAAAATCTCTTCTATCTCGATTTCACTTTCATTCCATCAAGGATAAACCAAAGTAGACTTGTCATTCATTAGGTAATCTCTTGATTAAATCTACTTATGCCGATATAGCTTTGAATACCTCCTCTTCCACCACAAAACCATTACCTGATTCTTGGAAAACTTTTGCTATTGTAAATTCAAGATAGGCTGAAACTTTTCATTTGGAAGATGTGCAACAATATCCTCCCCACTAGAGATATCCTAAAACAATCTCTTCATCTCCAAGAGGAATAACTCAATTGTCTCTTCTGTCAAGTAATGGAATAATATATTTCCTATCTATTTTTAAATTGCCCATACTCTCGCATACTATAGGTATTCTGAGTGGCCTTTAAACATCCCCATTTTTTCTAACCAACATATTCTCTTTTTTCATCAAGACCCTCTTACATCCATCCAAAAAGCTAGGCCTCCAACAAGAAGAAACCCACCAATTCCAATTGTTTGTTACTTTAACAATGGACAACATCTAGTTTTGAGAAACCAACTATTCATAATTCTCCTTGTCCACTACCTAATATTTTTGTGGCAAAAAACGAACTAATCTACTTGGAACACAGCAAGGTTTGGTCTATTAGCATCACCTCCAAAAATCTCACCTAATCCCCATCTCCAAAAAAAGTTTTCTCCTTAACATTTTATGTGGTAACAAGAAGCACAGGTAGTACAGTAGCAACCAAATGTAGATCAGACAATGGCCCGATGATATTTTTCAAAACATGTTCCACTATCAGCACTAACCCTAACCAAGGAAAAGCTACAACAGCTTTCATGGTAGTCCAATAAGTAGTTTCAAGAAATTTGAGAAAAGTCATCCTTCACAGAGACTCACAAGTAATAATCCAAGTTATAGCTCAACTTCACCTTGCCTCTAACTAGAGCATGCAATCTATAGCATGGGACTCAAATTTCTTGTTACAATATTGTGAAAGTTGGACAACAACAAAAACTCATTGATCACAAAATTGATGTGCACATCAAATCGTGCCATGGGCAGCTTCAAACAATTTGAATAATTTGTATGGACTTTCCACAATTGAGATTGGCTATGAACTCTGGAGCTTTCCCTGTGGTTGCCTCTAAGTTGTTCTCTAAAAAATTTGTAAGCACTTCGAATAATGAAATTGCCATTCTTTTCCTATGTCCATATCCATTGGTCTTCATCATGAGTTAGACAAAGGATTATCTTCAATATATCAGCAGCTACAACTGGATTAAATAGAGCTCTAACTTTTTCAACCTTCCACCACATAGTATCTCGATCAATAAGATTATCCACAGTATCTTCCTTATTATCTACTTCTATCCCACTCATTTCCATCTGTAGAGCATGATGTCTAGGAATCCATGCATCTGTCCAGATCTTCACTGATTTCCCATCACCTACTCTCCATCTACAACCTTGGAGTAACAACTTTTTTTCTTCCCAAATTCCTCTCCAAGCATATGAGGGGTTTGTGCCCAACTTTGAATAAAAAATACTAACTTTTGAAAAGTATTTTGCTTTATATATTTTATGCAGCAAAGTACCTTTGTTTTGCAAGATTCTCCACCCTTATTTAGACAAAAGAACCATGTTAAAAACTAGCAGATCTTTAACACCCATTACTCCTCTGAACTTGGACTCACACATGTGTTCTCCACTAATCCAATGCACTATTCTCTTATTTCCTTTTTGTCCCCACCAAAACTGTGCGATCATGCTCTCCAATTCATTGCATAATCTACTTGGTAACTTAAAGCAACTCATTGCATAGGTAGGAATAGAAAGTCACTGCTTTTATAAGTACCTCTCTTCCTCCTTGGGATAACAGTTGTTCCTTTCAACTTTGAAACTTTTGACAAACACTTTGTTTCATTTCAGCAAAAGCTTTTGACTTTGATTGACCAACCATTGGGGGTAAGCCTAGATATTTTTCATACTGCTTGATACAATTTGCATCCCACATTGATATAATTTCTCTTTGAATTACTCCTGTTACATTCCTGTTGAAGACTAGAAATTTTTCCTGTGTTTATTTTATGTCCAGATGCAAGCTCATACTGATTCAGCAATGTTCAAATATTTCTATTTGTAGTAGCATTTGCCTTACAGAAAATAATATTATCATCTGCGAAAAGAAGATGATTTATTCGAGGTGCTCCTCTAAAAATTCTAAGACCCAACATATTTTGACTTCTTTCAGCAGACTTATAAGCCCCTCAATGCACAACAGGAAATAGGTAAGGGGATAGAAGATCACATTGCCTCAATCCTCTACCAGGAATGATAGGACCATTTGGCACCCCATTGATTAGCATAGAAAATGAAATAGATTGAACACATCTCATAATCAAGTGGACAAGTCTACTATCAAATCCTAGCTTCTGCATTATCCTATCCAAAAAATCACATTCGACCCTATCATAGGCCTTGCTCATATCTAATTTTAGAGACATATATCTTGTCTTCCCCATTCTTTTCTGCCTCAAATATTGTATTAACTCATATGCAACAAGGACATTATCAGTTATTTGTCTCTTAGGTACAAAAGCACATTGTGAATCAAAAATAATACAAGGGAGCACTTTTTTCAGTCTATTTGCAATCACTTTTGAAATAAGTTTATAAGTGACATTGCATAGACTAATAGGACAATAATTAGCAACCACCACATGCATTTTTTCTTTGGAATCAGAGTTACCAGAGTATGGTTTAAATCATTAGGAAACACACCTGTATTTAGAGTTTGAAGCACAGCAACAGTGACAACTTTTCTAATGATATGCTAATATTTTTTAAAAAAGATAGGAGTCATTCCATCAGGTCCGGGGGTTTTTGTAGGGTGCATTTGTTTCAATGCATATGTTACTTCTTCAGCTGTATATGCCTTTGAGAGTCTTCATTTATGCCACTAGATACTTTCCTCTCTATACCTTCCAAAAAATCCAAAGAGCTTCTCTAATCAGATGCTGTAAAAAGAGATTGGAAATATTTCACTACTAGTCTGTCTTTTTGGTCTCCTTCTTGCCATTCACCCCTCTCATTTTCTAGCTTCCTAATGAGATTCTTTTTCCTTCTATGGGAAGCTTTAGAATGAAAAAACTTTGAGTTCATAAATGAAGACTTCGACCTTATAGAGAGTCTTCATTTATGTCACTAGATACTTTCCTCTCTATTCTTTTTCATTTGAGTTCCCAAAGGAAAACTTCCTAAAAGTTCATTTATGCCTTCGACCTCTGCCTCCACATTATTTCCTCCCTTTCTAGCCACATATGGACTTCTTCCCTTACAGAAATATTATTAGCAATCTCAACACAAGTTGGATCTGCTTCTTGCATCTATTTTAATCTCATTTGCGTTATTTAATTGGTGTTGTACATTTCCAAAGGTATTTTTGTTCCAACTATCTACTTTCTCACTACATTGTATCATCTTCATTACCTCCCACATATTACTCGTAATTGACCCATCCTTCTAGGATTCTTCAATTATCTGTGCACATCTTTCTTCTCCCACCCACATGGCTTCAAATCTAAAGGGTTTCTTCCTTCCTCATACATAAACCCACCATCAGTAGTTATCCATAGTGGTAAGTGATCAGAGTAAGTAGCAGTACCATGAGTAACTATTGCTTGTGGAAAACTTTGGCACCAATGGTAATTTGCCATAAACCTATCTAGTCTCTCACTGATACTATTTGTGCCTTCTTTCCTATTACACCACATATATTTAGGGCCTCTAAAACCCAAATCCATTAAAGCACACTCAGTTAACACCTCTCTAAAATCAAGCATCTATTTTTCAGGTCTAGGTCTGCCTCCCCATTTCTCTAATTGATCTAAAACTTCATTAAAGTCCCCAAAAATCAACAATGCTTTCTCATCCGTTCGTGACAAAGATCTAATTAAACCCCAAGTTTGCATTCTATAGGCAGTATCTGGATGTCCATAAACACCCTTGAGATAGCAATCTTTTGAATTATCAGCATCATCTTGAATAAAAGCATCAATATGGAATTTAGAAAAAATTATCAAGGATAAGTTAATATCTTTTTTCCACAATAACGCAACACCCCCACTTCTACCATCACAATCTACCAAAAGGCAACTAACAAAACCAATACGATACTTACAGAATTCCATAGCTCGTGCCCTCAATTTAGTTTCTTGAAGGAACAAGATGTTAGGAGCTTCTTTCTTGACAATGTCTCGAAGTGTACGAATTCCATGTAGGTTCCCAAGTCCACAGGAATTCTAGTTTAGAATTTTCATGGCCTCCGGCAGGGCTGTGACCCAGTCTCCGCCGATATCTTAAGTTGTTCTTCCACAATCTGAACATGTTTCATCCTTAATGTCAAGGTCCATTTCGAAAATCTTCCCCCACAATCTCATCGCTTCTCTTCTTCCTCTTCGCATCCTCAAAGTGAGTGTCTTCATTCTAAGTTTTTGGGAGTTCATTTCTTTGTTTTCTCTTCCATCTTGGACGGCCCAATACACTTGCATTATGGATCAACTTTGCAATTGAGATTTCCTCTTGATTCGTATCTTGTCCTGGGCTTTCCATATCTTGGCCCAAGCCCATTGAGTTATTAGGCAAAGGCTTGTGGGAATCTACTATCGTAATTGCAACTCCAGATTTCCCACTACAATCATCTTCTATTGTTTTTAGGAATTGAGTGGGAAATTTACCATCTACATTATCGGTTCCAGATTTGGTGCCTTCCATTTTCTCCTCAATTTCACAACAATTAACCGATTTTGCCATGATTTCTACCTGAACTGGCACCTTCCCTGTTTCACTTGTCGGAATGGGCATTGGAAATGTTTTCCGATCAGCAACTTGCTGCTTTGTTCGTTTTGCCTAGCCCCTTCTGCTGGTGCCGCCAGTACCACCAGCACGTAACCATTGTCCATAAGGGAAAACATCAGTCGTATATGATTCCTACACAAATCTTCCATTCCCCACAATCGTGATGCCCATGCCCCAATTTCTCACAATAGCAACAAAAATTTGGTAACTGTTCATAGGTAAAGCGAACCCAGCATGGATCTGTGGAACCAATGCTAATTTTTTTTCCTTCTCAGCAGAGGCTTTGATGTATCAATACATACTCGAACACACATAAACTCTCCCCAAGTCATTTCTCCTTTCTCATGGTCAACTTCTTCTACTCTCCCGGGAGCACTACCAATTAAATTGCCAATATACTTGTTTCTAGCCATAAGCGACAGGTCATGAATTCTTACCCAGAATAGAGCTTCAGTCAAATGAATCTGATGAACTTGTTGTGTCTTGTCAAAATCTTTAACCAGCACCAACTGCATATCAAAAGACCAAGGTCCCTTCCGTTTCACCCTCTCCTTATCCCTGATATCCTCAAATTCAACCAGTATTAAGACTGATCCCAAATCTTGGAATTTTATGGTCTTCACCGGACGCCAAATTTTCTTCATGGTTTGTTTGAAAGCTTCCCTATTATAATGCCGGTCAGTCTGTAGCTTCATTATCAAACACTTTTCGCCTCGAAGAATTGTATCTTACAACATATTCATCTCCACTTGGATTTCCTCATGTTCTTCCTTAGTCGGAGAAAGTTTCTCACAGAGCCTCTCTAGGTCTTCCTTCATTGTGTACTAATTCACTTCAAAAAGAAGCTCAAAACTCTATTAATATTCTTTAGATTTGGCTATGAAAACTCATGTACGTGGACATGAAGAAGGCCTCTACTATGGAGAGGATCCAGAGAGGAGAAAAAGTCAAATTGGAGAAGGTATCTTGGTTCAATTTAGAGAAGTGTATTTGACTACTTAATATCTCAAACTATTTAACTTTTTTTTGTTAATATGTAGTTTTATTTTATGAAAATCTTAATTTTCTTATATCTTATTGATTTGTATATTAATCATCAAATATTTTATCATGAATTCAATTGTAATTGTGAATGATTTACATAATTATCCATGTATTATATATGAAATTATATTAATTAGGTTAAAAAATAAATATAAAGATCAATTCAACTATTTTATATAAAACAAGTTAAACAGATCCATTTATATGAAATGGGTTAAACAGGTCGTGGGTCATGTCCCGATTAACTCAATGAAAATAATTATTAAACTAGCTATGCAGGTAGTGTCGTGTCACTCACTATTTATATAGATCATGTTAATATTTTAAGATTTTGACCCGTTTAATTAAATAAGTAGTGTTTAGAGTTTTGACCCATATGGTCTAATACTAACTTAATACGACGCACGATCACAAATACGTATTACCACCGCTGCTTACCCTCGCATGGCAAGGTGCCCTTTTCCCACCCATCCCTCGGCCCCGTCTCGCATATGTGGGTGACTCTGTCTGGTCGTCCGGCTGCCAAGCGTGAGAAGTGATATTTAGGATTTTTTGGTTTATAATATTGCTACCAGACAGGTGAGTACTCTACCCGCCCCGCTTGCTTTATTATTTAATATAACTATCTACATTCCCGCCCGATAATACCACCAGGCGAATTGCCCAACAGATCTAATCAATGGGATCTTTACCACGCAACGCCATCGTAATTCAAGGGATTCTCAACCCCGTAGCTTAAATAAGTCTAATTTATAGGCTCCTACGGCAAACTTGTAGGTCAGCCGATAAACAAAAGCGCTGAACACAAATTAATGATGGCATAGCTAATTCAGACGAAGCACATGTACCTATCTTAACATTGACCATTCTAGAAAGCCGAAAAGATATTTACATATGATTTTTTATACAATAAAGCAGGAAAGGAAACTATCAGCTTCTAGTCTAGTAGACTCTAGCTACTCCATAACCATCTTCTCAAGTAACTGAGGACGCCAACGTATTGGAACTCTTTTCAGTTTCCTACGCTGGTCAACTTCCTTTCCCTTGTTGGATCTGCTGAAGAAGAGCAGCTGCCAGCTGTAATGTTGCTTGCAGTCGTTTCTGTGGATCCGCTTCTGCTTCTTTCTGTGTATTACTGTTCTGAAGCAGCTGATTTCCCTGGACCCCTTGAACCATGCGAGAAACTGCAGACACATTTGGTGTCCGCTGTTGTTGCTGCTGCAACTGTTGAACTTGACCAAACTGAGATGTCGAAAGCTCAGAACTCACCTGATTATTCTGTAGAACATATTTCTGGGATATTCTTAAAGAGTTTTCAGAATCATTCGTTCTATTTGTTGACCTAAACTCATCACCCACAGATATATGTGATGTGCTCCCCGACTGCCTCTGCTGTCCAAGAAGAGATGATGCCAACTGCTCTAGTTGATCTGGTTGCAGGGCTGCCACGGAAAAAGAAGCTGAAGTATGCGTTTCCTGAAGAAATGACTTGCCATTTCCGGATAATGAAATACCAGAAATTCCACCTTTATAATGACTAGAGCGTGTTTCTTGCCCTGTGTTTGGCACGAATGAATGGTGCTCCTGAACAACAGGAACAGCACAATTGGACACTTGTGATGGTACATCTCTAGGACCAGACATTGAATTCTGCAGATGATGGGATGAGAAATTCTGACCAGACATAGGATTTCCCTGATGTAGTTGATAGTCATGCCTGTTTTCATTGTAAGAGTCAGATAGGCCATTGAGAGCATGAGCAGAACCTGAAAATGATCCAACTGGAGCTGATGTAACCACATTCCCTGAAAAAGATGCATTTGGAACTCCTAATTTACCCAAATCTTGGAAAGATGTTAATGGATGAATAGGTAGCGAGGCTGTTGATGGCTTTGTATATGGTGAATCACTGTTGATGGGCAATGAAATGGTATTTTTCTTCTCATTTTGAAGATGAAGAGACCCAAAATTGGAACCAGGATGCTCTAACCTCAAAACAACACCAGAGATGCTCAGCTTCCCAGGTACTTTCAGTACTTTCTCTGAGAAGTCTGATGGGGGTACAAGAAACAAGGTAGTTTTTTCATCCAACTTGGCAACTGCTGCTCGCTGTTTTTCTCCAAGATAATGCATTAATTCATTGTAGAATCCCATATCAGCATCACTTTCAGGTACAAAGAAGACAACCCAAGCTTTAGCTGCTTGATAGTAATGCTTTGAAAGCATGTCTAGACCAGTCCTTGCAGTGCAGTCTAAGAATTCAGGCCTGCATCATAATATTATTGTGACGGTGAGTCTAGTGGGAGTCCAACCGCTAGGTGTGAGAAAGGAGAAATAATGTGCAGCTGTACACCGTACTAAGGGAATGCTTGGTAATAAAATGAGATAAGAATTTTGCGAATAGTAATAAGATGGTTTGTGTATAGCACTAAAATAGTTTGAGTTAAGTATTTATTAGGTTTTGAAAAAAGAGAGAGAAAAAGTTGAATAAAAAATATTATAAAATTAAAATATTATTAGAATATTATTTTTTAATATTATTTTTGTTTTGAGATTTGAAAAAGTTGAATTGTTTTTAGTTTTTAGTTTTTTATTTAAAAGTTTGGGCAAGTTGTAATGATTAGTTTAAAAAAATTGCAATGATTAGTTTGAAGATGTATGTGTTTGAATGATATTTAGAAAGGAAATGAGATGAGATATGATGTGACGAAAAACTTTTCCAAACATCCCCTAAAGTTCTCTAGTCTAAAACCTACTAACTTGCATGCTGTTAACCCCATAGGATTGCAACATTCCATTCTCTAGACATCATCTGAAACAAATTCATCTTATTCTTGTAGCAACTGAAGCAAGTCCATCTAAATTGCGGAAAACATACAATATAAAAAACTATTCATTAATATCCAGATATTTTGAAATCTTTATCATCCATAAATTATATAGAAAAAAGTCTCTAAATTCAGTAGATTGGGCCAAATAAGGAAATTAATTTAAATACGGTCTTTTTTAATTGATTAAAATACAGCTCAAATTCAGACAAACAGTTGAGAATTCAATGAAAACTGCTCATAAAAGAAAAAAAAAAAAGAATTCAATGAAACCTGAAAACTAATAAATAAAATTCAGTTCGACCAGTAAGTTTTTTCCTTTTTCTTTTTTAATCCATAACTAGGATGGTACCTTAAAATGTAATTAAAAACTCAATTATGGTGGAGGAAAGTTGTGATTGCAACTAAATAGAACCTAGGAAAGACCTAATTCTTCCAAGATGAGAACACTCGGGGTAAAGTAAAACAAAAGTATAAGAAATAAAACATTGCACCAAAACAAAGAGAAAAAGAATAACAGATGATGCAACATTATGAGAAAAACTATTTAGCTTGGTAGGCCAGACTTTTCCAAAGCGTAAGCACCAATGAGTTACTTTGGCAGATGAGAAATAGAAGGTAGAGTAGAAGATGGAACACAGTCAGTTAATTATGATACTATTGTATGATACATGCACCAGTATGTAATGCAGCTAGAAACATGAAAAAGCCATTATAGGAATTAAACACTCAGATGCCCTGTAGGACAGATTTCCATGGGGCACCACCAAAATGCACCTTGGATGAACACAGTACTTAACAGCCAAAAGAATAAGAAGAAAATATCAAGTAATGCATTCTCTAAGATAATATTAAATTAGAGCATCTAAGTAACTACAGACAGAAGAAGAAGTAAGAGGGAAGTAATTAACTAGCCGATGTCAAAGCCGCAAGTAACAGGCAACAGGAAGCCCTTTTCACATTCCTAGTGTTGTTTAAAACTTATCACAATAACTAATTCCGAAATCTCCAATTATGAACTTTATTTATTACTTACAACATGATGTCCAGGACTTTTCCCACAGGAAAGCAGCGAGCACGACATACAGGTGTTCCTCCCTTCGCAATTGTCCCTTCCCATTTCCATTCATTCAAAGAAGACTGATCCGATTCCGGCATGAATCTTTTTTTCTCAATAGGCTTTGATAGTAGAGAACCAGAACCCACTTGGAAACTATCATAAGATTCTCCCCAGTGATCACTCCTTTCTCCATGAGGTACAGCGACATTTGTGTGATCAGGGGTCTGTTTATTCACATGAAATACAGCCTCAAAGTTTTTATTGAAGACCTCATGTCGAGGAAAATAAGAGAATACCTTTGGCAACCTATGTTTCTCTTGTTTAAGATCAGAAAAAGGATGCTCTGGAAGGTCTTTCTCAGGTGGAAAGGGGCGAGTCTTCAATTTCTTGGCTCCATGAAAGAGAGTAACATCTTCTGATAAGTCCCATGGATCCTCAGGATAATCAGATAACGGAGCACGCCCCTCTCTTGTAGAACTATCACGATGTTCATAAATA
Organism: Cyclocarya paliurus; assembly: GCA_029856935.1. Taxonomy (NCBI): domain Eukaryota; kingdom Viridiplantae; phylum Streptophyta; class Magnoliopsida; order Fagales; family Juglandaceae; genus Cyclocarya; species Cyclocarya paliurus. The sequence continues at coordinate 37,175,762 of CM056950.1, read as the reverse complement.
TCATGTGGTGGTCCTAAATCAGACCCAACATCTCCGAACCTTGCCAGTTCACATGCATTATTCCCACCCATCCATGAAGTACGCTTCCTGTTAAAACCATGGGCATCAGAATCTCCAGCATCCAAATCAGGAAGGAACTGAGATCTTATGCCAAGATCTCCAGATAAGCTCCCAAAATTCCTATCCTGCCAAAGGTTCCCAGAATATCCCAGGTGAATGTCTGACTTGGAATGTGGGGAAGGGGGGACATTCATTGAGCTCCTTGCACCATTGGCTGAGCCAGTTTCACTCTTCGCAAAACAAATATGTACACGAGGATTTCCAAATAATTTTCCCTGAAGAATTTCTTTTGCCCTGAAAGCTGACACTACACTCCTGAATCGAACAAAGGCATAGCTGCGACCAGGAAATGCAGTAATCTTCTCAATCTCCCCAAAAGGTGAAAAGGCCTTCCTTAAGATCATTTCATCCACCTTCAACAAGGCTGGAAACCCTATCCATAACACCGAACTTGGCTCTACGCTTTTGTCGCTCATATTGAACTTTTCAGGATAAAAAGGATCAGGACTAGCATGTCGTGCTCTAAACTCCCTTTGGGAGAAAGGAGATCCTCTCGATGCTGAATGCTCATCTTGATGCTGAGAGTAATCTTCATCACATAATGGTGTTGATGGCTTATCCTGTGATTAAAAATCTTATCAAGTTCAAGTGCAAAACCAACCTGTATTTCAAGCAGTGGAGTTGGCTTTATGCTTCAGCACACATGGAAAGGAGACCAAAAAATTGCCACTAAGCTTCATAGAACTGATGGTTTAAAAATAAAGGAATTGGCACTGGGCCTCAAGTATGTGAAGTACGAAAATTGAAATGTCTAGTAAATTTTGTATCACGCAACTGTGCAAGTAACAATTATTATCAGAAGCTATTCTGGACAGCTGGCAAGGTAACCATCACAACCTTCTTTACCATGAAAAATGATGGATTCTAAAGGATGGCAAAAGAACACACACACAGCAAAAAGTCCTAGCAACGTTTTTTTTTTTTTTTTGCCAAGTACCAAAAAATCCTAGCAACTAAGTAATAAGATAAGTTTGTCAACTGTCTCACCAGTATTTTATGCATACAACATGATCCACCCTTGTTTTCTCTTTTAATAAGTCTCTGCTTCAAAGCACCCAAATTACTAAGGACTATTTCTGCATACGGAAACACCAAACCCTCATGTTTTTGTTTTATTAGATGTCAGATATCCTGATGCAATATTACAATATCAAGCCCAAGAATGCCATACGACCACTCAAATACAGTCAATGTTAATTTAAAGAACTACATCGACAACAAGAGACATTTTTTACCAGTTATAAGATCGACAAAAAGTCTAGCCTGTGTAAACCACCAATGAAAAGGCAAACCAATGATTGAAGCAAAACAATTCAGACGAATTCAGTAACACCCCTAAACAAACTAAAAAGAAACAAACAAACTAAAGAGGCACTGAAGGGAACAATTAAGCACCCTTTTGGCATTGTCAATACGAGCATCCTCCTCATTTAATGAAGGAACCGTCTTCAGGACAAAGGTTTGCCTGTTTGTTCCCCTGGAGTGGATAGAATAATTTAACATCTACTTCATATACTTGAGCCACTAATGGAAAAGCAAACGAGGACTGAAGGAAGATAACTGGTGATGTACACAACAAGTACATCAGCAATGATACTTTCCTCCCTTCTATTTTTGACAAGTACTTTCATCCCTTCTTAAAGAAAATTTAGTAAGGGCTGAAGGAATTTTCACTTTGCAAACAAGCAATGCACTCTCTTGGTAAACAAACCGTGATCAGAACTATGGTTTTCCTTGATTCCCCTTTGAAAGGGGTGAACAAAGAAATTATCTCCTTGGTTGGCAATGAATTCGTTTATTATTTTGTTTTTGTAAAACACACGCACACACAAAACACTGCAAAATGAAAAAAAGAGATGGAGAAACTCCAAAACTCAAATTGACACCAAGCTCATGCAATTAAAAAGAACCGCTTAATCTTCCTACTTCCTCTACAATGGACTCACAAATTTTTAATGTCAAAATTAGTGGAAACCTTCTAATGAATGAAAGTTTTGAGAAAAAATCTGCTACCCTACCATGAATAGCATATAACTAACGGATTGAAAAATCAGCTGCAGTGTGGAGTGGTGGTATTCTCAACAATTTGTTTTGTTAGGTAACAGTGGCATTCTAAACATTTCTCATTTATTGTTTGCAGATAACACACTGATTTTTTGTGGGGCAGATTGAAAACCTATTCAGTCACTGAGGGCACTTCCCTTATGCTATGAAGCTGTCTCAGGCTTAAAAGTTAACTTAGCAAAATCTGAATTGGCCCCAGTCGGACATGCCAACAATATACAGAGTTTGGCTGGTAATTGGGGGCTGCAAAGCATCCTCCCTGCCCATGAAGTATCTGGGCCTTCCCTTGGGTGCCTCTTTCAAGGCTAAGGCCATTTGGGATGATGTTATTGAGAAGATGGAGCGCAAGTTGGCAGGTTGAAAGAGGTTGTACTGGTAAAAAGGTGCATAGATTACCTTAATCAAGAACACTCTCTAACCTGCCCACATACTTTCTCCTTGTTCCCTCCAACAGCTGTAGTGGCTAATCGTATTGAGACGCTTCAATGAGACTTCATGTGGAGTGGATTATGGGAGCAATTCAAACTTCACCTCGTTAACTTGAACAAGGCTTGTTCACCAATCTCAGATGGCGGCCTAGGGGTTTGAAGTTTTCGGGCCTTCAACCAAGCTCTTCTAGGGAAGTGGTTGTGGGGCTATCACCGAGAGAGGGAGGCACTGTGAAAGCAATGATAGATTCCAAGTATGATGGAGCATGGGGGGATGGTGTTCGAATGAGGTACACGGAGCATACAGTGTGAGGTTGTGGAAGAACATTAGAAGTGGATGGGGGTTATTCTACTGATACAAGGTTCGTGGTGGGTAGAGGTTCCAGGATCAGATTTTGGCATGATGTATTGTGTGGATAATGGGCCCTCAAGACACCTTTCCTGCAGTCTATAGGATTGCACAAGATCAGCAGGCATCTGTGGCAGAGGCATTGAGTATCTCAAGTGGTTCTCCACAATGGAATGTCAATTTCCTCAGGGTGGCTCAGAAATGGAAAGTTGGGGTTTTATTCTAGTTCTTCAACGTACTGTGTTCCATGGAAGTAAGAGAATAGGAGAGAAATAAGATGCTTTGGATTCCCTCTAGGAAGAGGAAATTCAGATTATGTTCATTCTATGAGGCCATCTCTAGACATGATGACAACCATTTTCCTTGATAGAGTATTTGGAGGACTATGACGCCACTCAAGGCGGCTTTTTTTGTATGGACAGCTTCATTGAGAAAGATCCTGACCATGGGCAATTCAAGGAAATATGGAATTATACCAATTAATTGGTGTTGCATATGTAAGAAGAATGAAGAGACAGTGGGTCACATGCTACTTCATTGTGAGGTTCCAGGACCTTGTGGGACGATGTCTTTAGTAGAGTTAAGATAGCATGGATTATGCTTGGGAGCATGGTCAATCTCTTCGCTAGCTGGAAATGTGTATACGGCATCTCAGAGATTGCCGGAGTTTGAGGATGGTTCCCACATGCATTATGTGGTGCATTTGGAGGGACAGGAATGACTGAAACTTTGAAGAGACGGAGCACTCCATGGACAATCTCAAACGCTGCTTCTTCAACACTTTATTTTATGGGCAATTGCTATAGATTTCAATGGTTTAGCTTCCACGATTTCCTTGTATCATTTCTAGCTCTTGGTTTTCTCTTGTATACATCCTATGTATTTGGGCTACACCAATTTTCCTCAATAATATCAATTATATTTTTACCAATTAAAAGCATTGCTTCAAAATGTTCACCAATAGCCACTGAATGTAATTTAAAGACATACACAAACACCAAATCCCAAAAATTTCTCCAAGCACCAACAAAGGTACCTCAATATCATTTTCAACAAGATTGCACAGCATCCAGCAACAATTTCTAACCACCTACGAAATATGAATACAAAAGCAGGAGGAAAATGGGCAAACAAAATGTCTTGACATATAATTGAAACAAGCCAAAGATGATCAATTACACACGAAAATAGCCATGCAAGACCACAAAAGAATGTTCTGCCAGTTCCAATAAATGGAAAAATAAGTTCAATTTAATCAAGTCAAACGAATTTTTTTTTACAGTAAGCAACTGACTACACGTGCAGACTTGAAATTCCAAAATGGCTCACATGAAGAAAAACATTATGTTACCCATGAAAGCTTGTTACCTCGGAGGAAAAGCAAGTTCGGAAAGCAGCATTGTCAAACCAAAGATTTTTCCATAATGAAAATTCTTGACTTCATCTTATATTAATATAGGGAAGGAAATAAGATATGGAGATGGGTGATAAACATCTACCTGCTTGAGCAGTCTATCTATTCATTGTAACTAAAGGCCCACAAGTAGCAGGATCATGTCACTAAAGCATTTAATTCCTAATATTCAGATTACCAATAACGTTGAAGCAGAATTTGGTTCCCAATACCCACATTTATGAATTTTGGCTATTTGTTTTGAATCTTGAATAGAAGAGAAGAATAACTTGGGATATCTTTCCCTTTTTTGACAATTAATAACTTAGGATGTCAACTGCAGTAGGATATCCTCCCACCATCGGAAATGCACTTGGACTCCATTGATCCATGACCACAGATTTACATTAAGCAGCACCAATGCTGCTTTTAAACCAACCCATATCTTACTACACTTTTAAGAATTGTCAATTAATTCAACAAATTCCAGTGGTCGTGATTCAGGTCAATAGTAGAGATTATGTCCCTAAGGTTTATATCAAATATGGATTATGGGATAAGCTGTGCAAACTTCCTATTATATGCCCCTTTACTTCTATAACCCATCAAGCTTATCACAGGCTTCTCAATATACATAAGCACAAGACCATTTGAGCATCTAAAAATGAGATCATTCAAATTGAGTTATGTGATAGACTAGATTGAGTATAAGATATATAGAAAGGTGATGAATATGATCCTATGTTGCTTGGAAGAGAGAAGTTTTCACAATTTATAATGATTTCAAAAGACTCCAATTGTAATCTTGACCAATCCATTCAGAGTATATGCCCAAAAGTGGCTTGAGCCTTCCTTGAGTTGCAACAAATAATATAAAAGCCAATCTCAATCAAAAGTGTAGGACTTGAGCTATGCCACTTATGATGAAATAGCCAAAAGTGGACATTAGGGATTTAAGAGGAGACTGTGATACCCCAGATTGAGAACAAGAAGTATAGAAACGTGGTGAATAAGGTCCCATATTTTTTGGGAGGGACAAATTCTTACTCTTTATAATAATTCCAATGGTCTTCTATTGTAACCTTGACTGGTCAATTTGGAGTATAGGCCCAGATGTGGCTTGGGTCTTCCTTTAGTTGTTTCAAGCTATCAATTCAACCAATAATTTGACATCACACAATGTACTGGATTCTTTAGTTATAACTTCCTGGCATCACAAAGTACAACCATATAACTTATTTCTGCCGCAAATAAAATGTGGTCTGTAGCATGAAAAGTGAATTTTTTTTATTTGGCACCGGGTGTCCAAGAACAGCATCCCGACTAATCCCAGGGGTGCACAGGTCCTCAGCAAGGAGTTTCCCACGAGTGCACCTCACCTAATTCAAAGAGAAAATCCCCCAATCCAATGGCCCCTAGAAATTGGTTGCAACTTTGTGCCCAAGAGGATTCGAACCTTAGACCTTGGAGGGAGCATACCACCAAAACCAAGGTCTTTGCCACTTGAGCCAACCCCCTAGGGGTTTTGGCATGAAAAGTGAATTATATGCAGCATGTCAAAAGGACAAGAACCATTAGGAGTTCAGATTCTATAAAAAGTTTATCGACATCACAACAAACTTGTGTGTGTGTTTGATAGGTCATAGTTGAGTAAAGGAAACCAATCAGTCAGTTGGGGCAGTACCTTGGAGTGCTTTTCACAACCTGCAGAAACTCTCTTTTAGCTCAGCCATAGGGAATCATTGCTACTTAATAAATCCTTCGAAGCCTAAATTTTCACAATTTCTACAGTTGTAACATTTTTGTTGCATTTTATTAGTATACAAGTTCTGTCTACAAAACATAAATAGTACCCAAAAATAAATAAGAAGAATAGATTTCCAAGCAGCAAGATCACTAGAGCTTCCAATAAATAAATTATCTTTTGGGGTTTTTTCAGGGCCCGGAAGGGGGGGGGTGCCTGTTAAGTTTTTTACTAAAACTTGCACCCTCTAAGATGCTGATTTTGTGCTTCATGAAATACTCGAACGTTTAATAACTGCTTGGTGCATGTTTGGATGCCTAGAGTATCTCAAAATTTTCTGAATAGTACTGAAATGATTTGAGTGAAGATGTTTTATTCGATTTTGGAAAAGGAGAGAGAAGAAGTTGAATAAAAATATTTTTTAAAATAAGTATTGTATTAGAGTTTGCGAAAGTGAATAAATAAAGTTAAAAAAATTGTTTCAATATAATTTTTTAATATTATTTTTGTTTTGAAGTTTGTGAAAGTTATATTAATTTTTGTGTTTGGGTAATGATTAGATGCAAAAGTTAAAAATTTGAAATTGAAAAGTGTTTTGTGTTTGAGTGATGTTTGGGAATGAAGTTATGAGAAACTTTTAGAATTCTCATGTTTGCCAAACAAGCCCTAAATCCAAGGGCTGCAAACCACATGTCAAAACATCTGCATTCCTTTCACTGGCTGTTTTTATATTGTTTACAAAAAGATTTTGTTTGAAGACGATTCCACATTTTCATTTAGTCTCAATATTCTGAAGACGGTATATTCAAGAAAATACAGTCAATTCTTTGTGTGGTGTATATAAAATTATTGCCAAAGTTCTCCCAAACAGATTTTAAAATTGGATTTGGCATAGGTGATTTCCAGCTCCCAAATTGCCTTTGTCAAAGGTAGGCAAGAATTTCTAATGAATGTCTTGATGGAAGATTGAGATCAGATGAGTGATAAGTAATTTGTAAACAAGAATTATTTTTTTATATAAGTAATGAAATTTATTAATCCACATAATTAGGCATAGCCCAAGTACACGGAGTAGAAAACACCAAATTACAAGCTAGAAACCGGAAAGAGCAGCATAGAAATCATGAAAACTAGTCTCATCCAATACAATAGCCGATGCCGAAAGTAACAACGTATGGAAAAAAAATCTCTAATCCCTCCCAACAAACGTTCTCTATTTTTAGAACATCGTCCATTCCTCTCATTCCATATACACCACATAAGACATAATGGCACCATCTTCCAAACAACCGCAATTTGAAGATTACCCCAAATTCCTCTCCAACAAGCCAATAGGATCCACCACCCTCCAAGGCATCACCCAGGCAATAACAAGCCTATCAAAAATCTCATCCCACAGAACCTTTACCACTTCACAATGGAGAAGAAGGTGGTCCACCAATTCACCATTCCTTTTGCACATAAAGCACCAATCTATTAAAAGTATACCATCCTTTCTCCAATTATTTATAGTCAGGATTTTCCCATGAGATGCCAAACAACCAGAAAACGCAACCTTGAGGGCACTTTGCTTCTCCAAATGCACTTCCAAGGAAAAGCATTAGATGATTGGTTCAACATAACCTTGTACAATGAACTAACTGAAAAGTTCTTATTCCCAGGATGAATCCAAATCAATCTATCCACCCCACCGTTCTCCATATTCAGGGCATACAACATGCTGAAAAAATCTGAGATATCCCCCATCTCCCAATCCTGTACAGCTCTAACAAACCTCACATTCCACTGTAAAGAGCCATTGGAGTTTTGCATATTGTCTGCCACAAAAGCACCTTGATCCAATGCAATCCTAAAAAGGCTTATGATCATGCAAATTCCAATTATATTCGTGAAGTGGTGGAGCATTGTCCACTGCATTCATCATTGCACTTCTAGGTATTGGTGAATCGTACTACCCCGAGGTTCTTTCGTAGTACTCAAAGACTATGATAGGGGAACCCTACCGTAGTACTCAAAGTATATTTCCTATGTACTTGGGTTATGCCTAACTGTGTGGATTTATAAATTTTCTTACTTATCAAAACAAAAACAATAAGAGAACCCTAATCCCTATGCTTTTTGTTATTGTTATGGAAGCTTGGAGTGGGATGATCTCTGCAACAAGGTATATGGGCAGCCTGTCAGGTTTTTCCACCAGTGTCAAGGATGAAGTAAGGGTTGATATGTCTCATCTTTTGTTTACAGACAATCTCTAGGGGTCATCGGATTGGAAGATTTTCCCATTGAATTACCCGAGGCGCACTTGGAAGAAACTCCTTGCCGAGAGTCTATGCACCAAGGTTTTGAATTTCGTTTTGTACTAACCGTTACAGCCGAAATATGCCATACCGGCTGGATAGCCGGTACAGAAAAGGATATAGTTTCGTACTGGTCAGAATTTCGGCCTTATCGGCCCATACCGGTCAATATACAGATTTCGGCCTTGACTTTTTCTTTTTTTTTTCATTTCTTCAAACTGAAATCTCATTTTAAGACCCTTAATTTAGACTAAACTATTTATAATTTATATATATATATTTACATATAATTTATTTATATATAAACTATTATTTTGGAATATAATTTTTATATATATTTATATATCTAATTTATTCATATATAGACTATTCTGAAACGGTACCGATATCGAAATATCTCGCTTCAATGCCTCGATCGAAACGGTCACTGAAACGATATTCAAAACATTTACCTGGCAAATAATTTCTAGTTGACCATGTTCCTAGAAAATAGATACTTTCGAGCAACTACGAGCACGACTGAAGTGGCTATACATACAAATCCATTTATGGATCTATATGCTTCAATTGGAACTGGAAGTTCCATAACAAGCGGCTAGTATACCACCATAATTAAACTGCCTTTTCTTTTTATTTTTCGGATAGGATTTATGTTGGCTTCGTAGGGAGGCTCACGTAGTTTGTTACATCAGCTCCAAAAGGATAAGTTGTGTTGGAATTGAGAAAGTTCCTTGGAGTTCATAATTGCATAAAAGGAGTAAAAGTAATGGTTGCGGCGTGTCAAGGCACTTCTTCGATGGTCCCCGTCCGCCCTGTTTATGAGCCCCTTTCCGATTCCCTCACCCAATTTCATGAGAAGCAAGCCCAGCAGGCCCTGCCTTAACCTAACCCGAGACAACCAGCCCTCACCAGGTTGCTGGCACTGCTAAATGTTCCGCCACGAAGCAAGCTCTCCCGAATACGACAAATGCGGAAGTGGCTAAAGAAGCCGAACGAATAAAGTAGTTAGGCAACTGTATGCACGAGGGTACATTATTAGTATTCTGGGAATTGGCAATATTGAGAGAAAGAGGAAGAAAAGGATGCTGCTACTGTGATAGATATCCTCAGTTTTGAGGTTTCAACCTCTCCCATCGCCTATCTTGCTCTTCCATTATGAGCTCCCTACAAAGCCAAATATGTTTGGGACAGTGCCGTTGAGAAGACAAAACGATGCTTCTCTAGTTGGAAACCGTTGTCCTTGCTGAGGGGTGGTAGAATTATGTTCATGAAGAGCATGCTATTCAAATTTCCAGCCTACTATGTCTGACTCCACTCCCTGTAGGAGTTTCCAGTTGTCTAGAGATTTTTTCTTTTTTTTTTATAAGTAAGAAGGTATTTTATTGATACAAAAATAGGCATAGCCCAAATACACAGAAAATATACATGTGATTACACCTAGTTAGGAACTAGAAACAGTTACAACGAAATCATGGAAGCTGAAACCATTTAAGTCTATAACAATAGCCTACATAAATAAAGTTTTCCAGAAAAAAAACTCTTAAAACACTTCCAAGAAGTGCTCACGATCCTCGAAATTTCAGTCATTTCTTTCACTCTAGATGCACCAAAGTAGACAAATGGGAGCCATCTTCCACACAGTTGCAATCTGTGGTATCCCAGTGAGCCCTCTCCAACTAGCTAGTAAATCACCCACCGTCCCTGGCATAACCCCTGCTATCCCACTTTGCTGAAAAAGTAATTCCATATGGCCCTTGCAAACTCACAATGTAGAAGTAAATGATCCACTATTTCACCACTATTTCTGCACATGCAACACCAGTCAATGAGGATAAGCCCACATTTCCTTAGATTGTCAATGGCCAGAATTTTCCCTAGGGATGCTGTCCAAACAAAAAAAGCAGCCTTAGGAGGTGCTTTACTCCGCTAAATGCTCTTCCAAGGAAAGTGATTACTAGCTTGAGTAGTGAGAGCCTCATAGAAAGAGTGTACAGAAAATTTTCCTTTGCTGGAAGGTAGCCACACCAACGTATCCACCACCGTATCAACAGGTCCAATGGTGTATAGCAAGTTAAAGAACTCAACAAGGACACCTACTTCCCAATCATGAGCCTCCCTAATGAAACTGATATTCCACTGCTGTGAACCATTAGTAATTTCCCTCAAGACAGCCACCAAAGCATCTTGTTCCCATGCAATTCTGAAAATAGAGGGATAAGCATCCTTAAGAGCCGTATCTCCAACCCAAACATCATGCCAAAAACTGATTCTATTGCCATCCCCCATACACAACCTAGTGGGGCTAGAGAAAGACCTCCAACCTTTCTGGACATGCTTCCATAGCCCCACTCCATATGCCCCCTTGACTTCAGCACCAACCCATCCTTATACTCCCATACTTAGTATCAATCAGCACCTTCCATAATGTTTCCCTCTCACAATTATATCTCCACAACCCTTTCCCAAGAAGATCCTTATTTTTTTTATAAGTAATAATATTATATATATATATATATATCAATAGGAGTAACAAAGTACACTGGACGTATACAAGAAAAACACCTAGCCCATACAAGAAAACCCATAATGACCCAAAAGCCCATGAAAACCTACCCAAAATATACCAAACCTGAATTTGAAAACTAACATTACACCTCCCCGACCCCATCCCCTAGATTCCTTAAAAATAATCCTCAACCCGAACATCACAAAGCCCTCCCTTTAGCTTTCCCTCGACTTGAGCTATCTCCCTTAGTATCGTAGTTGATTGCCCATGAAAGATTCTTTAACTCCCTGCAATCGAGGCGAGCCACGCGCTTGAAACCAAATCTAAGTTTAACCCCTTAGCACCCTTAGCATCCCAAGAAGAGCCTTATTGAAGACCCTCAAATTGCTAACCCCCAACCTGCCACCCCTCATTGAGAGCACACCTTGTCCCACCCAACTAAGTGAAACTTAAACTCGTCGCCAAGTCCACATCACAAAAAATCTCATTGGAGCTTCTCAATCCAAAAGGCAGTACTAGCTGGGAGAGGAAATAATGACAAGAAATATGTGGGAAGGTTTGAGAGGGTCCTTTTTATTAAGGTAACCGACCCCCTTTAAACAAATACAACATTTTTCACTCAGCCAGCCTTCGCTCTATCTTCTCTAACACCTCATCCCAAATAGTCTTGGCTTTGGATGATGCTCCCAGCAGAAGGCCAAGATACTTCATAGGCAGCAAAGAAACCACACAACCTAATATGTTGGCCAGCCCCCTAACATTGTGCTTCTTGATAACTGATTGGTCATAAGAAACAAAGCCATCCATGGTCAAGGCCTGATGGCATTGTCCCTCCTATGTGAGTTGGCGAACCGGTGAAAAAACTTTGTGCATTTATCCCCCTTCCTAAGCCACAATGCCCTTGACTTTTGCCTCCAAGAAATCTCCTCCATTAGAATCGCCCTTTCTAACTCTGAAATGACTTGGCTTTTGCAGGTGTTCTCTACTTCTACACGCTCCAATCCTTGTAACTCTTGTAGTAAGGTCTTCTTTTGGAGTTCTACATTGCCAAATACTTGCTCATTCCATGACTTCAAATTCTTCTTCAAAACTTTCAATTTACTTGCCAAAATAACGCTCGGAGTGCCCTATATCTAGTATGAACTCCACCATTGTCTAATCAATTTCACAAACCCATCAATTTTTAACCACATGTTCTCAAATTTAAAGTATCTTCGTCCCCCTTGGATGCCTCCACAATCCAACAATATAGGAAAGTGATCTGAACATATCCGTGGTAGTCGTTTCTAGCATAAATCTGGAAAATGCATCTCCCAGGATGGGGATATAAGAGACCTGTCTAATCTAGACCAGGTATGATTGTTAGACCATGTAGATGTACCCCTAACAAGAGGGATGTCCATAAGATCCATCTTGAATATGAAATCAGAGAATTCAACCATTGCATGGTTTTGACGTCCCTCCCCCGATCTCTCACTCAAGAACCTTGTCACATTGAAATCCCCACCGATGCACCATGGGACATCCCACCAAGTACACAATCCTGCAAGTTCTTCCCATAATAACCGTTGCTATCCAAATTAGGACCATAAACCCCAACAAAGGCCCACAAAAAACCGTCTTCAGAATTTTTAAACAACACCCCACCGAGTATTCCCCTACAAACTCATCGAGATCCTCACCACCCCTTTATCCCACATTACCTAGACCCCACCCAACACCCTATTCGAAGCTAAATATGACCAGCCTATGTACCGACAGCCCCAAATACCTCCGGATAATACTTGTGATAAACTTCAATTTAGCCTCCATCAAACAAATGATGTCTACCTTCCATTGTCTCAACAAATTTTTTATTCGAAGGCGTTTATCTATCTCATTCAACCCCCTAACATTCCAAATAAGAAGTTTGGGCTTCATTTATCAACAGCTACAGCCCTCCCTTTGTTCCTACCTTGGTTTCCACTCCCCTCCTTTCCTTCATAATTAATAGACCAAGATAGCCTTCTCAATTCTCTGTTTCTTTTAGACCCCATACCTTGGTGGTAGTGACCTACCTCAATTGTTGTTAGGAGTGCCTTGAATTGATCTTCAAAACCCTCACAAGAGATCCCTACACAATTTTGAATTTACTCCACTTTTTGAATGACCCAATCTGAGGATGAACAAGGAGGAACAATACAAATAGGGATAGGATTATCCCCAGCTTCCTTATCTTCCATATTATCAAGATGGCAGGGAAACATCTCTGGAACAGGTGTGGAAGCTGATTGGGATCTAGCTTCCTCACACTGTTGTAACTCCTCACCCATGTTAGACCCAAATAGAACCAATCTTCCTTCTACTTCACCCGTTAATGCCGCACTCTTAGAAACAACAAAACAGATTGTCTCAATTGCTAGGTCTTTTCTAGCACTGAAATAGTAATTTGTACTATGTTGTGGTCAATCTCCTGCATAGAACTCTCCGGCAACCCTTTCTGTCATATCCCCCCTTGCTTCTGACCTTCCAAAAACACTGCTACCCTCACATCTACCAAACACTGAGGTGAGATTTGGATAGTGAGTTGAGATAAGATGAGTTTAGATGAAAGTTAAAAGTTGAATAAAATATTGTTAGAATATTATTTTTTAATATTATTATTGTTTTGGGATTTGAAAAAGTTGAATTATTTTTTATATTTTATGTGAGAATTTAGGAAAGTTATAATAATTAGATGAGATGAGATGAGTTGATTTGAGATCAACTCTCAATCCAAACGGGCGTAATCTCTGTGTCCAGCGTCGTAGAGGTCAACCTCGCAATCGTGGTGACGGGAGGCAACCCAGAGGTCATTGGCGAATTGATCTATGACATCCCACAGAGCATCGGCCCTCCCAGTAGTTTGTCGTGCCTTGCCCTCTGTATTTATTTCTCAATCAATATCGACGCAAGGTTTCTGGCACATATGTCGCTAGGAACTACCCCAGACCTTGTCGGCAGAGGAGTCAGTGACACCCTTGGCCATTGTGCTAGTGTCGTCACGGGCCCAGATGTGGAGGTAGATTCCACTTTGAAATGGTTATTCCGTTAGGCCTAAATGGGCGTAAGCCCAGTTTGTTTCCCCCTAAACCACCTCGTCTAGAGAAGATACAATGATATTTTTTGTGGAGAGGAATGAGGTCAGAGCCTAAATTCCATCTAGTGGAGTGGTCCAATGTGTGTTCGTCAATTGTATAAGGTGGTTTAGGGGTGACAAATTCAGTTATGTTCAACCAAACTTTCTTGTGAAGGTGACTATGGCATTATGCTTATGAAAGAGAGCCTTTGTACTGGTGGAGATAAAGTATGGGAGTTTGGATGGAGGCTAGTGTTCTTATGAGGTTATGGATCTATTGGTGGTTGGTCTTTGGATGAACATTAGAAGGGTGTTGGATGGATTTTACCCACTTGACTAGATTTGTGGTAGTGACGGGTCCAAAATATGTTTCTAGCATAATGTCCAATGTAAAAATCAATCCTTGAAAGGTACTTTCCCAAACAAATTCAGCATTGCACGTGTTATGGATGCTTATGGAGAGGAACATTGTCAACTATCTCATAATTTCTTTCAATGGTGTGTTAATTTTGTTAGAGAAGCTAATGACTTTTTTTTTTATTAAGTAAAAATATTATATATATATATATATATATATATATATATATCAATAGGAGGAACCAAGTACACTGGATGTATACAAGAAAATCCCTAACCCGTACTAGAGAGCTCCTATTGCCCCAAAAGTCCACGAAAAACTACCCAACATACATCAAGCCCGAGATAGAAGCTAATGACTAGGAAGTGGATATCATTAGATCCTTTTTTAACCCAAGGAAAGCCATCTTTGTCCTATTCAAGATAGATTGGGTGTAGTGACTAATGAAGGTCCAAGCCACAACTAGTCTTATACTCCAAAAAGACTAGTTAATATTATAATTGGAACCTCTTGGAATCATTATAAAAGGCAAGAATCTCTCTCTCCCAAGTAATGTGGGATTCCCATCACCACCTACCTATACTCAATACGCGGTATTACAATCTTCGTCCATTAAATATTTGGCATATTCGTCAGGCCATTCTATCATAAATGGCATGGCTTAAACCCCACACTTCTTGTTTGGATTTTCTCCAATAACTTTTGTAACGATCCAAGGAAGACTCAAGCCACATTTAGATTTAGGCCTATAATGTAAAATGACTAGTCATTGCTACAATTAGAACCTCTTAGAATCATTATAAAAGGCAAGGACTTTTCCCTCCAAAACAACGTAGGATTCCGTACTCGCTATAGAATATTAAATTGGGTTATGCCATCTCGACCAGTGGATCTTCCAACATGTTGGAAAGAACAATTCAGTAGTCATCAAGGTGCATTATTTTGGACAAAAACCCATTGTATGATGCGACATATTTGGTGAGAGAGGATTGAGCATAGCTTTAAAGATTGTGAGAATTGATTATTGGACCTCAAGTCTTTCTTTCTTAACGCAGTGGATCAATGGATTGTGGTACACAACGGTATTGCTTTTCCCGCTTCTATTTTTCAGGATTTCCTATATTTATTTCCTTTTACACTTTAGTGTATCTCTTGTATGCTTCTTCTGGACTAAGATCACACCCTTTTTTATTAAATAAAACTTATCTTAACAATTCCTAATGAGTTCCAAAACTCTCATAAAACATATGAAGATGGTAGAAAAGAACTTCTCCTTCCCCCACCTTGAAAGTCCCATTAAAGAAAACTAATTATTCAGCAGCTACTCAAACGTCAAACCGAAAGAATAAACACATTATCTAACCTTTTCTCCCCCAATAAGAAATAACCTAAGGGAATTGAAAATTATAGAGAGAGTAATCTAAAGATACCATGTAGCCCAGCAGGAAGCTTGCTAATAAGAGTTCCCAATGCTATTTCCATGAGGTACATTTTAGATGCTGCAGCAAAATCATCAGATGCAATAGGCCATTACAAACACGCATATATGTCACTCCCTCCCACGATTCCCAAATATAACACCATACATTCACGAAAAATGTACATAATGCACTACTCAGCAGCAAAATTGAAGCAACAGAACCTTTTGAGTTGTTTCTTCCACGGATAAGTGAATCCATACCTTTTTCAATTCAGGCACAATTGAATTAAATTTTTAAAACGAAAGATAATTCCAACATATAAAAAAAAAGGCATGAAAGGTTTTTAAACTGGGAGAGAAATCTTATGATTGGCAAACAACAATTTTGTTAAAGCATTAAGACCAGCAGGATTCTCTCACTTGTTGATCATTAGTGGTAAAGGTAGTGCACTTCCACCATATCAGTTCCCCGAGGCAATTATTTGGGACTCTGGTAGATAAGTTTCTTCCAGACAAGATGCTTTTTCTTTTGAATCAGGAACTTTAGTGAAGTGCTCAACGTTCATATATGAAAAGAGAGATCAGTCTGCTCAAGCTATTTTTTATGCTGAATGGTGAACACCCTTTGTTTCAACTCATATGAGCTTATCGTTTAACTTTCAGCATGTGTCAAAGAACAAATGCCCCAAGGCTGCCTCACAATTGCAATTTATTAAATTATGATAGTAATTAAGGATGGAATCATTTAGTTATTTAACACGTGAAGCACCCATATCTCTCTCATACAATCTTCTACTCTTACTAAGAATTGCTACCGACGGATATGAAGCCCGAATTTCTTACATCTCATATTACATCCGACTTGATTGCATTTTGCACTCTTTTCTTTTTCTTTTTCTTTTTTTTTTTTGTCACCTTATCTTTTGATATAAAAAAAAAATATCTAGATTTGAATTTGTTTAAATGAGCACATCAAATAAATATTTCATCAGTAGACCCAGTACAGGCTGCAGACTCATCATGACCCAGTAAATTGTTTTTGATACGTAAGAATTTTATTAATATGAATAAAAGACTAGGCGAAGCCCGACGAACCAGTAAACTTCATGTGACCACAACCACAATTGGCAGATTAATATGAACATGCTTTAAGGAAATTAACCCTAGTGTAGTATATAATCATGATCCTATGGCCTCTCACACTCTGTAAGTCTTTTGGATATGTTAATGCGCATAGAGATTTGCAATCCAAATTGAAATTCATGACGTGGAACCACAGAATATGGCTGGTTAACAAATGTAAAGACCTTGTTTCATCTAGTAATTCAAGCTTTACTGAACCAAGAGGATATTTCAGACAACTGTATTGTGGAAAATGTGTGCGTATCAAAAGGTAGAAAGAAATACCAACTGAAGATACATTGGACTTGTGCTAGAACATGTGAAAAACTTCTCAAATGCACTGAGAGACTCGAAACAAGATTCCACTACTGGATCATGATAATTTGTAACTCTAGTTCCTCCACTGTCAAGCCACTTGAAAAATGAAACTTACATGCCGTGCCTTCCTCTCAGGAATCTAGTTGTACGGATATTGAAGGATTTTGAAAAGGATCACAGTCAATTGTTAGCATAATTATACGACCTTCTTCTAATGAAAATCAATTCTAAACTTTCCAATGGTACGTATAGCACTTGTCTATGGATTTCAATGGATTTTAGAATACCCATCTGAAAAAGCAGATAGAGCAACATCTATTGTCGTATGCTATATGCTATAACCCACTACTGTAGAGCAATCTACTCCAAAGGCATTTTGCCCATATGGGGTCCTTGTGATAAAAGTCAAATGTTAAATCAAAAATAACTTCAAACACTAAAAACATTGTGAATAATTGTTTTTTAGATTATATAAATTCTATCTAAATTTGATGATCTATATCCGTTTTATGAAAATTTCCCCCATTAAACTGCAAGCATGATATTTTCTATGGCAATGGGAGAGATTTTTTGTTTTTTGTTTTTTGTTTTTTGTTTTTTGTTTTTTGTTTTTTGTTTTTTTTTTTGTTGTTGTTGTTGTTGGCGTAACTTGTTTTCTATGGTCTATTTATAAACTACTAATTTAAAGGGACACCAGGTGCAGAAAAATGCTATACTCCATTCTAGAATTAAACCTTGATTTCTCAAGCTTGTATGTGGTTTCAACACTAAACAGCTGTGATGAAAAAACTTTTCCTGTTATTGCACATACTTCTCAGGTAACCATGCAGCTGCCAAAGATATATATATATATATATATATATCTAATTTTCATATGTCCAAATATATTACACTCATTCTAAAACCACAATTAATGAATTGGAAAATTAGAAGACACACCACTTTGCCTCTTATCTCATCTTTTTTTTTCTCTCTTTTGAATTTCCCCACAAACACTTTGCATGTGTTCTTTTAGTGTTTATTTTTAGACTATTGAGCATCTGAGACCAGACTAAATTCGAAACTCTTACAAATAAGCGCACAAGAAAGAAAGTAGAAAGCCAAATAAGTTGCATGCCTTGTCTTTTTGTGATATAGAAGGCACATTCAAGCCTTAATAGTAACATTTAAGACCTAAGACTTTCTGCTAGTAATAAGTACACAGGGCATTGGAGTGTGAAACTTGACGATATTGCTTAATAATTTCCATTTAAATGGACAATTAAATGGAGAGTGCCACCGTTGTTAACCATAATGTGTACATGATGGAGTGCATCCATTGCCTTGGTTAGATTATGCAAATAAATAGATTAACAACGAGTCATATTTCTCTTGCTATTGCTCTTGCATGAAAACTATGAAAAGCGGGTGCTATATATTGGGGCCCTGATATTGACGAAATGAATTGAAATATTAACTGTGTAAAAGTATACATAGATACATGCATACACCTATCACACAGTATTTTACGGAGAAAGAAAGTGTGCCTAAGAATGTAACAGACATGATAAAAGGTAGCTGGGGGTGGGCAGGACTAACCGCCTTGGTAAACTCAATTCTAAGCGGGTTGCCGGCAATGGGAAACCCTTGAAGTGCATTGATGGCGACGAAGGCATCATCTTCCCTCTTGAAATTAATGAAAGCATAGCTACGGCCAGGCTGGAAAGCAACGCTTTCAAGCTCCCCGAACTGTAAGAAATAATGGCTAAGGTCGTGCTCGAGTGTGGCGTGGGAAAGGTTGCCAACCCAGAGGTGTCTGGAGGGCGGATTCTTGTTACTGATGTTGCGGCTGCCAAAATTGTCATCAAATCTCGAAGCCCTTCGGAATCGGCCCCGTCCTCCTCGGCCCGACTAAAATACCAACGCATAAATTTAAATAAATAAATAATTGCTACTCTAAAAAAATGCAACTGTTATTGCAGTTGTAACCCAAAAGAGAAGTATGGAAACGTGGATTTGATTAGGTCAGTTTCAGTAGCCAATTCAAGTGACTAATAAAATGAGAAAGCATGAATAAAAACCCGAAACATGAAAACCTAAGAAGCCTTCATTTAGGGCACAAACCCTAAGGCTAAGAGATTCGCTTTGATTCCAATGAGATTGATGGCCGAGACAAAAGAAACAAAATAGAGCCAATTAGTTTCATAGTGAATAACTATTACCATAGTGTTGCAGTGATGTTTGTTGTAACGGGAGGAGCATCACCAAATCCAATTTCCAAT
The DNA here is from genome assembly GCA_029856935.1 of Cyclocarya paliurus. Classification (NCBI taxonomy): domain Eukaryota; kingdom Viridiplantae; phylum Streptophyta; class Magnoliopsida; order Fagales; family Juglandaceae; genus Cyclocarya; species Cyclocarya paliurus. Next base: position 37,156,285 of record CM056950.1, on the reverse strand, counting down.
TTATGAAACCTAAATTCTTCTTGGTTTGTTGAGAAAATTTGAAAGGGTCGGAGCAATAGCAAGGATCGTTGTCTCAGAGACCCTCGGTTGTTATCTCAGTCTTCGGAGGCTCAGAGAGCCACAACGAATTTCTTGTACAAAGTTGTAGGGTTTGGGATTGAGCGGTGATTAGTTTTTTTTTTTTTTTTTTTTTTTTTTTCGGCCCTTTTTAAGAAGATGACGTGGTACGTGTACGTGGAAGTGGAAGTTGGGAGGTGGAACCTTTACCTGCGATAAATGACCGATTTCCATCGTTGTCTCAGACACCCTCGGTGGCTAGGTTTAAATACAAAGTTTAGATGACTGAGATAAGATATTTTAAATAATAATTAAATAAAATATTATTATAATATAGTTTTTTAGTATTATTTTTATTTTAAAATTTAAAAAAATTAAATTATTTATTATATTTTTATATGAAATTTTGAAAAAGTTGTAATGATTGAGATGAGATGAGATGTAGGTTTTGTGTAAACAAACGAAGCCTCAAAGTCTTAGACAAAGTCGCAACGAATTTCTTGTACGAAGTTGTAGGGTTTGGGATTGAGCGGTGATTACTTTTTTTAACTCTTTTTTTTTTTTTTTTGCCCTTTTTAAGAAGATGATGTGGTACGTGGAAGTGGGAAGTTGGAAGGTGGAACCTTTACATGCGATAAATGATCGATTCTCGTTGATGTTTGTTTTGTAATACAAAAAGGAAAATAACTTACCATTTAATTTTACCGATTATGCATGTAAAGGACGTGTCTTGCTTCCAATTCGCAATCGTTCACCTTTGTAATAATCAAAGAATGGTTGGCGTCATACGCTTGGGATTGGTTGCGATGCTAGTGGTGACGTCTCCTCTTCCCCCGCCAATGCCCAAGCCGAAGCTGTTGTTCAGATGGCCAACTATTTGAAAGAATGGTTTTCCAAGGTACCATGTGGGGTGTTTCTCTTCTCTTCTCCTTTTTTTTTTGTGCCACCATGCAGTTTCTTACTTGGGTTGTTTCATTTTCTTTTATAGGGTATTAATGACTTGGCGGTGTGGATTGTGGTGCATCGCACTTCCCTAGAAGAAGAAGTCTTGGAGCAGCGGAAGATGTGTGAAGCCGCTGAGAAGTGGTAGGCGAACAGGGCTGAGTTGGACGCCCTATTGGAAAGGTGACTTGGAGATTCGTGAGGAAGAAGTTCTTCAACTTCACGAATCTGCTCGCCTTACACAAGAGGCAAAGGATAGGGATGACCTCGCCTTACGGCTTCTTCAATCTGAAAGGGACTCAGTGAGGTCCCAACTTTCTGAAGCTCGGGAAAGTTTTGAAGCCAGGTGACCTGCCTCAAGTCTGAGCTTCTCGCCGGCAGTCAGGACCTGGATTCAACTCACCAAGAGTTGACTTGCTCGCAGAAGCAAGTTCAGGAGCTATCTCAGCAGTTGGCGACTTCCACAGAGAAGGCTCACCTTATCGCCCTTGATCTTTTTATGGCGTGGGGGAGTTTTCAAGAGTTTGAAGAATGCCACCAGAAGTATAAGGAATATCGTAGGGACGTGGATGAGGAACTTAGAAAGGCAATGCTACTTGTTGTTGCCAAGGACGAGCATTTCGTCAGAAAAAGAGGCAAGCTTGCTGTTGCCCGGGCTGAAATTGAACGTCTGTGTGGTCAATTGGCTTGTGTTCCTAATACCAGGAACCACGCCTTTGCTTATGGCTATGGCGCTGGCATTCTAAGACTCCGGTCTCACCTTATAATTAATCCTGCCACGGATCTTGTGACTTTAGATCGGGCTTTATTCCTTCCTGAGGAAAACAATCTTCGTCGAGCTGATACATTTGGGCCGAATGAGATGCATGATGCCTTTGCAGGCGTCCTCCCCTGCCGCCGCCTGATGATGCTCCTTAGTCCCCTGGCCCTTTTGGTTTTTTGTAATTTTTTGTATCTTTGCCTTTGATATACTTTTTACTTTTGATGATGGACTTTCTATTAGTTCCAAAATTTGTAATGGTATGTGTTTGTTAAGTTCCTTGCCATGCGTTTTAAGCTTTCTACCTTATTTGGGTTGCTTGCTTGTTAGCCTTTGGTTTTGTGAACTACTGGAGTTTTGTAAGTAAGGGTGGCATGGTCTGATGACCTCCGTGCCATTTTTTTCATGGCACCACAAGTTGTTAAGGCTTGTTTATGATCTTTAAGGGGTGACGTGGTTTGATGACCTCCAAGCCCTTTTTCCTTGGCACCACAAGCTGTTAAGGCTTGTTTTTTGTATTTAAGGGGTGGCGTGGTCTGATGACCTCAATGCCCTTTTTACTTGGCACCACAAGCTGCTACGGCTTGTTTTTTGTGTTTAAGGGGTGACGTGGTCTGATGACCTTCACGCCCTTTTTACTTAGCACCACAAGCTGCTAAGCTTGTTTTTGGTGTTTAAAGGGTGGCATAGTCTGATGACCTCCGCGCCCTTCCAATCCACAACCATTCACCTGCGTGATGATCAAAAAATGATTGGTGTCATACACCTAGGAAAACTCTTATGCTTAAGTCAGTAAAAGTCTCAAACAATTTAGAATTCAAAAGAGAGATCAATCCCCTACTATTGAGGGTTACCTAGTATATATAGACTCCGATGTAATACTTATCTGATGCAGAGTTTATCGATGTGGATCATAACTGAACTGATCACGTATTTGCATAAAATCTCTATCTTCCCGTAAAATGTGGTGCGTGGGGGTATGACTTTGTTAGGCCTTGGGCACTCTAGTTCCCCTCGGCTATCCATGAGCCCTTTGTAATAGGTTCTCTTCATATCTCATCTTTCGTGCATACGCCTTCCGGCTAGATGTGGACACGCCACCTCCTGCATACCCCATGCTATTGTCTGAATTTCTCCTATGGGCGCCTAGTTCCTTTCGCATCTTGTGGGCACCCTATTTCCATCACTCTGGCGACCACGTGCTTGGCACCGTTGCTCAGGGCTACTACTCATTCTAGTTTATTGTCTAGTCTCCTGGCGTCTTCTTGGTTTTGAACATTCCGCAATCATCCATTCTAACTCCCCCGTTCCTGCGAGCTGTGTCACTCTTTTTTTCATGGTCGTGCAATCTTCAGTCCAGTGGGATCTAGTCTGGTGGTATTTATAGTAGCAACAGCCTGCCTTGGGCTGACGCCGATCCTCCATGTCTTTCTCATCTTCTCGTACGTTTAAATTGTTATGTATTAGCCTAGGATTGTAATCTAGCCGCTTCTCTTGCCTCTTTTCCTGGTGGTTTGTACATGCTTTCCTGTGAATCTGCCCACTTCTTCGTTCGGGCTTGCCACTCATCTTCCGTGGATTGACCAAGGCGTGTAGCGTATCTTCAGCATTGACGAAGCCGTCTGCTTTGTCCATGAAATCCCTAAGGGTGGACGGAGTCTTCTTGGCTAGTTCTGTCATAAAGGGACTTTGGGGCCATATCCCGCATAGAAGAGTGGCAAAGGTGATCTTTTTGTCCTGGTCATCCGTTGTTAAATGTTCTTTGTTGAAGCGGGAAAGGTAGGTCTTCAGGTCTTCATCTTCTCCCTGCTTAACAGTTAGCAGGTAGGCGGCTGGGCGCCGGCGCCTTCTCCTAGGCATAAACTGGACTAAAAACTGTTTAGCCAGCTCTTCGAAATTGTCTATCGACCTTGGCCTGAGGGTCCCGAACCATCCTCTTGTTGTTCCCTTCAAGGTTAAAGGGAAAGTCCGGCATGCTATCTCGTCTGGAAACCCATGGAGCGTAATGTGGGCTTTGAAGTTCTCCAAATGGTCCATGGGATCTTTGGACCCATCATACATGTCTACCTGAGGTACCTTGAATTTTGGTGGGAGAGGCATGGTCATAATTCGCTCGCTATAGGGCAGGTCTGTTTGGTTGAGCAAACATTCCACGGAGGAAGATCCTCCTATCTTTTTCGTCATTTCTTCATATTTCTTTGCCAGTTCTTTTAGCTAGTCATGCATTTTTTCCTTCTCTATTTGTCATAGATTCAACTCCATATTGGATGGTTCCTCACCCTCACCCTGCTCACTGTGAGCTGGGATGGTGATATTGCTAGATTCGGCATTCTTTCGCCACAGGTCATCATTCTCCTTCTTCAGGATCTCTATGGCCTCCAATGCCTACTCCAGTCTTTCCTTGGCTGTTGCTAATCATTCCTCCACAGATGGATTCATTGCTCGGCTTGCTAAGGAACGGGTTATCGTTGGCATGTGAGAACCACGTAAAGAGAAAAAAGGATCCCACAAACAGCGCCAATGTAAAGGACGTGTCTCACTTCCAATCCACAACCGTTCACTTGCGTGATGATCAAAGAATGGTTGGCGTCATACGCCTGGGAAAACTCCGATACTTAAGTCAGTAAGAGTCTTAAACAATTTAGAATTCAAAAGAGAGATCAATCCCCTACTATTGAGGGTTACCTGGTATATATAGACTCCGACTATCTAATGCAAAGTTTATCGATGTGGATCATAACTGAATTGATCACGTATCTGCATGAAATCTCTATCTTCCCGTAAAATGTGGTGCGTGGGGGTATGACTTTATTGGGCCTTGGGCACTCTAGTTCTCCTCGGCTATCCATGAGCCTTTTGTAATGGGTTCTCTTCATATTTGGGCTTTTAACTTAGAATGGGCTCTTAATTAAAATAGGCCCTCCAATGCATTTTAATTTTTTTTATTTAATAGTTTTATTTTTATATAGGAAACATACTTTATTAACAAAACAACAAGCTAACAAATGTCTCTCAGTTCAAAGGACTTGAGAAATTACATCAGTAAAAGATACCCACCACAAGCTAATATCATTAACATTCTAAGGTGGTCTTGCAAGCTTATGTACTGCTTCATTACAAATTCTGCCAACATGTCTAATTTCACAACTGTTAAATTTTGCCATCAGCTCCTTTGCATCCTTGATAACATTGTCTACCATGGACATGGATAGATCAGTCTTTTGTGGCTCTTTTACCATGATCAATGAATCACTTTCAATGATAAGGTTGTAATCCCTAAATGAACACATAGTTGAAGACTCCTGAGGATAGCCAAAATTTCAATCCCTACAACTTCACTAACTCCATGTTCTCTCTTAGTAGCTGACATTAGTACCTCTCCCTTACGGTCTCTTAGAATTGCCCCAATACCTACACTGGAACATGATGTAAACATGGCCCCATCTACATTTAATTTAAAAACTCTTGGAGGTGGATGTTCCCATTTGTAATGGTGCCTTACTGTAAATAATGGTTTCCCTTTTAGTTCTTTAAAAGCCTTTCGCACTGCTATAGCATGTCCCACAGCTTCTTCAGGATCCAAGCACTTCTTCTCAAAAGTCATAATATTCCTTCTGTGTCAACAACTCCATAAGATCAAAAAGAATAGTTCTAAATCCTCCTTCCTTCCCATCTCATTTATATTGATTGCAATATCACGATAAAGGCTATTTGACTTATCTGCTATACTATTAGAAAAATGTTTATCCCATCATTCTTTTATAGAAAAGCAGAAACAAAGTGCATGTGCCACATCCTCAATCTCAGCCCCACAAAATTGACATATCTCTTCATTTAACACTTGCCTCTTTTTCAGATTGTGTTTTGAAGGTAAAATCTATTTACAAGTTTTCCAAGCAAATATCTTAATCTTAGAAGGAAGTTGCATCGACCAAATTCTTTTCCAAACCTTCTACAATGACATTGCCATTAAGCACTCCCCTTCCATCACATTCTTGGTTGAAGCTCGGAACAACTTGTATGCACTCTTAACACTAAACTCCCCATTACTTTCAGGTGCCCAAATAAGCATATCAGCAAACAATAAACATACTAAGACTAAGACTCAGTTTTAGCACATCATTGGCAGCTGCTATAGGTAAAACAACTCTCACCTTCTCGACATTCCACCACTTCGTATGGGGATCAGTTAGAGAATCCACAGTTTCATTGATATCTCTATTTTCCACTTTTCTCAAACTGCTAGCCAGCTTTGAAAAATCAGGAATCCAAGAATCCCTTCATATCTTGATAGAATGGCCTACACCTACTCTCCATCTACACCCAATTGTCAATAGTTTCTTTACTTCCCAAATACATTTCCACAAAAAAGAAGGGTTGTATCCCAATTTAACATCAAAGAACTGATCTCTTAGGAAATACTTAGTTTTAAAAGTTTTGTGGAGCAAAGTAGAAGTTTCTTACATGAGCAATGCTACACAACCTCCCTCCACACACCACATTTTTTTTAAATTTTAAATTTTTTAATATATTTTAAATTTTTTTTTTAGTTTATTCTTTTTAAACTAATTCAATTCTTCTATTCATTATTCATATATTAAATATTTGATAAAATAAAATAAAAAATTAAAAAAAGTGTGGTGTGTGGAGGTTGTGTGAGTAGTAGGAGGTTGTGTAGATTTTTTCTTCTTGCATAATCCTTCACCCCTGCTTAGCTAATAGGGCATCCTTAAAAGTTCAAAGATCTTTGAAAACTATCCCTCCAGCCTGTTTGGTCTGACACATTTTTGCCCAGCTAATCTAGTGAATCTTATTCTCTTCTTTCTTCTAACCCCATCAAAATCTAGCCATCATTTGTTTAAGCTCATGACACAAACTACCAGGTAATTTAAAACAACTCATCGAGTAAGTAGGGATAAAGAGCAATAGCTTTAATAAGAATTTATTTTCCTCCTATGGATAGCATCTTCCTCTTTCAGCTTACCTTCTTCCATACTTTATGCTTGATATTAGATAAGGCTTTACTTTTTGATCCACCAACCAAGGAGAGTAAGCCTAAGTACTTCTCATATTGTAAAAACTGTTGTACTCTCCAAAAACACATTATCTCCTCCTGTTTAGCAGCATCCACATTTTTGCTAAAGACCATAGCAGTCTTTTCTTTGTTAACCTTCTACCCTGAAGCATTCTCATAATAGTCCAGCAATTGTTTTATTCGAAAGTTTTCTTCAATAGTAGCCTTGTAGAACAGAAGGCTATCATCAACAAATAGAAGATGTGAAATCTTAGGTGCTTCTCTACAGACTTGGATGGCAGTAACTTGTCTTTCCCTTTCAGCTTGGTGAAGTAAGGAGATGAGACCTTCTATGCATAGTAGGAAAAGGTAAGGAGACAAAGCGTCCCCTTGTCTAATCCCTCTTGTGGGTATGATAAGACTTTTAGGCTCACCATTAATCAACACTAAAAATATAACTGTCTTGATGCACATCATTATGAGTGAAATCCATTCAACTTGAAACCCCGTTTTTTCTCATAACATTCTCAAAGTAAACTCATTCAACACGGTCATAAGTTTTGCTAATGTCCAACTTAATGGACATGTAACCTTCTTTGCCTTGTCTCTTGTTTCTCAAAAAGTGAATCATTTCATATGCTACAAGGACATTGTCAATAATGAGGCGCCCTGATACAAAGGCACTCTGAGAACTAGAAATGACAGGATTAAGAACAAGCTTCAGCCTATTAGCTAGTACCTTGGGAATTAGTTTGTAAATAACATTACATAAGCTAATAGACCTAAATTCTGTAATTTTCTCATGCTTCCTTTTCTTTGGAATCAAAGTAATAAATGTATGGTTGAGGGTGGGGGGAAAAGTACCACTTTTTAAAGCTTGTAGAATTGCTTCAGTAACAACATCACTAACAATGTGCCAATATTGTTGGAAACAAATGGGGGTCATTCCATCGGGGCCTGGAGATTTAGTAGGGTGCATCTGATGCAGAGCAGCTTTTACTTTTTCCTTTTTGAACTCTGTCAACAGCTCATTGTTCATGTCCTCAGTAACTCTTCCAGCCAATCCTTTAAGGAAGTCTAAACTGTTGGTTTGCTGACCAGTAGTAAACAGATCCTGAAAGTAGCTTAAAATGACTTGGTCTCTTGCTCCCTCAAACTGCCAAGCACTCTTTTCATTCTTCAAGCCTTTAATCCAATTTTTACTTTTCCTTTGAGATGGTTTATGAGGAAAACTTAGTATTACGATCACCTTCTTTTAACCAAAGTGCTTTTGACCTTTGTTTCCAAAAGAGTTCTTCCATTTCTAGCCAGCATTGAAGATTATCATAAGCAACTTGGTGAGCCTCATTTCTAGCACAACTTAGGTCACTAAGTGGGAGTTTTTGCAACTAGTCTCTAGCTTGTTTTTTTTTTTTGTGAACCAAACCAAACTTTTGCTTATTCCAAGCTTCCAAAACCTGGCTACAACTTGTAATTTTAGTAGCTACATTAACCATAAGCCTTCATTCATTTCCCCTTTGCCAAGATTTGGTGATCACATCTTCACATTCTTCATCTTCCACCCACATAGCTTCAAATCAAAACAACCTTTTCTTACTTCTCACTACTTCATTACCCTCAAACAGAATAATTAGTAAGTGGTCAAAGTGAGCAACAATCCCATGTAAAACTCGAGTAGAAGGAAACATGTTACACCAGCTCTCAGAAGCTAGAAATCAATTGATCCTTTCACTAATACCCTCCTGCCTACCCCTCTTGTTACACCATGTGAACCTAGGTCCCTCATAACCAAGATCACTAAGAAGGAAGTCATCTAGTAGCTGTCTAAATTCCCTCATTTGTCTCTCAAGCCTGTCTCTTCCACTTATCTTCTCTTGTCTACACAAAATTTCATTGAAGTTTCCAAAGACCAGCCATGCTTAATCCCCCTCCCCCTTAAGTGATCTAATCATATTCCAAGTTTTCCATCTCTTCTCAATTTTAGGATTCCTAAACACACCAGTTAAGTGCCACTCCATCCCACTTTCAGCATCACAAACCATAACATCAATATGAAATTTCGAGAAGTTGTTAATGCTATGTTGAGTTTCATTTTTTCATAAAAGTACAAAACCAGAACTTCTCCCTCCACTTGCCACTGCAAAACAGCAATAAAAACCCACTTTAATCCTTATAGACTCCATTTTCTTTACAGATAATTTTGTCTCCTAGATAAACAGCACCATGGGACCTTCCTTCCTGGCTAAGTCATGAAGTGCTCTAACTCCACGTGGGTTCCCAAGCCCACGAGAGTTCCAACTAATGGTTTTCATGGCTCTCGGCGGGACTGATCAACAGCCTCCACCGTTTGTGAAAGTACATTGTTTGATTCCCTGCACTCAATCTTCTGTGTTTTCCTGCCCCTTTGTCCCTCTATTTTCTTAGAGTCCTGCAGTTTCCTTTTCCCTTTTGAACTCTACAACATAGGTATATTAGTTATTGTTTCTTGCTTATTTGCCTTCACCATTTGCCACTTTCTTCCAGATTTGCTTCTTATGGGATTAACAAATTGGGCTAGTGGGTCCTCCTCAATAGCAGACTTAGATCTCTATGCATGTTCACTAATAGGGTTTACGTGGTTTTGTGTTTGCTTCATGCATGCTTTCTGACCCTCCTTCAATATGGCATTAAGTAACAGATTTCCACCTTCCATATTTGATTCCTTTTCTTCAACCACTATTTTAAAATTGCTAGCATCATTCACAGGGTTTTTAGAAATCACATGTTCTTCAATTACCCTCTCATCCTCCTGCACTTTAGTCAACTTTCCTTCCTTAATATTCTCCCTAGCAATTAAGTACCGAGAATCCTACATAACTAATTTGCACATTGAAACTTCCTAATCTCTAGCTGTGAATTTCGTTGTCCTCCAATCTGATTCTGTTGATCGGACCAATGAGGAATTCTGGTCAACATTACCCTTCTGTAGCTTATGTTCAATTCTCTGTCCCATAGCACCACCTACATGCAACCATGGACCAAAGGGTAAGAGCTAATCCTCATGTAGATCTTGTTCTGTATGTTGCATGTTGCATTCTTTATGGTTATGGCCAAGCCTTCCACACGGATAACAGAAATTAGGCAGGAGTTCATATACAAACTTAATCCAACAAGTTCCAAACTGTCCCAGATTGATCTTTATCCCATGCATGAGAGGTTGAGTGATGTCCAACTTCACTCTAAGTCATAGATATTCCCCCCAGGCAACATCAACCTGTTCTACATCCACTTTCTCCACAGTTCCAATGACACTACCAATCAATCTTCCCACCCTTTCATTCATAGCATGAAGTGGCATGTCATATAGTCTTACCCAAAAGGAAGCCTCAATAATACGTATCTTCGTTACCTATAGCTCCACTTCCATAGGTTTCAGTAAAACAAGATTCCTGTCAAAAGACCAGGGCCCTTCTCTAATGACACGCTGCTTATCTCAATCATTTTCAAATTCAACTGGCATCAATCTGGAACCCAACTCCTTAAAAGAAGTGATTATTAGTAAAATTGTATATTTTTTAATTTTTTTTTCTTAATGATTAAGAATGTTAAAAAATACTTAAAAGAAAATCAAAAGAAAGAACAAAAATTTTATGACTAGCGGTATGCCCAATGGTAAATGTTGGGCGGCCCGCTAGTATGATCCATACAAAAATTATATTCTCATATACAACACATGTAGTAAAGATAGTTGAGTATAGACCTATTAACCTTTGTAATCTTCTGTACAAGATTATCACCAAAATGCTCACCAATAGGTTGAAGTAGATAATGCCCTTAATTAGTGTGCATTTGTCCCTCGTCGATTGATTACAAATAACATCTTGATTGCATACGAGACCCTTCGCAGAATACATACTCAGCTCCATGGCCAAAATGGTTATATGGTTTTGAAATTAGATACGAGTAAGGCCTAGGAAAAGGTGAAGTGGGACTTTATTAGAAATGTGATGATCAAATTGGGTTTTTTTCAAGATGGATTGATATGATTTTAAAGTATATCACTTCTTCCTTTTTTTATCTTGGTGAATGGTATACCTCATGAGAGATTTAAACCACAGAGGGGGCTAAGGCAAGGCTACCCCTTATCACCTTATCTATTCATACTTTGTGTTGAAGTTTTGAACTCCCAACTTTATGTTGCAAAGCAACAAAGACTCATTTCAGGTGTACCATTAGCCGAAGATGTGATAAGGATGAATCATTTATTTTTTTTACTGATGATAGTCTCTTGTTGTATCAAGCACCTATGCATGAATGGGCAATGTTAAATCATATTCTTGGGTTGTATGAAGCTGCATCTAGACAAAACTTTAATAGGAAAAAGCTTCTTTGTTCTTTAGTAAAAATACTAAACAAGCAACCAAGTGGTATATTATGGAGGTATCAAGGTTGAGAGCTTCTTCCAACTTGGATAAATATCTAGGACTGTCTTCTCTTGTGGGTAGATCTCATTTAAGAGCTTTTTAAGGGATTGTGGATAGGGTTGGTAGAAAACTTGATAATTGGAAGAACAAATTTCTCTCTTAGGTTGGGAAAGAATTTCTTACTAAAGTTGTTCTACAAGCTATCCCTACTTATAGTATGAGTGTGTCTTTGCTATGCAAGTCTCTTTGTAAAAAGCTCGACTCTATGTTTTCTAATTTTTTGTGGGGTCACCATGATAACTCCTCTAGAATTGATTAGAAAAGCGGGGACATGATTTTAAGCTCTAGAAAAACATGTAGGGGTCTTGGTTTTAGGGATATGAAGTGTTTTAATCTAGCCCTTATGGCTAAGCAAGCATGCATACTACTCGCATCTCCTAATTCTCTTCCAAGTATGATTTTTAAGGCAAAATAGTATCCTACAACTAATATCTTAAATGCTGGTTTGGGGACTAAACCTTATTTTATTTGGAGGAATATAACTCATGCCATTAATCTTTACTTCTATGGAGAGTTGGTGATGGGACTAAGATCTATATCTGGAAAGACAAATAGTTGCCTAGGGACAATTCCTATAACATCCAATCACCTCTTACCTATTTACCTGAGAATGCAGTAGTTGCAGATCTTATTGATGAACAAGTGGGATGGTGGAATCTAGAGCTATTATATGCTATCTTCACTGAGGCAGCTATCAAGGAAATTCTGAAAATTCATGTGAGTATAACCGATTGTGAAGACAAATTGGTATGGAGGGAAACTTCTAATAGATGCTTTTCAATAAAGAGTGCTTACCATTTGCAAAGACAACTACTGACTTGAACCACTGAGGAGTCTTTTATGCAAGGACAATGTGGAGTGTTTTGGAAGAAAATTTGGTTACTCCAAACAACTAATACAGTAAAGGTTATTATGTGGCGTGCTTGTACTAATGCATTGCCTACAAAAATGAATTTATACAAGAAACATATTGTTGTAGATCCTTTGTGCCTAGTCACATTCTTTGGACATGTCATTCAGTAAGGAATATTTAGCTACTTGGTCCTAGGGTACTCCAAAAAGCAACAATTAGAGCAACTGATTTTGGCCTTATTGTTGATCAGATGAGCATGAGGATGCTTAGGCTGGCACAGAGGGATTGGGAGCTTTTTGCAATACTAGCTTAATCACTTTGGCATAGAAGAAACACTTTGATCCATGAGGGTAGTTTTATATCTCCATCAACTCTTTATAGTCATGTTGTCCAAGCATTACTGATTATCAAGAAGCAATGCACAAACCAACTGTAGCAAAACCTTCTATACATCCTGTAGCTTTGCACTAGGAAGCTCCACCAGCTAATTGGGTAAAAGTTAATTGGGATGTTGCTATCAAGGCTAATTGCAGTAAAATTGGCATTGGTGTGGTCATTCGGGATTGTGATGGTGTTGTTCTTGCTAGTATGATGAAACCTATACTTTTTTGTGTTGAACCATCACTAGCTGAAGCTAGAGGTTTGCTTGCTGCTACTCTCATTTGTAAAGAGCTTGGTCGCACTCTTTATTTTTTTGGGATGATTCAAGCCAAGTTGTCACTGCTTCATTATCAAATGATCAAAATGATGGAAAGTTTAGTTGTATCCTATCAGACTTTTGATCTTTACTTGCTAATTCTTGTGGGAAAACTCAACATGTTAAAAGAGAGGTTAATGGTGTAGCACATAGGCTTGTTAAAGAAGTTGTGCTTCGTGATTCTGAGTTTATGGATGTGGATGTTGTTGCACGTTGTATTTCTTCTATTGTGATGGCTGATGGCCAACTCTATATTTAATGAAATGCATGCAATTCTGTTTTCTTAAGTATATATAGTAAAGTATTTACATGACATAGTTTGATTTGAAAGATAAATCTTAAAATATAAATTTTACAAATAAAATATTATCATTTAAGTAATATGAATGGTGTGCTTTATACATCGACTTAAAAGAAGAAAAACTATTTATAATATACCTCTCATTCATATTATAATAAATAGTAATGAAAAATGAAGAAATTGAGATAAAAATAGTTAAGCTCAAGGATAGCCTTATTCCAACCAGTTCTTCTACATGGAAGTCGTTTATCTTAACACACCCACACACCGCTCTAACATGGCATTAAAAAAAGAGGACTACTATACAACAACCGCTATACCACATTCTGTCATTCTTTTCTTAGTCATTTCCTCATTTCCTCATAATCCCATTTTCCCATTACGTCTCTCTCTCTCCTCATTCACCGATCCCTCTCTCTCTCTCCTCGAGATTCAGGTTAAACAAGGGGTTGAATTTTCATTAAAAGAGGAGCACGAGCAAAGGAAAGCTAAGGTTGCAAACCGTGACATGGCGTGGTATGTAGTGTAGAAAAATTGGACCAACTGCTAAATATAATTTATCTTAAAAAATTAAAAAGATAAAAAAGAAGAAGAAGAAGAAGAACACAAAAGGACCATTTAACCCGGTTTCATCTCAAGCATGGATAGAAAGAAAAAGAATGCATTTTTATCTTGTCTCCTTTTACATTCAGCGCGATTTTCATCCCATTGGTTCTATCATTTTTTTTTTGTTATTGTCGATTTCACTATTCACTATGTCTGATTTGCACATTCCTTTTCTTGATTTAGAAGCACACGGGTGTCGGTGTTGTCTCAATTGGAACTACCACTAATGGCTAAAGCTGAATGGTGCATGTTCAATGTAGTTTATGGCTTGGCCCCCAAGAAACAAAGTAGGACCATTTAAGACTCCCTTCTCACTCTCACAACATCAATTTGGTCAATATCGATTGGAATCACCAAGACCCTTCGACTACGTGCTTTACAAGCTGCATGGAGATTACTAAAATCAACAATTGGAGAATTTTTGCCTAGGTAATCTTATAATTGACATCAATTAATTTCCAAGTACGCAAAAATGTTTTATTACGACACCGTATTGGCAAATTTTATCCTTGGATGTGGTGAACAATAGAGAAAAGGGAGTTGGTGATAGTGAACAATTGTGACAAAGATATGAGACAGAGTGAACAGTACTTTATGCAGTGATTAATATGAGATTGGTGAACGAGACAAATAATTTAATTAAGTTTGACATCAATGTAAACGAGAATTACCTGGTGAATTGTCTGGAGGGAGTAAGTAGGTGGATATGGGGTTTAAGTAGGAGATGGTTTGGTATAGTAGGAAAATCTGTAGGTTTCGATGATGGACTTTAGAGTTTTAGCCTCTTGAGTCTTGAAAATAGTTGTGTGATATTTCGGTGTTGACAATGGATATTCCTCCTACAATTGCTTGGTTTTCTCAAATATGATCGATGGCGTAGGAGATTAAGAAGTGAGGGAGGGAAAACTGTGGGGAAGAGAGATTCAAGACAACTAGGTTGGAAATAAAAAATAAAATAATGATACTGTCACATAAGAGGTGTGTGGGTGTGTTAAAAATAAAAGCTTCTACATAGAATTTTTCTCTTTCAAATTATAGAACTAGAGTAATTAAATTTTCTTCTTCAATTCTTTACAATTGGGCCTCTCTCCTTATTTATACTCTTCGGCGTTCTAATAAAACCCATAACTCTAGGGAATAACAGGTGGACTTAAGTTACGTTTAGATGTTGAGATGATCTAACATATTTTCATATGTTAGACTATACTCAGCATCCAAACGCACACAAGTATTTTCATCTGAATTGATCTGAAGTGGGTCATCCATTCTTAGCACTATTCACTGAGACAATGCATTGTAAAATGGCAGAGGGAGGTTACATCCAGCAACATCAAACCTGTCCACAGTAACCTGCCTATCAAACCTCCCCAGCCCCAACATGCCAAATCAAGCACATCAGGCCGGTTTGTCGCTGCCAACACGATCACACTCGAAAACCCATCCATCTTTGTCAACAACTAGTTGACGGTTTGCTTCCTCTCACCATTCCCACCTCCAAGTCTCTCCCCTCTTTGCCTCCCCTTGCATCAATCTCGTCAGTGAACACAATGCACGACGCTTTCAACTTAGTCTTTTCGAACAAGTCCCTCACTCTCGAAGCCCCAACTCCATCAAACAATTCAACAAACTCCAAAGCTGCACATGAGAAGAATGGCACACCTGCCTTCTCTGCCACCGCTTTGGCCAATAGGGTCTTACTGATACCGGGCAATCCCACTAGCAAACACCTTTTTGGGATTTTAGCTCCCAATGCAATGTACTTATCTAGGTTTATCAAGAAAGCAACAACTTCTTGCATTTAAAGCTTCGCTTGGTCAGCTCCAGCCGCATCTGCGAATGTGACGCCGATTTCAGGGGCCTCTTGGAACTTGGAATTCAATATTCCAAAGCCCATTGGGCCACCCAGCCCACCGGGGGAAGAGGAAGAATAGTCCTACAAAAGCAATAAGTGGAAACAAAAGATTACCAATAAAATTGAACAACCCATTGCCCGACTCACCCTTAGAGACAAAGATATTGAAGTTGTTCATGGCTAGGATGTTGATGAGGTTCGGGCCATTGGGGGACAATTACAGAGGCTTTGAGGCTATCGATGGCGGTGAGCTGAAGAACATAGTCGTCTTTGTTAAATTTGACCATTTCTATTTTGCCCTTCCTCACTGCTTTAAGAACTCACTGTATCACCAGGGCCACTTTCTAGGAGGTCAGAGTTGGTGATTTGGGTTGTGAGAAAGGTGAAGGATGTAAGGGGCTAGGATTTTCAGGTTTGGCTTCGATTACTGATGGGGGTTGAGGCGGTGTTGGGTTGTCTAGAACACATCAAAACACTAGTTTTGTGGGTGAGAGTAGAGAATATAAGAATAGCTAAGGTGGGACCCACTAGAACACATCTAAGCACTAGTTTTTCAACAAATTAATCATTGATGAGACTAATTACTTTTTCAACTTCCCATAAAAAGTTAAACATATCTAAACTTAGTTCATACATCCAAACATATTTCAATGGGACCCACACTCTTACACAAAACCCACTCAAACGTCTTAACTCACTACTATTCACAGATAAACTTATATCATTTGAGATACTTTTAGCATCCAAATGGAGTATTAGTTTTTGAAAAAAAAAAATATTACAGTATTACTATCACATGGCCTTATTAAGGTCAATTACATATGTACAAATCTACTAAGCTACATGTGACCACAAGTAAACTCACTAAAGTTGTGTTTTGATGGTGAGGTGATGTGATGTGAGCTATTTTTGTACGTTAGACTATACTCATCATTCAAACGCACACAAGTGTGCCCATCTGAAGTGATCTCAAGTGATTTCATCACTGTTTATGAGAAGACAAATCATTGGCAAATGGCAGAGGAAAGAGAAAATGAAAAGCTATCGGCACCTAACCTTTCTCTCTTTCTCATCACATAAACCCCTTCTTACCCAAATCCTTTGTACGCTCCTCCCCGCTCACCCCCATAAATAGGATTGTAAATGAACTAGTTTGTTTGATAGCCCGCTCGATACTCACTGGTTAAACTCAAATTGAACTCATCTTGTGAAAAGAAAACTTGCCCGTGATAGTAGATATCTCACTCGATTAGTAAATAACACATACATGATTAAACTCAACTCAACTCAATTAAACTTTATTCATAATAAATTTGTATATATACATATATATATATATATATATATATATTTAAGTATATATGAACCCTAGGGGACTTAGAAAATCCATATAATATAATCTTGAAAATGCACTTTCTACTTATATAGATCAAAACTATAGAGTTTTAGTTCATAGATACTTTCTACCATTGGCGTTTTAGGAGTGAACCCTAGTGGAGACTACATGACCAAGGCATGTGCTTAGCTCCATATATCTGCAACTTATCATACTCCTAGTATCTAAAATACTGATATGATACATGAAAAACATTTAAGATAAATTAGAAGTTATTGACAATTTAATACAAAAATTGTGCCATAAACATCACAGTATAAGCCAAGTATTATAAAAAGGCAACACTAACACCTCTAGAGGATGTGATACAAAGTACTACAAGGAGAAACTCAGTTACAACTATTTTTTAATGACACAATTAATTCTCTATCTTAACAGTAAATATGTGGAACAGTCAATCAAAAGCATATGGAGTATTTAAAATTATACTATTTACAATAGAAACTCAGCCAATAGAAAATAATATTTAAAAGATAGCAAACAACACAAATAAAAAGGTAATAACAAATTAATGTATGCATGTTTTTTCTATGATGGGATAACAACCTCATGACAGAGCCCTTACGACTCACCCATGGAACCTAAACCCATGAGAATACTAGCACACAAATCCACCAACATGGTCTCCCACTTAAAACGCAGTTTGATCTTAGGAGAAATTGAACATGTGAGATAGGGCTCATGCACACAAGTTCACTCTTACCACTTGGGCCACCCATGGGTTCAATTAGTGTATGCATGTTAGAGCTCTTTAAAGCAAATCATCATCAAACAATCCAAAAAATAAAAATGGGATAGATATGAGACACGACATACAGCAAACTGTAACTCCCAAAAACAATAGAAAAGACAAAAAACCGAACTAGGTAAGACTACTCGTTAGTCAGTGCTACCTAAAAGTGGACATGTCATCTTAATTTCAAACCATCTTAAATTGTGTCCAAAGATTTTGAGTCCAAACCATTTTCAACTTCAAGAAAAAGCCTATGCAGATTTAAAGTAGATCCCAATCAGGACGATAATTTATTAGTGAAGTGCATTAAGCAACCACACTTTAGTTTACCTTAGTAAATACGTTGGATATGCATGTCTAAAATTAAATTCAAATGAAAACTACTCTAGTTATAAAAGAATTATATAAAAGTAATCTCATAAGCTAATGTGGCCTGGTGTTATTTGTCAGATTGTAAAACTATTTTTATTATAAAGTAGATCTAACATATTACATTAAGCAATATCAATTTGTGGGATTACTTTTGAATAATCTATTTATGACTGCCCCTCAGCTCAAAATGAAAAAAAAAATAATACTTTTAATAAGCATACATATTAAAATTGGATAAAATTTATGGTCTAGCATGTAGATGTCTACATACTTTGTAATTTACAAAATTTAGTGTAAGTTACAATAACACTATAGGGCTGTAATCGGTCCTATCCACCCTTTTTTCGGACCGAACCGTTAGCTATTGGTCCGATTCAGTCCATATGAGCTAGGAACATTTTTTTTTTCTTTTCTTTTTTTGGTAAATAAATTAATACAAAAAATTAGTTAAATTAGTCAAATCAGAATTAAGTAATTATATTTATGATGTTAATAGTTAGTAACTTAGTACTTTAGTAGAGTATGTATCTACATATAATAACAAATATTATCATAGGATCTATCATATGGTATATTAGTTCATTGATAGCATATATTATTTTACATTTTATATGGTCAATGGTGATAGATTATAGAAAATTACATAATTAACTTATACAATTACTATATAAAATAACATATTATATATCTATATATAATATTTAAAAAATTTATATATAAGTGATTCAGTCAGTTTCAGTTCGGTCAAAAAAAACCACACCCCGGAACTGGACCGAAAAATTGAATTTTGGAGACATCATAGACCGAGACCGAGTAGGGGTGAATTTGGTCCGGTTCGGTCCAGTCTCGACCAAATCATTCGATTTGGTCGATTTTTCCAGTCCAGATCAAAAAATCTTCACCCTTAAATAACAGTATAAAATTTTTTAAAAAATAGAAATAAACGAGTAAACAAAATAAAATTACTCAAGAAAATCCCATTGAGTAAATTGTAAGCCCAACTAAAAAGATACCAGAATAAAAGCACCTTGCAATGCCCCCAACAAAAGGAAAAAGGGCAGAAATTTAATTTTACACTGCAAACAAAATCTACTATTCATAAGGGATAGACACTTTTATATATACTAGATAAGAGCTTACATGCAAGACACGTATTCCGAAAGTGCTATTGCATTTATGATATGGTAGATATGAATTTTAAGATGCATATCAATTAAAACAATACGTATGATAAATGTAATGATAATCATAAATCTATGCAACAAATGTTACAAATGGTTATAAATATATTTTAAAAAATGAAGAAAACAGAAAATGTAAAATTATTGAACACATAACATATCTAATATTTAAAATTAACTCATTATATTAAAATCATAGTAGGACATGCATTGCTCCACTCATTATAAGACCAATTGGACATGTACATAATAATAATAATAATAATAATAAGAATAATAACAACAACAACAACAACAATAATAACAACAACAACAATAATAATAATAAATGAAAATAAAATAAGATAATAATATTTTTAACATTTTCAGAAAACTACATAGATGTAAGCGTTATTTGAATGATAAAATGTAACAAAAGAGTATTAATTTGAAATTTAAAAAAGTATAATATTTTTTCAAATGAAAATATTATTACTTTAAAAAGTTATTCATAATGATTCATTATTATTATGAGAAATAATATGAAGACAATTATCATTTTTTTGAAACGATATCCTATTATAAAAAAATATCATTCTTTAAATTTAAAGACAGTATTTTCATTTTTGAACTTAAATATAATATTATTATTATTTTTTAAATTTGGAATTGCAATATCAATCTTAGAAAATAAAAACATGTTCTTACCAAAATCATTTTTCAAAGGATAAAAAGTGTTATTAATTCTTTTAATAATAACTTTAAAAATGCATTAAAAATAGATTAATATGGAATGAGTTATCACAAAAATAAAATAGTGAATATGATAAATTAAAGACCAATTATAAGCTGATGCATAGATTGGAACCCAAAAATAAAAATTACATTTTTTAAAATGAAAATATTATTTGTTCAATGACTATGATTTATTTTTTATGAATTACTACGAAAAATAGGATGAATATAATTGTTAATTCTTCAAATAATATTATATGCGAAATATACTATTTTAAAATCTAATAAGAAATATAAAAAGAATTGTAAGTTGTTAATTTGTTCCACAAAAGTTTAATAAATAAAAATCTTCAATTGAGATTATTTGTAAGATATTAATATTTTAATCTTATTATTATATTCTAATTGATATTAGAAGAACCAAAAATCTAATTATAATTTTAAACATGAATTAAAGGACAATAAGGTAATTATGCAAATGAGGACAAAAGCATAATTGTGCACATGGGGATAGTCTGAACTCAAACACAAATCAGCTTTAGCTTCTTTTATTGTAGAGGTTATATAAATATATATATATATATATATATATATATATATATATAATAGATATTAATATTAATATAATACAATAGATATTTTTGCTTTTTACGATAAAACTTTCATACTTTTTATTAAAGATATATATTTTTAATTTTTAATATCTTTCTATTCTTGGTGAAAATCTTTTGTAATTTTTATTTCTATTTTTTGTCATTTTATTTTTTCAAACTTTTTTTTTTATAATATTTTTAGCTTAAAAATATATATTTTTTACAACATGTGTTATAGAATATATTGTAAAATGTATTATATGGATATCATACTTGATTTATACATTTAATAACACCACGAGGCAATTATTTCATTAATTTAATCTAACAGCAGTCGGGGACTCGGGACGAATCATTTAATTTTAATTGCAAATTTCTGACAACAAATGACTAATACACAAAAATTGGAAAACTCATAAGCCTTTTTGCAAAAACGAGTGTAAACCCACCAATTTTACATATAACCTTCATAATTTAAAGGGGAATTGTTATTCTAACTAATTAGAGCTTTTGCCGTTTAATATAGTTCTTTGGAACCCATAGCTTTATTAATACTATTTCAAATTTGAAGAAAAAATGATGTTTTGAAAAGAGATTTGCTATAAAGCAGCCTATTGTAGCGGTGCACACAATGCACATCCTACGTGGTTGTTCTTTTTTTCTCCACGTATCATTGTGGTTTCTGTTTCCGAAGACAACCCCACTTTCTCCCTCCCCGAAATCATCCTTTTCCACTCCTCTTCTTCCCCTTCATCCTCCTCTTCGTCCTCGCAGAGCCACTGCTCCTCCAAGTCGCCCTCCAACTCGCGTCACCCGCCGATCCAAGCTGCTCCAACTCGCGTCACCGCGCATCCCACTTTGTGATGATCCGCTGCCTCCTGGAGCACCAACTCGCCACTCATGTCGAGATCCAAGCAGCCGCGCCCCGGCCCGTCACCAGTCACTCCATCAGATGACCTCACCGTCGGCCACCACTACGGCTACAACGACGATGTTTACGGGATCCCCGCGCAGGCCAACTCGGAATTTTCGCCCACCACAAATGGTGGAGTTTTAGTCCCGAATGGCCCTTTTCTGCCACTGCCTGGCGAGATGCGCGAGGAAGGGGGCGGCGATTCAGTGGGAAGGGGGGAGGGGATGGAGAAGGAGGAAATCAAACGTGCAGGGCTGGGGGAGGAGCAGACGGGAACGTGTGGAACGAGTTTTATTAAAGGGTGTTTTTTGTCATTTCACTTTATGCCACGTTAGGTGTGATCCGGCTACTTCTAAACAGTGGCTTCTCCCAAGATTTTCTCTTTTGAAAATACTGTGAGAGGTAATTTTTCGTCTACCACAACGACTTATATTAAATTTGTAAAGGGAGAATTTGGTAAAGCCCTTTGATACCACAAATTGATTAGATCTCGCAGGTGCTTGGATCCTGAACATGTGATTATACTCTTGATTAAATACGTCAGATCAAGGGGAGCTCTCGAGCGTGTAACGTAGCGACAATTGGTCAGATCATGTGGGAGCTCAGCTCCCGAGCATGTGATCCAACCCCAATCAAATTGATCCAATTATGTGATAGTTCGACGCCCAATCATGTGATCGGCTCATGTCGGAGCTTTGCTCCCGAGTATGTGATTCGGCGCGATCAAATTGATCAAATCATATGGCATGTCGGATCCCAAGCATAAGATCTGACCTCCGATGCAATGTGATACTGAGCATTAGGGCTATAAAAATAACCAGTGAATTGGTAAAAACCAATCGACCCGGACCGAACTGATATCCGTTTCCCGTTCCTAATAATCAAAACCTGTTAGAAACTTGTTTGGTTCTACTTTTGATATTTAGAAACATTGGTTCGAATCGAACCAAACCGATAGATATATATTTTTAAAACTTTTATATTATATATATATTTTTATATGATTTTTTATATTATATTATATTGTATTGTATATATTATATATTTTATATATATATATATTATATGCTAATTTCTAATTAATAAAACATTAATTTTAAACCTTATTATTCATGTCTATTAATCTTATAACATAATATTAATATAACATTTTATATAACATACAATTAAATTAATTAATCTTATAAATTTTAATATAACATAAATTAATCTTGTAATTTTTAATATAACATTTAAATTTTGATATAATGTATAATTTTTAATTTTATGTTTAATATAACACTAATATAACATAAAATGAGGGATATGAGTCAATTACTTGCTAAATTTTTGTTGGAGTATGATTTTGTTTATTCGTAAAACTAGACTGGGCTGGACCAAAACCGAAAAAATCGAAAATTTCAGTTTCAATGATGAATCGGTCTGGTATCGGTTTTTAAATTTTCAAAACCAATGTATACTAATTCGGTTCTAAAAAATGTCTAAAATCAAACCGAACCAAACCGATTATACCTCTACCGAGCACGTATCCGACCCCGATCAATTTTCTCGGATCACGTGGAAGCTCCTTTCCAGTGGAGCGAGCAAAGAGATCTCGATTCTTGAACCCTAGGGAGAGCAACAAAGCTCACCCCCTTGAAAGGCAACAATGCTCGAACTTAATGGAGCGAAAGTGTTCGCACCCCCTAGAAAAGTGCTCCTCATGAAGGGTGAGCAACAACAACAAGCACTTTGCTCGGGGTGTGCAACAACAATGAGCTAAAGTCCTTGCATCCAAGAGGACAAGTGACTAGAAGAATGCTCGTCCACCCTGGTGAGCAAAATCCGCTTGCAACTCGAAGAGCGAGGAAAAGTATCTGGCCCTGTGCCAACAAAAGTGCTCGAACCCAGCACTGCTCTAACCCCTGGGGCGACCAAAGAGTGTTGAAGCCTAACTGAGCAAAAGTGTTCGAACCTACCGGGACAAGAAACAACAACTCGCACCCCGGGGTGAGTAAAGGGTGTCCTCCATCAAGGCGAGAAAACAACATCTCATGCACTCGGACCAAAGAGTGTCCTGCCGAGGCGAGCAAACAATGATCCTCTGGATGGCGACCAAAAGATCTCACCCTAATAAATGCTCTTCCTAGGGTGCAAGCATTCAAAAAATTA
Source organism: Cyclocarya paliurus (assembly GCA_029856935.1). NCBI lineage: Eukaryota > Viridiplantae > Streptophyta > Magnoliopsida > Fagales > Juglandaceae > Cyclocarya > Cyclocarya paliurus. Next base: position 37,132,687 of record CM056950.1, on the reverse strand, counting down.
ATATATGTTGATGTTTGCAAAAGTGCTTGTTCAAGGGCATGTATAAGTCAAAAGTGCTTGTTGCCCAAGGTGAGCAACATTACAAGCCCAAGTATTGAGTCCAATCTCTATAAGTATATGACTCCGGATCAAATTTGTTAGATTACATGGAAGGTTGGCTCCCGAACATGTAAAGCTTATTAGATTGCCAATAGTATCCGACCAAGTCTATAACAAAAATTCCTAGTAGAAATCTTCATCTCAGAACCATCAAGCCGATGGCAAAGATAACCACCTGAAATTTCCATCTCTAACTAATGACAATGGCAGTGTCGTGGGTCTTTGGTACGAAAGGGGAGATATTTTTTATTATTTCCACCGTGGGTTGTGCCATGGTTAGATCCAATCACGACAATGCAGTCTTCCATCTTTGCCAAAGCTCATGCCATGGTCAACGAATAAACATGACTCTACAATTTCTCTAGAGAAGAAGTCTAACGTAGTAGGAGAAGAGAAAGAATAAAAGAATGAATAACAAGAAAAGGATAGATGGAGAGCGGGGAGTGCGAGAAAAGATAAAGATGAAGGTTTTTATGGAGGTTTCTAATTGTCATCGGCATGTTTGATTTGAATCATGATTGTTTCTGTCTAATTCGATTTGTTGTAGGGGTATTTTAGTCAGTTTAGATATATAGCACGTACATTTTAGCCTAATATGAGTCTCTTGTAGGGGTACCTTTGTCGGATCACTGTATGTAGCAAGGATATTTCAGTCCAACATGACATTTATAGATGGACATTTTGGTTCAAGTACTCATCACATGAACTTTTACGAAATAGAGTCTAAACTCGCTCTTTTATTATAGAATATATTTAATTATTAAACATATATTATAAAAAAAAATTAGTTTATATTGATATTTTGACGGTTTCAATCTTGAATCTTAACTGAAAATTTTTGGAAGCAAAAGGGTGTAAGCTCAAGTTCTTCTTCTGTTTATTTTTTACTTTATACGACCATCATCTTTAGTAATAGGAAGAAAAGCTTTACGTTTGTGAAGTTCAAAGAATGTTTGGAGGGCCGTTTTGATACCATTTCTTTTTTATTTATATAATGGAATTATATGTGTATTATTTTTTTTTATGAAATATCCTAAATTATTCTCACGCATTGAGTGGGAGCATAGTTTCATAAAACTAATGTCCCTATTCAATTATACTCTTAAGTTACGTTTGGTAGTAAGGTGATATCAAATATTCTGTTAATAGTGGTGAAAATATAGTAAAAAAATAATGATAAATATTAAATTATAATAAATAATAGTAAAAAGTAATAAAAAATAATAATAAAATAATGAATATAAAACACTTCACTATGGAGCCTTAGCTACCCGCGAGGGAGTAGAAAGTTCCACCGCCCACCACATCACAGAACCAGACCCTGAACGCCAACTTAAACTGGGAGCACAGAAAAATTGAACTCGGAAAGCTAATACGCTACCGAGACGAACCTTGTACCTTCTTAGAGCTCGCTCTCAATTGACTTCAGTTTTAGCGAGTCTCTGAAAAAACGCTTCCTTACTAAAACTAGCTTATATTGCATCCGCTAAAAGAATCCCGTGATCCTATGTCTTCAATGAATATGCTTAGGGTGAGCGATTGTAAAACTCACTTCAAAATCCCATGTCTTCAATGACCAGGTTTAAGGGGCTTATCCTCTGCAAAACGACATAATTAGGAGAGTGTTTTAGTCTAAGCATCAAATGTATAAAATTTAAAAGATTTGTTGCAAAGAAAAAGATTGGGAACATAATTTTCAGATATACATAAAATAATATTGGGAACACATTATTCAGATATATGTTTAAGTAACTCTACAAACAAAAATGATAACATTAACAGTTGAGTGGACGTTATTCAAATAGTTACAAGAATAAGAAAAATGGACTAAATTCCAGTGCCATGTAATGCATGATAGAAAACTCATTTCCACTCGATATCTGATACCAATTATATACAAGTAATCTGTACATTTTGATGACAACCTGAAGGTACAGATAACGCAAGTCTTCAACTGGAATAGAATTTTCAGAAAATGTTTCACGGAATAGGATCAGTGATATGTCAAATTTTATAACTTCGGAAACATAACTGAAGCAATATAAGCAAGCAAAAGAAACAATACAATTGTCTTAAATCTTTAGAGCTTGCATTTTACCATTCAAGGCGAAGGAGGTGAGAACTAACCTATTGAAGTTGGGTCTATATGTACAAAGAAACTTGCAGCAACTATCAGGTAGCAAAGAATGAGCATTAGTCCTTTTAAGTAATTTGAATTTCCGTCCTGCATGGCAAAAATAAAATTTATTAGTAGAAAAATGACAGAAATTTCCAGGCAAAAGGCAAGACAAACATCTGTCATGGAATTGGATCTGTCATATATGTTTTGCATAGGTAATACACATATTTTATGATCAGAAAATGCACTGTCTTTGCAAAATATTAACATAGGTTGATTATTCCCAATACTATCAGTCATGTCAGCCACCCAGACTCCCAGACCCCTAAAAATATAAAAGAAAAGAAACCGCTCACTGGCTAACCTGCAGCATGAAAGCTACCACCAGGACAGTTATGAAAAGCGTGGCTGTCTCAAAAATTTGAAAGTTCAAGTCCATAGGACGTCCCATGGCCCAGCCAGCAACCACGCAAAAGGGAATCTGTAGTCATAGTAACAATTTTGCATTTAAGTGTATACTTAACCCAAATAGGGCAAGAAAAGACAGTAGGAATAAACCTTGTAAAAAGAAATAACTGAAATTCATCTGATCAAATGTGCATTTGATCCAAATATGAAGATGGAGGTGCAAGTGTTTCAAGCAGATCAAGCACTCCATAGAATTACTTAAAAGCTAAAAACTAAGCTAATTGGTCAGACAACTCAAGTCGGAATAAAGAAAGCAGAATGAAGATACACGCTAGCTCAGATATATCCATACTTATATATTAAAATAAGTAAATTATTTCTTCTACATATTTTTATTTTTATTAATTTTTAAAGGGGATAAAGCTAGGGACATCATTTTCTCCATGTTGGAAAAATGTACTCAAAGCAAGAATGGGATGGTAAGGTTGAACTCAGGAAGTAATGGCATTAAGAAGCAAGACATGATCAATGTTATAATATTCAGAACTCACCCCAAACATAGATATCTGTGTTGATGAGCCTATTGCCACTCCCAAAGATATGTCCTACATACAACACTAAGTAAATTAAAATTTTAGAGAATGTAAAAGACTTGCAATTGGCCATGCATGGTTGTAATGTTATGCTAGCAGGATAAGCACTTACAAGCTTGTCTTTCATGGCAAACATAATAGCACCTGCATGCTCTGCAGCATTCCCAACAATTGGAAGTAGAATAACACTGATAAACGCTACTGGGATTTTTAATGCAACAGATGCCCCCTGAATGCATAATTACAATTGTGAACAATACAAGTGAAACGAATCAATTCCTTTCACCATATATGAACTTAAGAAAATATTTCAATAACTCAAAACTTATGGTATATGAGAAGACACACTTAACAAGAAATGTAAATTACAAAAATTCTAGGAAGATGATATGACATTTTTTTAGAACACTGGATATCTGACAAACATAAGCCCTCAATGATAAATAAGAATTTAGTTAAAAAAAGAAATTTAGAAACAAGAAACAGAAACAGGGTTTCCAAAAATGACATAGAATGCCATCTTCAGAAATTGTCTATCAATATCCTGGTAGATAATACAGTAAAGGTGCCCCAAAAAACATTTACCACACATCAAAGAACAGAACAGATTCTCAAAGTTACCTCAATGGCATCAACCAAGTATTCTGAGAGGACAGTAATCCATGCAGTCAAAATTGATAGCCATATTATTGATTCCCACTTAGAAATCTCAGGAGCTTCTTCATCATCTGAAGTCCCTTCATTCTGAGTATCTCCCTGAAATTATGTCATTTATCTTATAAAAAAATCAATAGAACATTAAAAGAGAAACTTTAACAAGTGTTATATGAGAAGTGAATGGCTATACTTTCAAAACCTCGTTATTCAACCTCACATAATTTCTCAAGCTCAGTACTCATACCATTTGTTAAGGTGTTCATAGAAGCTCACACATTTTGATGATTCTTTATGGACCATGGACTGGATGTTCTTAGTGAAACATCCCAAAACTTATCTAAACCCAAGGTGTGAATTATTTAGCTAAATTCAAAATAAAATACGAACACGTTTAGATGGAATGAATACTCATGTATTTCAATACAAACATGTTTAGAGGTAAATAGGTGGTTGCAGGAACTTAACTCTTTTGTTAAAGCCCTTAAACCTGTTGCAAAACATAATATCTCTACATTGGATTATCGCAATAATCTCTTAACTGTTACTTTGAAAAAGCCTATTTTGGTTAATTGGTTTCCTCCTCCTCAGGATAAATTAAAACTCAAGGTAGATGGTTCATCTAAAGGAAACCCCGGGTGCTGCTGGCTGTGGGGGTGTAATTCATACTGCTGGTGGTTCTTTTCTTTATGGATTTTCAAGTTTTCTGGGAAATGGTAGCAATGTATTGGCTGAATTATCTGCTCTTAAGCTTGGCCTTCTAACCTGTTATCAACTCCAGCCTTGGAATGTAATAGTAGAGACTGATTCTCTACTTATTCTTAATTGGTTTCCTCCTCCTCAGGATAAACTAAAACTCAATGTAGATGGTTCATCTAAAGGAATCCCAGGTGCTGCTGGCTGTGGGGGTGTAATTCGTACAGCTGGTGGTTCTTTTCTTTATGGATTTTCCAGTTTTCTGGGAAATCGTACCAATGTATTGGCTGAATTATCTGCTCTTAAGCTTGGCCTTCTAACCTCTTATCAACTGATCCAGCTTTGGAATGTAATAGTAAAGAATGATTCTCTACCTATTGTTAACTGATTTCAAGAACACAGCAGCCCCCCTTGGCAGTATGTTGATATTTGGGATGGCATATTACAACTTCGGACTTACAGCCAGGTGGAGATAAAGCATATTTACAGAGGCTAATCTTTTTGCAGATGCTTTGGCTAACCATGGTGCTGCAGGTTATGAGGCTTCTTTCTCTACAGTAATGAGACTTCCAAAAACAGTAATAGGTAAAATGAATACAGATAAGGCAGGTTTTCCTTCTTTTAGGCATTAAAATATACTAAGTATAGTTTTATTTTGATAGGTTTATTTTTATAAGAGTTTTAAGAGTTTGGTTTTGGGATTTTGTAATCCTGACACTCTTCTACTTGTACATGGTATTCCTCTGCCGAAAGTGAGGGTAATTAATCAAATCAGGATTTAACCTGTTTCTTAAAATAAATAAGAAAGACGTATTTCAATACAACACTGACATTTTTATGCGTAATGCAACATTGACATTTTTATGAGTAATACAACACTGACACATACTGTAATAATAAGAAAACGATCTTCCCTCAGCAAATTATCAATGTACAAACCTCATTAACTGGGAGGTACAGGTTCTTCTGCCTCTTCAGCTGAAAAACAAGATAGGATGCATATGCCACAAGCATAATACAACTACTGAACCTTGATAGGGCTAACTCAGACTTCCCAAAATGTAACTCTGTGTGTGTAGAATGAAGAACAGCAGGAAATAGCAGGCCCATGACTGCCATCAACAGTAAACTAGAATCCACCGCTGCAGCTGCCTGAAAATAAATGTGGACTAATTTGAACTTTATTGTCTACCAAGATATAAATGATACAAGAAAGAGTATAAACGAGTAAATGTGATTCTTTTATTTCAAAGATTATATATGCTCCAATGGTGAAAAAAATAACCTTATTAAACACTTGTTCCCTCTCAGAAAACATGAGCCCGCCACTGAAGAATGCACATCCAAGGACTAGCAGCATGTTAGACAAAATTGAACCCAGTAGTGACTGTTGAACAACACGTATCATGCCACTTTTCAATGCATGAATTGATATTATCAATTCTGTTGCATTTCCAAAAGTAGCATTTAGAAGACCTCCAACTGCAAAGCTCAAAAGAAAGTATCTCAAGTGATCAAAATTGAAAATAATCATGTCATGCCATAAAGTAAAGGAACATATAACTTGAATAAGTGGAGAAGATGGTAATGATAGTTTTCATTCAGGCTTTCATTGTAAGCAACTAAGCATAGTTCAAGGTACATCTACGCCAAAATGCATGGGATAGTACATAGTCGATCGTTGGCATGATCTACCCCAGACTTATTGTCCATGAACAAGAGAGATTTCTCTTGATTATTGAAAGAAAGGTCGATGTATAACATGTGGTGATACAAGAGTAAGTTATGACACCTTTGAATACTCAGAAAGCATGAGAATCTGACTCAACTGGAGGGAAGAGGAAAATTTGAACAGTAACTTCTTTCTTTGGTTGATCATGAAATGAAATTACTGGTCTCTCTTGCAATATTGTTTAATAAACTTAATGCTACTGGCAAAGTTTCAGGATAGATAGATTTAAGGTGAAGCATGCAAATTTCAAGGCAGTATGAGGGTTAAATGCCAATGAGATAGCCTATGAAATGTAAACGTTTATTAATGCATTAAATGTATGGAACGTCATTCCGAATATATAGGCTCAATGATGCAATGTGCGTATTTACCCTCTTTTTAAATTATGCCATTGTTATTTTTTCTTTTCATGTCACGAAGATTAGTACGCAAGTCCTGGCAGCCAACACTGTTACTGCGAATGAAGCAAAGCTCAAAAACAAGAATAAAGCCGGGGGGTTCGGAAGAATTAAGGACAAGTGCTAGCAATAACTAATCAATACAAACAAAAAATGCGATATCATTTTGAATTGAAAGGACTTACAAGTGGAGAAAGGAAAGAAAGAGACTATTTTTAGGCTAGAACTTAGCAATAAAATCACCTGTAGGTCCAGTAAAGGAAGCCAGCTGCCTGCATCAAAGCAAGCCCACGACATATTAGGTACTTCTCACTTTTCATCCTCAACTCACTGTACAACCCTCGCGAATTCACACAGAATTATAGTTAAGATGCGAGAAACCATACTCTGTAGCATAACCCAGACGCTCAGCCAAAGGTATAATACCCAATAAGCACAAAAAGAATACCCATCCCTGAAATGGAATTGAAGAAACAAAATTAACAAAGCGCTTATCCAATGATCATACGGAAGATATGTACAGGCGCGTAAAAGAGTATAAAGGTAGCTCACGTGATGGCCAGAGGATTTATCGACCAAGATTGCTAGAGGGCCAAAAGGGATGAGTAAGTTGATTTTAGCAGAGAGGAGTACGATCTTTATGCTACCAATCACACTATTCGTCATGTGTTTCGGACAAAAATTCTCTGAACCGCCAGCAGATGTACGCGGAGGCTCATGGAAAGAATGTTTCTTCCTAGAAATGGATGAAGGACTAATTAAGTTGTCGTCCTCAAATTCAATGACCGATCTTCCTTCTAACGACCCCATCTGTGATTAGCAAGGAAGAAGATGCAAATGCCTTTCAGAAAAGAATCAGTGCCAAAGTTTATAGAACGAAGAAGAAGAAAGATAAGAAGACGACGACGACGACGATGATGAAGCGAACCTCCACAGTGGAATGGACCCGAACCATTGGTGATTTGTTGCTGTTGTTGTGGTCGTTATCATCCATGAGGTGTAGCTATTCCAAAATAACAAGGAGAGTTCCATCTCCAAGAACAGGCATTACTGCTCCGTAGCGTTGTGCGTTGAAGAAAACATAGAAGGACGCGGAAAGGACCGACCTCGTGAAGAACTTTCTCTTTGATGAAGTAGAATGGATGGGTTTGTAGGTTGAGATGAGCACAAGAACAAAACACGCAAAATATTCGGAGAGGCTATGGGTGGGAATTACCGGAGCCGGACTGGCTATTATGGGAGCATTAAACGGTTTGATTTGATTAAAAAGATAATAATAATAACGAAAATAAGAAGGGAAAAGAGAATGGAAGCGAAACGTATCATCCCTCAGCCACTCATATCCCGCCATTAATGCCGGCTACATATTTGTTCGTTTTCTCGTTTACCTTTTTCAAAGCCGGGGAAGAAAAATATGACTTAATATTTTTTTCCCTTACGCCGTCCCATTCGACATTCGTGGGCGGAGTACGACCCATGCTCGTAATCATGGCTGGTGATTTTCATACGACTCGAGACTAGAAACGTACATGATACTTCGAAGTCAGGAGAAATATTATACTTCCTTTTAAATTTATCATATATTTGAATTAAAATAATTGACTTGTTTAATTATTGGCGATGTCTAAAAATTAAGATAATATGAATGACAAGATTGACAGCTAATAAACTACTTCTTATATTTGTCTTCTAATATATAATGTATTTCTATAAAAAGTTGGGTAAAGGTTTGATCAGAATGGCAAATGGCTCACTCCGAGAGTACCCCTAGAGATAGAAAGGAAGAAAGAGAAAAGATAGTAATTATATTCTCTTAAGAAAAATGATGAATGCAACCGCCTTGTACAACCTGCATGCAATCGGCGTGTCCATGTCAGGTTGGCTGACGTGCGATATATAATAAAAAAACATACAAAATCTAAAGAAAGGTATTCAGACCAAAACAAAGCTAATTTTTCGTATGAATCTTGCGCCTTCATCTTCGTGATGTTCATGATGAGCAAGAAAGGAAGAGATTTATTGATTCCATAATTGCCCAGCACCGGTTGGAGAAGTTTTTTCCGATTTATGCATTGGGGATTTCAAGGCCAGACTCGGACTCTGTTGTGTCGGTTTTCAATTCGGAACGCTGTGAAAGAAGAGGCCAAGTTGGAGGTACAAAGTACCAATACTCTTTTTCATTTTCATTTTTTTCTAGGTCATGATTGATGGGTTTTCATTGTTGAAAGATTTTCTTCTTTTATAAGTGTGTTGAAAGAAGTTTTTGGGAGTTGTTACATTTTATTTGGAGTTCAAATTTATTTATTTCGACAGTTTTGAAAAAGGGAAAGAAGACAAAGATGAAATTTTCAGTAAAGGGTTGTGTTGAAAGAAGACGAAATTTCCAGTAGAGGATTGTGCTGAAAGAAGACAAAATTTCTCCCCGTTTTTATGTTTCAGTCAATTTTTTTATTATTATTATTATTTATCATGCTAACGTGGCATAATGCCACATCATACGATTCCCCGGGAGTTCCTCACCCTAGTTGTCTGTAGCATATCTATTCTCCTAAAATATGACATAACCAAATAATGTACCTCATATAGAGGCTGACACACGATAAGCATAACAACCAAGATTCCCCCTCAAGACTCGAACTACATAATAAACACAATAATAGATACTAACAGTTGGGATGACCGGCCCATTGAGCTTAAGTTATAAAGGACTAATGAAATAACAAAGACCCAAGGCATAATAACAAAGACCCAAAATTTAATTACCCATTACATATGCTCGGCCCATTGGCCCAATTTCTATAATTCTAAAGGGTGTGATTACCAAACGGTATACCCTTTGAAATCACAACCTCTCCATGGTGATGTTTTCATGGGGGTTGTTGATGTCGTGTTTCGCACATCCTTAAGTCAGGTTTCGACAACTCAGGTCTTCGCAACGGACCATATAAAGAGAAGAACGTATGCGACTTTGAAAGGGCGGCCTAGGGGCCGGGAAGTTTTCAATTTCAAAGTCAGTAAGTGTTATTGGAGTGTAGTACATAAGTAAACAAGTATAGGGATCAAAGAGAGTTTCCTCGTACCTAGGATCAACTATTTATACTATCACTTTAAAGAGCAAATCGTGCCTATTACTATGAGGTCCAGAGTCCTCACGCTGTATATTTTGTCAGAACCTTTAAATTCGACGTGGCTCCATGTCTGCTTCATAATTGTGAGTGTGACTTGATTTACTGCGTCATTAATGCAGAGTAGCTCCCTAAGCCTCAATCCAGTTTATAGGAGTCGTTAATGCTTTGATTCTGATGAATCGATAGTCCTCCGCATTTCCCATGTATCCTGTGCATACTCTATTCTCGAGAGAAGCCGCCGATGCGTTAGGTTGAGCTATCTTGTCGACTAGACAGCGCCTCTCCCTGGTTGACGGTTTGCTCCTTCATCGAGTAAGATCCTCATTGGGCTGGGTTTCTAGGCCGAGGTCTTGTAGGCCTTTCCTGAGGGAAACATTCCCTTGCAAGGGTGGTGGTTGAGGAAGTATAAAAAAAGACACAACATTTTAGTCAAAAGGTTGTGTCACTTGTTAATGGTTGTGTCCTTTGTCAACTATTGTATTACCAATGGTTGTGCCCCTTGCCAACCAGTGTCTCATGGCCTATAGCCTTGTTTGGTTATGCAATTCAAATGAGACGAGATGAGATGTTTTGTTGAAAGCTGAATAAAATATTGTTATAATATTATTTTTTTAATATTATTTTTGTTTTGAGATTTGAAAAAATTGAATTGTTTATTATATTTTGTGTGAAAGTTTAGGAAAATTGTAATGATTATATGATATGAGATAGTTTGACCAAACTAGCCCAAATATGGGTCATTGGTGCACAACGAAAGAACTCAATTCTCTTTTGTCCATAACCAACTTGTGGGATAAATACCCTTACGGAAGTATCACCATATTGTCGAAGTTTTGTTCAATTTTTGTCCATTTTTGTTCACCATTTTTCTAAAGTGGTATCAAGAGCCTGGTAATGACTCATGGGTTAATTTTGCGCATTGAGAAGACAATCAATAGTCAAGTGCTTGGTTTGGCAACCACACTTGCATATTACAATCATCTTTGGAGACTTTCAAATCTAAGGGAAAAGCTTTTTCAAATTACGGTGGAAGGCTTAGAGTATACTGAAAATTTTCAAAATCTTGTAAGTTGTTATTATTTTGAAGAAAATTATTGGCACTTTTTTACACAAAAAAACAGTGCATTGTCCAATAAATTTACACACACTATTACTATTTCAGACTAACGCCGAAGTCCATCACCACCTCCAGGATTTGAGAGTGTCAAGGACACATCGGAATCTTGTTCACTAATGACCAGTTCACCGGACGAAAGCCAGGACAAGACATTTTCTGAGTCTGCAACGTCCGTGCGCAAGGAAGAAGAAGAAAATGTCTATGGTCGAAACAATACCATTTTGACCAACAGTCAAGAGAATTCAAATTATTCTTGGCTAAATGATATTGTCGTTCAGCCAAGTGAGGAACAAAGCGACCAAAACGACATTATCATTTTGGCTGTGTCTGAGGTTTAAAAGATTACATCGAACGACACCATTTCGAGCAAGGGACCAGACGACGTCATTCCAAGGACGTTGGAAGCCATTTCACTTGGAATAAACTCACTTCAAACGACTAGGATTCGGGCCAAACCTCTAGCCCATTTCGTAGAAGCTCGTGGACTCATAGAAAGTTGGACTCAAACCCAAGCCCAAGCTGACAACCCCCAAGCCGACCCATACTACGAGCTGCGCACTGAATCGAAGAGAGAGTCGCCCACCAAGCTGTTGACTGAGCCACTAACAATCGATTTTCTTCTCCCAGATTCAATTTGAACTGGTTGACTCAATTTTCTAGACCAGTTCGGGCCAGATTTGGTATTTTAGGTCGTTCGAGGTAATTTCAAGCCCGATTTGGTCTGTTCAAAAGTTGTTGTGCTTCAAATTTCGTGCCAAATCAATATAGAGCACTTGCTGGTGAGATTCTTGCCAAAAATTCTTTAAAAAGGGAGAAACATTAAGGAAAGTTTGTGGAAATTTTCAATCAAGGCGTCACTTCCATTATTCTTTTTATTTAAAATATAATAAGAGAATTTCGAGGCTGCCACTTTCGATTAAATCCAAGGATTATGATTACTATTGAGTTTGTAATAATTTTGATTTTTTACAGTTGAACTATTGTATTTAATTTATTTACAATAGAATACATTTATTATTTCTATATTCTTTTTGTTGTTAATTTTTTAAGATTTAATATTTATGACACCGAAGAAAAGTATTGATCTCTCAGACATACAAAAACAAAATGAAAGAAATTTTTGGGCCTATAAAACGCATATAACTTTCTTTTAACCCATGAAAAGACCTTATACACATTAACAACACCAAAGTCATCAGAAAGTGTAGAAAATGGGCTGAATGGAAATGGGAGCAACGAACCAAGTGAAAATAAATGGCAAGAACACAATGCATGGGCAAAAATTTTTATTTTTCATTGTATGAATGATTATATCATTCCTCTTTTTGAAAACTATGAAACTGCTAAAGAAATTTTGGATGCAGTTGATCCAAAGTATCATTTAAGGTCAGATACTTATATACAGTTATTATTGGATAAGTATAACCGAACTTATATGAAAGAAATAATGACATTGGTGATCATATACTTCAAATGGAGTTGATTGCAAAAGAGTTATATGATGTTGGTCATCCTCTCACTAATAAAATGCAAGTTATAACCATACTAGATAATCTTCCTTCATCTTGGGATCACATTGTTAATTGCTTAATACGTAGTGAAAACGAAATAACAATGACATCGCTTCCAGTACTTTTAGTATTTAAAGGAGAAATGATGAAAATGAAGAATGAAGATAGTGAATCATCCAATTTATTAATGACTCAAGACAAGCATTTTACATAGAACAAGATAAAGTCAAAATAGTTTAAGAAAAAGAAATAGTTGAAAAAGAAATAAAATAAACCATTTACTAGAAACTGTTTTAAGTGTGGCAAGAAGATGTATTACAAATCACAATGTCCTAATAAGGAAAAAGCACAAGAACACAAGGAAGTTTTTATGACAGTCTCATAAATAATGCTCATGGAACCAACGTCAGATTCATGGTGGGTTGATTCTGCAGCAACAAAACATATATGCAGGAACAAAGATCTATTTATCAAACTTAAAGATAAACAAACAGGAGATCACAGAGTGTATATGAGCAACAACACACTACGATATCTTGGGACAAAGTACATGTAAATTTAAAGTGAACGGTTCCGTTATTTTACTTAGTGATGTATTATATATACCTAGTATTTATAGGATTAGTATCACTGCATGTACTAGATCAGAAAGGCTACACAGTTGAGTTTAAGTCTGAAACCCTTATAATAAGTAAGAGTAATGTATCAATGAAAGACGTGAAAGACCACGATATATATGTACTGAATGTTGATATTAATAAAGTATTTATTTCTGATTATTTGAATGTGTCTACTGTTTGTGAATATTTATGGCATTTAAGATTAGACCATATAAATAAAAATAAGATGATTAGAATGTATAAAAGTAGATTAATACCACAAATAAACTCAGATAATTTATATATATATAAACCTTGTATCAAAAGAAAAATGAGTAGTAATTTTTTTTCAAAAAGTTGGAAATCCACCAATTTACTTAAAATTATACATTCTGATATTTGTGGACCTTTTAAAACTAAAACCCATAGAGGAATTGAGCACTTTATTACTTTAAGAGATGACTATTCAAGATATAGGCATATCTATTTACTCAAACATAAATCTGAGGCAATTGAGAAATTTAAAAAATATAAAGTAGAAGTAGAAACCCAGTTAGGATAGGCCCATCAAAGGTTTGAATAGTGATAAAGGAGGTGAATTTAAAATTTTAGATGATTTCTGCAAATTAAATGGTATAAGACACATTTATAGTGTGCCATATATATTAAATAGAGTTGAAACCAAAGCAAAACCTATTACAACTTATGAGATATAGACAGGACATAAACCAGATTTAAGTAAACTCAAAATGTGGGGTTGTAAGGTACAATTGCTTATCCCATGACCGATAAGGAATAAATTTAAAATTAAAATCTGGGAATGCATGTTTATTAGGTATGTAGAAAACAGAAGTGGTTATAGATTTTATCATTCTAATAAAGGATTGATAGAAAGTATAGATGTTGTTTTCTTAGAAATACAAACTTTATTACTCCAGTTGATCAGATAAATTTATTAAATGATTTAGAGAATTAACAGATCTCAACAAAGTCTGACAATGAAAATTTTGATATTATTAAAATACAGAATAATAAAAATAAAAATAAAGTCAGATAAAAATCAATCTTCAGGTATTGATGTTGGAGATAGTGTGAGTATAAGAACCAGACGACCATCGATATTATTTCAAGATCATTATGCACTAAATACCGGTTTTGAAAATTTTAAAAATGATCCTAAAATTTTTTTTGGGGCAATCAATATTATTGATTCAAATAAATGGCTTGAGGTCATAAAAGATGAAATAGAATCGATAAACAAAATTAATGTTTGGGAGTTAACAGATCTTCCAAAAAATAGAAAAGCTCTGGGTTGTAAATAGGTTCTCAGAAGAAAATTTAAAATTGATGGTAATTTGGAAATGTATAAAGCAAGGTTAGTAGCCAAGGGATATACCCAACAACTAAGTGTAGACTTTGTAGACACATATTCGTCTGTGACAAAGTTCACATCCGTAAGAATTCACATGTCTAATGTTGCTAGAATAAATTTGGAATTACATCATTTAAATGTAAAGACAGATTTTCTTAATGGTGAATTAGAAGATGATGTCTTTATGATTTAACAAGAAAGATTCCAAATTAAAGGACATGAAGAGAAATTCTATAGGTTGAAGAAGTCACTGTATGGATTTAAACAATCTTCAAGACAGTGGTACTTGAAGTTTCACCAAGTCATTTTAGAAATGAGATATAAAATGAGTCCACTAAATCATTGTGTATATATATGAAAAAATGATAATAAACTAACATTATTATCATTATATATTGATGATATAATACTGGCAAATAATTGTCTAGATATGATGAATGAAACAAAAGAATTCTAGATTTCTAAATTTAAAATAAAATACATGGGTAAAGCTACCTATGTTCTTGGTATAAGAATTTCTTAGAAATAGAAATTCAAAGATGTTGTATTTAGATCAAGAAAAATATACAAAAAATGTACTTAAAAAGATTTGGTATGGAAAATAGTAAATCCTTAAGTACACCTATTTGCAAAGGTTATGTTTTAAATAAAAATATGTGCTCAAAAGATGAGAAGGAAATAAGTGAAATGCTTAAAGTTCCTTATACTCAAGCTGTGGGAAACCCCATGTATGCAATGACAAGTATAAGATCAGATATTTGTCATGTAGTAAGATTGTTAAGCAGGTATCAATTCAATCTAGGTAAAGAACATTGGCAAGCAGTGAAACGTATATTAAGGTATTTACAAGGTACTAAAAATTTGAAATTGTGTTTTGGGATTAGTGATCTAGAATTGATCGGCTATAATGATCCTAATTTTTGAAGTGATCTAGATAATAGAAAAATCTATAACTAGATATATATTTCTATTTGGTGGAACAACATTTTCTTGGTTGAATAAGAAACATGGCTTTGTTGCTAAGTCTGCTACGAAAGCATAATATATTGCTTGTAGTATTGCAGTGAGTAATGCAATGCAGATGAAATGCTTTATTGAAAACTTATATTTGGACACATCCACAGAACCAATCAATATGTTTTATGATAATCAGTCTCCCATCTCAATGATAAAAAGTGGAATATAGAGTTCCAAGGGAAAACACATTGATGTGCATTATCACTATATTTTAGATATAGTGAAAAGAGGTGAGGTCAAGGTTAATTTTATTTCCTCAACCTAGATGGTAGCAGATCTGATGACCAAAGGATTATCTCTAGAGAAATTCAAAGAACATGTGACTAGAATGGGGTTAAGAGAAACTTAGGTGAAGCAACCTCATGGCTGATATGCATAACTCAGGAAATTTTGGAGACGCCTAGAAAATTGAAGTTATGGTGATACCCAAATGAAAATTTTGGTTATTTGTAAAGTCACTGTAAAGTAATTAAGGAAAACCTTAAGAATGACCTTAAGGTGAGTACTTAATAAAATTTCAGTGTAGGTTGATTAACCAAATAATTGGTTGATCATTTGTAAATTTGCTAATAATGTGATTGGGAAAAGTCTCAGGAATAGCCTCTAGAGGAAGTACTTAAAAAATTTTAGCATAGGTTGATACATGTATTATGCATTTGGCTGAAGTCGTCAATTGTGACAGGGATATTGATTATTGCTCCAGTTACGAAGAATTGATGTTGTTCACTAAATTTCTTTTTTTTTTCTTTTTTTTTTGTGAAACGAAGTCACCCTTTTATATGTGATCAGTGGAAGCACATATGGTGGAGGGTGAGGTTAGATAAAGTAATGAAAAAAACATGCGCACGTAGAGGCTTGTCATGCTTTGAAGCCGATCTACAAGAGTATGTAGATGAGAGTTGAGTAATGGAAAGCTTATATTAGTACCAAGATAAAATACTCAACTGGATCATCACCGTTTTGTGTAATCAAGTAGGAGATGTAATTTTAAGGGGTGTGACCGCCAAACGGTGTACCTCTTGGAATAACAGCTTCTCCATGATGATGGTTCCCATGGGGGTGATGGTTGAAAAAGTATCAAGAGACACAACTTTTTTATTTAGTCAAAAGGTTGTGTCACTTGAAAATGGTTGTGCCCTTTGCTAACTAGTGTCTCATGGCCTATAAATAGGGGTCATTGGTATACAATGAAAGCACTCAATTCTCTTTTGTCCATCACCAACTTATGGGACAAATACCCTCACAGGAGTGTCACCATATTGCTGAAATTTTGTTCAATTTTTGTCCATTTTTGTTATCCATTTTTCTACAGCTCCCCCATCAGAAGACAGTACCCTATACCTCATTTATTCACTTCATCATTCTAAATCTAAGTTGCAACCAAAGTGTGACAGAACCTTCCCCCTAGAGTACTTTGCCCACAAGGTGCGAATAAGAGAGCTATAGTGGCTCGTACACTTCTTATATTGCGCCATCCTTATTTTGCCATTGCCACTGCACCAATAGCTTAGTGAGAGGTTAATTCTTGGACTTGCAAACTCGACGACTCAACACCCTTTCTAGTTTTGGTTTAAAGATCCATGTTGAGTCTTTGAGGGACAGATCTACAAGAGGTAAGTTCCTCTGCTCGAGTTTCTTTTTCGGTTGGGACACGTGAAATACTGGATATATGGCTAAGGTGGGAGGGAGTTGTAGCTGGTATGCCACTGAACCCACTTTATGGATGACCTGAAAAAGTCTAAAAAACTGTGGCACGAGCTTCAATTTGTGGCTATTCGCTATCGATTGTTGTTGGTACGGCTGTAGACAGAGGTAGACCCAATCTTGGATCTGAAAGCTTTGTTCTTTCCTTCTTAGATCCACATATTTTTTTTCATGTGGTTATGAGCTCTCTATAAGTTATGCTTTAGGATCCTTAACATGTGTCCCCTTGATTGTAAGGCATCTTCCATAGCTTCAACCTTGAATGTCTTTGGCATATAACTTAATAGCCTAGGAAAAAGGTTATCCATATAGGGCTTGAAAAGGGGTTAGTCAAGTCAAAAAATGTTAAGTGGTGTTGTACCACCATTCAATCAGGGGAACTCACAAGGCTTATCCCCTGTAAAACACCTCAAGTAATTTTCAATGCACTTGCTAATTGCTTCAGTTTGACCATTTGACTGAGTATGGTAAGCCATACTAAATGTAAGCTGCACTCTTTGGATCTTGAACAACTCCCACCAGAATTGGCTAGTGAAGATATTGTCTCTATCAGAGACAATGAAATTGGCATCCCATGGAGCAGGACATGCTTGTGAACAATTGAGCTACTATTTTAGTAGAAAATGGATGGTCAAGAGAGTGAAATGTCCATACTTTGTGAGTATATCCACTACCACCCATAGGCTATTATACACTTGTAAGAGGGGTAAACCTTCAATAAAATCCATAAAAATTTGTGTCCATGGCTATGAAGGAATAGGGAGGTGTTGCAACAACCCACTTGGAATAGTCTATTCAGCTTTGACACTTTGACAAGCGTCACAATCCTGCATGAATTTTTTTACTTCGGCCTTCATCCCTTTCTAGAAAGAAATTCTCCTAAATCGGAGTCTTATCATATTCAGAATGTCCTCCCACAGGACTGGTGTGTAATAATTATAGTAACTTTTGCCTGAAATTTCTATCATCAGCCACAACAACTCTCTACTTATAAAATAAGAGTCCAAAACTTGATAGTGTAAGTTGGAGGTAATTCACCCCTTTGAAATCTCAAAAGTAAGTCTTGGATCTCAAGGTTTGCAGCATTGCCCTCTTTAATCTCTTCCCACCAGTCAAGTGTGGGTAGTGAGATGACTGCTAAAGTGGCCTCTTCTCTAGGGTTTTATGTTTCAATTCTCCTTGACAAAGCATCAACCACTTTTCACCCTTCCATTACTCCACCTGTAAATCATACCCAAGCAATTTTTAAATCCACTTGTGCTGCATGGATATCCCCACCTTTTGCTCCAACAAATATTTTAAGGTTTGATAGTCAATTCTAATCACAAAAGGGTGTCCTAACAAGCATGGCCTCCACTTTTGTCATACCATCACCAAAGCATAGAGTTCTTTTTCATAAGTTGATAGAGATATGACCCTCACTTTCAAAGCTTGGCTATAGAATGGTATGGGCTTAAATTTCTACAGAAGTATAGCCATAATAGCAGAACTTGAAGCATTACACTCAATCACAAATGGTAGAAAAAAAATTAGCTAAGGCCAATATAGTTGAGTTACTAATCTCTTCAAATTCTGAAAGACTTCCTTAGCTTCTTCATTCCGACAAAACTGGTTTTTCTTTAGCACATGGGCAAGAGGGGCTACAATGTTTCCATACCCCTTAATGAACCTCTTATAGTATCTAGTCAAGCCCAAGAGACCCCTTAGTGATTTTAAAGTAGTCGGGAATAATCAGTTCTTCATTGCTACCAATTTCTCAGGATTTGTTTTTACCCCTGCAATAAAAATTAGATGCCCTAAATAGGATACCTCCGCAATAGCCCAACAAGTTGTGTTGTTTTAGAACCTCCAAGGTTAATTGTAAGTGTTGGAGATGCTCTTCCATAATTCCGTTATATACCAAAATGTTATAAAAAAAACACTAGTATAAGCTTTCTTAAATAGGGCTTATAAATTTCATTCATTAAGTTTTGGAATATTGAGGGTGCATTAGTCAACCCAAACGGCATTACCAAGAACTCATAATGCCCTTCATGAGTTCTAAATATTTTTTTATGAATATTCTCGAGTTTAACTATAATTTGGTGATGATTTGAATGTAAGTCCAACTTGGAAAAAAGTCTTGACCCACTGAATCCATCCATCAACTCCTCTGCCACTGGAATAGGGAATTTGTCATTGATAGTCACATTATTTAGGGCTTTATAATCAACACACATTCACCATGTACTATCAACCTTTCTCACCAATAAAACAAGGGAAGAATAAGGGATGTGGCTAGGCCTTATCAGCTCTATGCTCAACAATCCCTTCACAATTTTTTCAACTTCTTCTTTCTGGAGGTCTTAATGAAATTGGTTTGGTGTTTGGAAATAATGTAATAGAATGGTCATGGGATTGGTGTGGGGGTAATCCTTTAGGGTCGCCAAAAACATCCACATATTGGTTGAGTAACTCTTAGATGGGAGGGGGTATTTCTTCAGCTATGTTTTCCTCTCTAGGCTCAGTTAACTGTAACAACAAGCTTTTTTTCTCCAACTTATTATTTTGATTAATATTTCTCTCCTCAATGAGATTAGAGGGACACAACCCTTGTAATTTTGCTGCCCTTCCTTGATATTGAAGCTGCATTGAAAGATCCCTAAAGTTCCACAAGATGGGTCCCAAATCATGTAACTATTGAACCCTTAATACCATATCACAAGCAGACGCTAAAACAAATGCATCGATGGTAAAAAAATTCCAGTGTAGCTTAATCTTGAATGTTGCACATCTTCCCTCACTACTAACTTGTTCCCCTTAGAGCATTAGCAATGATGCAGGCAAAGACAAAGGTAAGAATTGGCTAGAATCACATGTTTTGCCTTTTGCCTTTACCATTCAAGAGAGATTCACACATTGGATTATCCATCTATTAGCCAAAATAATAATAAAATATTATTTTTTAATAATAATAATTTTTTCTAATTTTTTTTCATATTTTACAATTATACTGACCATATGCTAATTAATAATTAAATTATTATTTTACCTTATGTTGAGAGAGAGAGAGAGAGAGCAAAGTGGGAGGAGAGAGAAATAAGTGATAAAATAATCAACAGATAGTGAACAATACCTATCCAAATATATAGAGACATTGTAGCTTGTAAGCAAACAATTTACATTTGGCTCTTCCAATCTAGCAGATTTAATGGGGTTGTTAGCTAAATATTGGTTTGCATTGGTATTTGCCTACATCATTGCTAGTGCCCTTAGCCACCTTAAGTTTTACCTTCTCATGGATGTTCAATAGAATTCCCACCCCCCCCCCTTTTTAACAATTGAAAGAGTCCAAAAAATTATGTGTACTTCCTAAATCTATTAGCACAACCAATTCTTGATTCCCTATCATTCCCTTAATTCTCATGGCTTTGGGGTGTAAAGAACCAATGAGTACATGTAAGGAAATCTCGGGTTGGTTGGGTTTATTGACAAAGCCCAAAATTTCTTCACTAGCTACCTCCTCTCTTCCTTCTTCAATTTCATCAAATTCATCATTCACTTCATCTATCAAGAATGATTTGGGTTGTTGGCACCTATGGCCCAAATTCCACTTAAAATCACAAAAAAAATAACACAACCCCTTGTCTCTTATCTCCTTCATTTGATGGGTTTTAGTTTTCTGAACTGGAATAATGGTTTTTCGGTTAGTGTGGGTGCTGTTTGAGGCAATGGCAATGTTGGGTTTGAGGATTCCAGCATCATATTGAGAGTAAAAAACTCGAGGGTTCTTACTACTCACCACTACAGTCTCCTTTTGAATTTTAGCAAGGTTGTAGGCTGTCAACAATTTTTTGGGATAAAACATACGTATTCGAAGTCAAATCTCATCTTTCAGTCCGCTGAGGAAACAACGCAACTTGTATCGTTCTAATAAACATCTCAGCCGATCAAACAACCTTTAAAAACTAAATTTATGCGCTTTTATAAATCCAGTTTGTTTAAGCCTAGTTAAGGACTCCATTGGACCATCATAAGAAGATAGTCCAAATCTTACTAAAAGAGCAGTAGTGAAACTTTCCCAATCTTGAGTTTCCCTATACTTTTCCAAATCTTGGAACCAAAACAAGGTTTGTCCCTCTATATGAAATGAAGCTAACCTTAGCTTATGGTGTGTAAGTGTGTTGTGGTATGCAAAAAAGTGATTAGTATTATAAGCTAACCATTAGAATCCTTACCATGGAAAGTAGAAAAATCAGCTCTTACCAGACATGAATGAGGCTCTCCTCCCTGCTCCACTTGCTCATTTCGGGAGCCATGTTAAGATGATTCTCCATAAGGGTTACTGTCTCTTCTGCAACTTCAATGTTAAAGAAGCTAGTTGCTGCACCACAGAATCAATCTTTTGAGGGCTAGCATTTCTATCTCCAAGTTCCTTCAATTGGGAATTATTGGATTTCTTCAAGTTTGAAAGTTCATCCTGGAGCTGATTGAGTCTGGGACATTCTTCCGTAATTTGTCACTTGGGATCAAATCCCTAATAGCAAGAACGTAACACTCTTCCGTAATTTGTGCTGTAATATATATTGTTAAAAAAAAAACACTTTGTCAAGGTTTGATGAAAGTGGCAAATGGCTCACTTCAAGGATGAGTACCTTTAGAAAGGAAGAAATAGAAAAAGAAAGGAAGAAATAGAAAAGATGGTAACTGTATTCTCATAAAATTGACACAACCAAATACATACAAAATGTGCCTCATATAAAGCTGACACATGGAAAACATAACAACCAATATTCCCCTTATGGACTCGGATTACACGACAAACACAATAACAGTCTAAAAGATACTAAGGCCTCGTTTGCTTACACAGTTCAGATGAGATGAAATGTTTTGTTGAAAGTTGAATAAAATATTGTTATAATATAATTTTTTAATATTATCATTATTTTGTTATTTGAAAAGGTTGAATTGTTTATTATATTTTGTGTATGAGTGAAAAAAATTATAATGATGAGATAAAATAGTTTTATTTTGTATAATTAAACCAACCCTAAGAGGTGAGATAACCTACCCATTGGACTCAAGTTATAAAGGAGTAACGAAATAACAAAGACCGAAAACATAATAACAATGACTCAAACTTTAATTACCCATTACATATGTTCGGCCCATTGCCCCAGTTCACCATCAGAATACAGAAACTTATACTTCATCTCTTCACTTATCAGAATGTTTGAGAAATGAGATGAGATGAGAATTTTATAAATAGTCATAAAATAATTTGTGAATAATAATGAAATAGGTTGAGTTACGTATTTATTTGGTTTTGAAAAATGAGAAATAAAAAGTTGAATAAAAACTATTATAATATTGTTATAATATAATTTTTTTTTTAGAATTGAAAAAATTAATTTTTTTTTATTTAAAAGTTTGACGAAATTGTAATAATTAATTTAAAAAAGTTATAATCATTAATTTGAAAATATTTGTGTTTGAGTGACGTTTGAAAAGAAAATGAAATAAGATAAAATAAAATGAAGTAAGATAAAATAAAATAAAATGAGATAAAATTATTTCGAAATATTTATTAATCCTTCTAGATCAAAATTGCGACCGAAGTGTGACAGTCGACTTCTGGCATCCTCTGACTTTCACTAATAACTATCACGTTGCTTTGACATTTCTTGAGGTTTCGGGAAGAATTTTATCAGTATTTTTTTCGGTCGATAAATGTAATTGGGCCTCGGACCCTTTTTACAAAACTTGCATCAGAATATTAGGTTGTTCTAACGAGGAGTCATTAGTCACGTTCACTTATAGTACACATTTTATATTAACTATCAAAATAAAAAATTTACTTCAAAAATATCATATCAATTTATTCAAGTGGACATAACAAAATTAAGGATAAATATATATATATATATATATATATATATATATACACATAAAAATGATATTATTTTTTAGTTGGGTATTAATAATAAAACATTATATCATGAAACCAATCGTAATTATGAATGATTTATATAATTATTTTGTATTATATATGAAATTATATTAATTGAGTCAAACTAAATATACAATCCATTTATATCAAACGAGTTCAAGGGATAAACTATGTTGTGTTCATGTTAACCCAATAAAAGTTAATTATTAAATGAGTTATAAGTATTGTGTCGTGTCACCCGTTATTTATAGAAATCATGTTAGGATTTTAGAGTTTAAAAGTTTTTTTTTTTTTTTATATAAGAATAAACTTCATTCAATCAACAAATATAGTGTTTACAAACTAGAATGATTAAGCCAAATATATTGAGATAGAAAGGAAGGGGCAGATCCCATCCACATTTTCAAATCATAGACTGACCATGCATGCTTTGTCAGGAAGTGAGCAACCTGGTTTCCTCCTCTAAGTACATGTTGAACTTGATAGTCTTCGAAATGGCTGAGCATATTTCTAACCTCCTTTAATAGGTTACGTTGGCTTGATAATGAATTTTTATTAGTAGCCAGAACTTCCACCATGAGTAAGCAATTACTCTCAAGCACAACTTTGGAAATCCTTAAGTGCAAACTGAACTGCATGCCACGTAACATGGCTAGTAATTCAACTGACTCTAGTTCATAACGCTCATGTTTAGATTTACTCACAACCATAAGTACATTTCATTTCTCATCCCTAAACATTGAACCTACTCTAGCCTTTCTAAGGTCAAAAAATAACGCAACATCAATATTTAGCTTGCAAAAACTAGGTGGAGGAGCGCGGCAACGACCCAATTTCTGCATTGAATAGATCGTATTGAGATCGAGATCAATCCATATAGTATGACACTCAGGACTTAATAAAAACACGACCCTCAAACACAAATTACCACCCTAATCTTAGCAATCAAAATTGCATAAGATGCCATTTTACAAGAGGTGGCACCTTAAACACGGTCTCTAAAACCTATAAACTAGAATTTTGAAAACCAGGGGGTAAAAATATAACAATTTGGGGGATACAAAGAGTATTTTCCCTGGTTCTCGTACCGTTTCATCCATTATCATCTAATGAAAGGTACCATTCACTTATTCATCTATTCTCGATAACAAGATTCAACAGTACCCAAATGAAGAAATATTATTTACAATCATGTTGGTTTTATTTACCTTACAGTTTGTTTCATTCAGTATATTATTACAATATCCGGCCTGTTCATTCCTGCAAACCCTCCAAGAAACAGCAATAGACTTTATCATATAGGTGTTTGTCGCATACTTACGTAGATAAGACGTAAAGGGGAACATGGAGGCTTGTATTGACGAGCTTCTTATTCGAGTAGACAAAAACAGAGTAACCTTGAGGTCTCTTCCTCTATTAAATTACAATATACTACCAGCAAATATACATCATAATCAGAAAACAGCAACCTCAGAGGAAGTAGACTTTCCTATTACAGCTTCTCAAACCAATATCTCGGGAGAAGCTTCCATAGTCGGCAGGAACAGGTTAAAAAGTGTTTCTAGATTAAGGTTCCACTTGGAATCAAGGCGTCCTTGATCACCGTGACAATCCCACTCTTAATGAAATAGCCATCCGTTTCCCTTGCTGCTTCTTGCACATTGTCGCCATTAATAATCTGAAAATATTTACAACACATGTTGAAATCAGTTAACTAATATATATACATACATATATGTGTATATATATATTCATCTTTAAGTGTTTAAGGCACGGACCAAAAAAGAAAGCAAGAACTGAAAAAAAAAAAATAGAAGAAAGAAAATACAAGAGGTAAAGGTTAATCAGCAAACATGACAAGCATAACATTGCATACAGTATGCAAGTGTGGAAATTCTGAAGAGAGATGTCTGCACGTTTCTGTCACTAGAAAAATTCTCCTTTCCATAACAATTGAAAACTGGGTAAATTTTGATGTTTCATTCTCACTTTCAATAATTCTGGTGTCTTTTCAGCTGAGACTAACCATGAACTCCAAGACCAGGTTAAATAATGATGATGATGATGATGATAAACAGAGTAGCCAATTTAAAACAGACATCAAATTAAGCTTTGGCTTGCTTCCCCAAAAATAAAGTGAAAAAATGCATAAGAACACAGCCATGAGGCTTCATGGTAGAAACAAATTAAAAGATTGATGGTAAGTTAAGCTGAAAAGATCCTAACCTTCACATTGTCCCCAATCCGAGCATTCTTGTCAATTATAGCTCTTTTGATGTGGGAGTTCTTGCCAATACCTATTGGAACACTACCCTTTGCAGCCAGGAACCTCCTGTCAGCATCCGTCTGGAGGAAAACAATAACACATTAACAATCAGAATCAGTTCAACACTAAAATCCATTCAACTACAATGTTAACAGACCCAGCCCAACGTTTCAATGCTTAGCTACTTATCCCAAAATACACAGAAAATAAAAATGGAAAATGATATCACATCACCACTTCAAAAAAGAAAAAAGAAAAAAACAGGTTGAAAGCCCTTTTTATCAGGTATTACCTCATAGTAATCAGCTCCCATCAATAGTGTGTCTTCAATGACTGCACCCTCTGATATACAAGACCGAAGCCCAACCACAGAATGGTGAATTTTGCAGTTCTGCATAGGAGTGTAAATTATTTGGTCACAACCAGAATTTTAAGTTTTTTCAAACATTGAAGAGGCAAACAGACAAGTATGTGATACAATAAACAAACAAGGCAACTACAAACTGTAAGTAGGTTGCAAACATAGCGTTTCAATAACGTACCTTTATTACACAACCCTCACCAATGACGCTGTCTGTTACATCAGCATCAAGCATTTTGGATGGAGGCAAATACCGCGGTTGGGTGTAAATGGGAGATGAACGATCATAGAAGCTGGAAAAGAAAGTCCAAAACAATACAGACATGACAATTCATATGGGTTATATATCATATGTAAAATACCAAAAGAAAATCACAATATCCATGAATAATATTAGTAGAACAAGAACAACCTAAAATCTGGCACTGGTTTTTTGGTGATCCCCAAATTTGCATTATAGAAAGCCTCAATCGTACCGATATCTTCCCAATAACCATCATACAAGTAAGCTTGCACCTATAGAGGCAAAGAAGCAAGACACAATTAATCCTCTGGGAGTTGCGATTCCGTAGAAGTCAAAGCAAAAAGAGGAGAAAAAATATTCAGATTGAAAAACCTTTAGCAAGCGATGATGCATCAATTTGTTATGCCAAAGTTTTGAAATCACACATTCACTCTCATTTTCTAGAATGAGATGATAGCGGCCATGAATTATGAGACTATTGATGTAGCCCATATTGCTGATACCATAGAATTCACTAGAACCTGGGAACATGCCAAATGGTTTTTATCTCCAAAGGTGTACACAGGGTAAGACAACCCACAAATGCTTCTAACTCTGCATGTTTCCTTACTTACGCAGTATATGTAAGCCTATCCGCGATGGCTGTATAATATCATGCATACAGAATACATGCGTCAAAGTAGGATGGCTTCAGCATGGATAAATTGGCAAATGAAAAACCACCTCTTCATTGATTCAATTTAAGAGGGAACAATGACTAGATTAAAACAAAAGGATTATACATACTCTCATCCCAATGGAAGTTGCACCAGGAATAACTTCGCTCCCGAAATCGTTGGCTCCAGGGAACTTGTCTCGAAGCAGATCCAACATGACATTTTTGCTGACAACATAAATACCCATACTAGCGATGTAAGGCATCTCCTTTGCTCTCTCATCATCCAGACCCAAAATAGTTGTATCAACCCTCATGGCTTTGAGTTGGTCTCCTTTGGGTTTCTCAGCAAACTCAACAATGCGGCCTTCTTCATCAATCTTCATCAAACCAAATGCGGTGGCACGCTTTTCATCCATGGGCAGTGCAGCCACAGTGATATCGGCATCGGTCTCCCTGTGTGCTTGTATAAACCTCTCATAATCCATCCGGTACAAATGGTCACCGGCAAGAATAAGGAATTCCAACACGTTGTGCTCCTCAAACAGCCACAAGTACTGCCTTACGGCATCAGCAGTACCCTTTATGCATTGTATGTAATTCGAAAGGTTAATACACCAAAAAAAAAAAGTTTGATCATTGAGGTAAAAAAAATAAAACAAACAAAAGCTAGATAAAAAATAAATAAAATCTTAGGAGCTAACTCTAGTAGTAAATCTGATATTATGAGGGGGTGATGAGAGTCTCTCGAATAATTTTAAGGGTTTAAGTTATATCAACCATTCACTTGCACTTATAATTGTCACAATCACACTCAACATGGGTTTAAATGCAATAATCAGTTCATACAATCCATGCGCTGGCCACTACTGCTACTGGATGAAAGAGAAATGGAAGGAAGATGAGTTTGAAAGAGAAACCTGGAACCAATTGGGATTCTCGGGGCTCTGCTGGGCAGCGAGAACCTCAACAAAGCCCTCGTTCTTGTAACCCCCCATGACGTTGCTGGCATAGGCCCGGGAGAGGTGCCGGTTGAGAGAGGCGGAATTGAACTGTGTGAGCACATAGATCTTGGAGATGTTGCTGTTGAGGCAGTTGCTGACGGGGATATCAATCAGCCTGTAGTTGGCCCCCAGAGGAACCGCTGGCTTCGCACGCTTCTTCGTCAGCGGATACAGCCGGGTCCCAGCTCCGCCTCCGAGTATAATCCCCAGAACACTCTAAATATTACATGATTTAATAATTAAAAGATCAATCAGCTGAGTTAATGAGTGAAACAATCGATGGAGAGAGAGAGAGAGAGAGAGAGGGCTGACTCTGCTGGCGTCGGGGTCGAGACAAGTCTGAGAGTTTTTGGAATCTGAAACGGCTTTGGGAGAGACGACGTGGGGAGAGGGTTTAGGGTGATTTGTAGTGTGGCGACCGAGGACTCCAAAAGCAGCGGTCTTGATGTCGCCGGAGCAGAGATGAGAAGCGGAGAATGAGAGAGTCGCGGCTTTGCTCATACGGCCCCCATGAGAGGAGGACGTGGAAGAGGATAAAGAAGCGTTGGATCGATTGGAGCATGAGAGTGTGAGGGCTACGGTGGCAGCCATGGACGCCATTTTCACGTGGAGAGACTAGCGAGTGAAGAAGAAGCAGAGGAGTAGGATGAGATGTGGCTGCGAACTCAACTGAGTAGCAAGGGAGTAAGGTGGAGACTGGGACCCTCTATAATAATAATTTGACCAGTTTGTCCCTAGCTAGTATATGATAAAAATAATTTCAATCATGTAATTTGACTGATTTGTTATATTATAAAATTATTTTTATTTTAAAATAAATCAATAAAATTATATTAATTTATAAAATTATTTTTATATAATTTATTATATTAATTTATGAAATTATTTTTATATAATAATTTTTAAATAAAGCAGTGTAACTTTTGGTGAGGCTGAGGTGGATGCTGCCTCGGGAATCTTAAGGCCAGCCGTTTCCCTTCTCATCACGCAACTATGGATCACCTATGTTATTTTTTTTTATTTTTTATGTCTTGGACTAGAGAGATAGGTGTCCTACCAATTATTAAGGAATTTTACTCGTATACTCTTACATTTTATATCTATAATTTTTTTATAAAATATAAAAATATTTTTTATAAAATATAGAATATAAGATAATAAATAATAATTAATAAAAGCAATTTATTATCAGACCTAATTTAGATACTGAGAATATTTTTATAATATTTTATTATTATTATTTATTTATTTTTTATTATTATTCAATATTCTATTATTATTTTTCACTACTATTCACATAATACTTGAAAATATCTCACTACCTAAATACAACCTTAATTTTGTTTGTTTTCATGAGATGAGATTAGTTGGAATAAAAATTAAAAAATTAAATAAAATATTATTAAGATATTTTTTTAATATTATTATTATCTTAAAATTTAAAAAAGTTAAATTATTTATTTTATTTTATGTGAAAATTTAGGAGAGGTTTAGATAGTGAGTTGAGATAGAATGAATTAAAATTAAAATTAAAAGTTAAATAAAATATTATTAAAATATTATATTATTATTGTTTTGATATTTGAAAAAGTTGAATTGTTTATTATATTTTATGTGAGAATTTGAGAAAATTGTAATAATTAAATGATATGAGTTAGAGAAATTTTTATATCCAAATTTAATTTTAAAAAATTGTAATAATTAAATTAGATGTGTTGTAAAATATCATATTAATAAAATAAGACATACTTTAATAGATGATAGACGCGACCTTACACCCAATTTACACCGCTCAACAAAAGATTGATAGGCAACCATCATTGTGTTTAAATTTTAGGATTTTATATTCTTCCCTTATAAATCTTATTAGATGTGTTATAAAATATCATATTAATAAAATAAAACATACTTTAATAGATGATAGACGCGACTTTACACCCAATTTACACCGCTCAATAAGAGATTGATAGGCAACCATCATTGTCTTTAAATTTAAGGATTTTATATTCTTCCCTTATAAATCTTAAACCAATATAATTAAGCCAACTGTAAAATTATTGAAACGTTGAGATGGTAAATCAGGATTGAAAGGAGTAAAGCCTGAATTTTCTCTCAGCGGCACCCCCCTTAATTTCTAATTTCTACGCATGAAGTTTCAAGTGCGGCTTGACTCCAGTGGTGTAATGACATGATCTAAATCTAGGTATCAGTTGGTTTTCAAACGCACACTCCAGACCGTGGCAGACCGGGTCTATTAACAAGTGAATCGGTTCTGCACCTTAGCCCCAAAGCCCTCAGTCTCTCCCCTTGAAGCCCTCAGTGAGATTTTAGCTATACAATTTCTTCTTCTTCAGATTTATTATTCTTCTGCACTACAATTTCCACTTCTTCTACACTATGATTTCTTCTTCTGTTGCACAAATATTTCTTCTTCTCTCTGCGATTTTGACGCCGGATTCTCAACACTCACACACTCAGATTCTCACCACTTAGTCCACCGACGTGAAGCACTCAGATCTGCGGGAGGGTAATATATAGTTTCTTGTAAATAATATTCTTCAAATTTTTCCTTGTATTACTCCTTTTCTCTATGTGATTCTAGGATTTAGGCATACATTTCTTTTTTGCTCTAATGTTTACTCCATCTCTTTTTTCCTCTAGGGTTTAGGTATATTAACTATAAATTAATGGTATTTGCTAGAAACTAATGGTATTACCTCTGGATGATGCCTCTCAAGGCTTTGCGAAACCCTCTCTCTTGGCAGCTCTAAACCCTTTCTACCGCTTTCTTGCATGTACATGCTCAAAGACTAAGCCCTCCTTGTCGAGAAGTATAAGGTATCGAGAGCTTAACTTTTTGCATTTTTTTAGCAAATCAGAGTTTTCTTTTTTCAAATTTTCATAGTTGGTTGCTTTAAAATGGAGTGAGACTCTAAAGTTTTGTTCTTACATATGAATATCGTATGGTTTACTTGCATTGGCTATTCCACTTTTTGAAAGTGAGGAAGGTGGTCTTCGAGGGATTGCTGATTCGAAATGGCAAATGGGGTTGTTTCTCCAAGATGCCCGTTTCTATACGGGGAAGAAAAAAAAAAATTTACGCATCATGTGTGGGGTGTGTGATAATGAACAGTTGCTTATTTGTAGAAAAACTCATTTTGTTATGTTATCACGTAACTTTCTTTCCACATATACAATTAAATAGAAACTCATGATTTCTCGTTGTTTAAGAGGGATGTTTAGCAAATAGTATGTAACGAGAAATTTATGAATAGAAGTAAAATAATTTGAGTTGAGACATTTTCTTGGATTTTAGTAAATGAAAGAGAAAAATTTAAATAAAAATATTATAAAGTTAAGATATTGTTAAAATCTAATTTTTTTAATCTAATTTTTGTTTTGGGATTTGAAAATGTTGAATTATTTTATGTATTTTGTCTGAAAATTTAGGAAAGTTGTAATAATTAAGTAATGATTAAAAGAAAAAGTTGAAAATTTGAAATTAAAACGTGATTGTATTTGAGTGATGTTTGGGAAGGAAATGAGATAAAAAAAAAATTTGAGATGGAACCATTTCTATATCCAAACAACCCTAAGGTTGGGTTTGTTGTTGAACCAAATTCAACTCATTTCAAACCAATCAATGATCGGATCCACTACTTTTTCAAATTTTCATAAAAAAACTCAACTCAACTCATCTCAACTTATTTCATACATTTTAACTAAAAAACTTTGTTAATGTAAAAATAAGTGTGTTGGCATATTTTGTGAAAACCTTTGTAAAATTATATTGTAACAAGTGTTGAAGTGGATTAAAGTGAAAAGGGATCGAAATGAGATCAACATGGCTCCAACAGAACTCATACAGAGAGTTCACTCAATAGGCGCTCGACATGGTGCTCGAGCGAAACTCATACAGAGAGTTCACTTGAAAGACACTCAACGTAGCGCTCAAGCAGAATGTAGACAGAAAGTTCGCTCAACTCTCGCTCGACATAGAGCTCGAGTGACTTCTGAAATATATTGTGCACTCGACATACGCTCGACACATAGCTCAAGTGAATGTTCAGAATTGTCACTTAAACTAGGGTTTGAGCATCGTATTCCTTGGTGGGTATAAAAGGAAACTTATGCTCTATTATAATGTGTGGAGAAATTGAGTTAAAACAGAGCCTCTTCCTAGCACACTAGAGAGAAACTTCCTTCCACATTCAAAGTTAATTATCTCTTAGAAAATACATCTTCATCATATTACACTCAAGATTAAACACAGTTGGGTCCATTGTTGTGGACATGTTTATTGGCCAGAAGGTTTTCAGGGTTGCTGTTGATGCAGAGATCGAGAGGTTCTCGTGGAAAGTTATAGAAAGGTCAGAGTTTCGGCATTACATGTGTGCAAAGATCGAGTCTCGTGGTGATGCAAGCCAGGTTTAGCCACTACAAAGGTTTTGTGAGTGTTTCTAAATTTGTTGTAACAAGTTTCTATAATGGATTTGAAGTGCTGACTTACACACAGAGTGGTTTTTTATTTTGAATACGTTCTTTAAATGAGTTTCCATTTCGTGACCAAATTGATGTGTTGATTATTTGTGTAATTTTTTTCATTGATTAATTGTTTATTTAACAAGATTTTTGAATAGACCATCAAAATTGTAGTCACCTATTCACCCACTTTAGGTGTTGTGCTGAAGTAGAACCACTGCTTTTTTAATTGGTATCAGAGCGAGTTCACTCCACTAGGATTTAGTTCCTAAGGGTGATCCTGCATTAGTGGTTAGAATGGATAGGTCTCAATCACTCTCATTACTACTATATTTTAATGGTAACAACTATGCCTATTGAAAAGTTCGAATGAGAGTTTTTCTGAAATTTATAGATGAATGAGTGTGGGTATCTATGGGAAGAGGATGGAGACAACCCATTACAATTGTTGATAGAACCAAAAATCTCAAAAGGGTGGAAGATTGGACTAAGGATGAAATTAATAATTGTAATTGGAATAGTAAAAGTTTGAATGCGATTTTCATGGCCGTGTCTTCTAAGGAATTCAAGTGAATCTCTATGTGTGAAATTGGCAAATAGGCATGAGATACTTTAGAAATTACCCATGAATGTACCAAGGCAGTAAAGAATTCTAAACTTCAAATGTTGACCACCAACTTTGAAAAACATAGAATGAAGGATGATGAAACCTTTGATGTGTTCTATGACAACCTGAATGACATTGTCAATTCAAGTTTCAATTTAGGTGACAAAATTCCTAAAAACAGAATTGTGAGAAAAGTTCTTAAATCTCTACTCGAGAGTTTTCCTCTCAAAGTCACTGCAATTGAAGAGAGAAAAGAATTAGATAGCATGAGAATTGAAGAGTTGGTGAGCTCTCTATAAACCTGTGAATATACTCTTTCTCTGTCAAAGAAAAACAAGGCCATAGCTCTCAACACAGTGAGAAAGGAGTTAGATGAATCATTTGATGAATTTGCTATGAGTGATAAGGAGATAGCATTTTATGCTAAAAAATTCAGGAATATGTTTATGTCTGAGAAAGACCCAGGATAGAAGAAGAGAATGTTTAAAAAATTCAATGGGGGTTCAAGTTCAAAAAATGGGGAAATGAGCTTTAAGCAAGACACTAGAGTTGTCAAGGATAATGTAGAATCAAATGTACAATATCATAAATGTCATGGTTTTGAGCACATTCGCTTTAAGTGTGCAAATTACAAAAAAGACCAAAGAGAAAGCAAATATTGCTTCCCTGAGTGAAAGTGAGTTTAAGTCAAGTGACTCGTCAGAGAATTCTCTCTTGAGGAAAAATTTCAACTACATGGCAGTCACTTCTTTTGTTGGTGGCAAAAGTCACAACAGTAAACCAATGTCTGAAAATGAAAGTATATCCAGAAATAAATCTGGGTACGAAGATGAGTTGCAGGAAATCTATGAAAAGTTGTATAAAGAATGTGTGAAATTAAGAAAACTCAATAAAGCACATATTGAGAAGATAGAAATCTGCAAAAGAGAAAATGAAGATTTTCAAGGAAAACTAAGTGAAGTCATTTGTCTAACTGACCAGTTACAAAGAAGGAGTGTGTCACTTGAAGATAAAGTAAAAATTCAGGAAAGTGAGTTGTGTTCATTAAACATTAAACTGTAGAGAGTTTCAAATGGGACACAAAAGCTTCACCAACTCCTGAGTGTAGGAAAGTCCTCTAGTGACAAGAGTGGTGTAGGCTACGTTGAAAAAAAGATCTAATGTTCTTTCAACTTCAAAAACCTCCTATGAAAGCATAAGAAAAACTGTGTTTGTTCTTACGTTGACTGAGAATAGAAATGCTCACCCATCTGAAAAGGATAAGAAACTCTTATATGTGCAAAAGTTCATTCCACCTCCCAAAAGACAAGGAGCTCGCAACACGAGCCCTATATGTCATCACTATAGGAAGACTGATCATGTTAGACCAAATTGTTTTAAATTAAAGAGTCACTATGTGCATGCTCCTGCATCCTCTAAAAGTAGGACGGCTTATCATTCTAAAAGAGTTAAGAATTTCACGAATACTCCTAAGTATGTCTTATCCTTCATGAGACAAAGAGCTCACAAAGCAAGCCACATGTGTCATAATTGTGGTAAGATTAGTTACATATGACCAAACTGTTTTGAGCTTAGCAGGCTTCCCAAGAGAATTAAAAAGTCCTACTCAAAAAAAGGGCTTCAGAACTTGTGGAGTGAAGTCATAGTCTGAAATAAACAAAATAATATAATCAACGTAAAGTTAGACAAGTTGACTACCAACCAAATGACTAATAAGATGGATCATCCAAAAGTGAGATAAGTGTGGATTAGAAATGGGGAAAAATAGACTAGACATGGTATTTATGCTGTAGACTGACACTCATGCATTCATGCATTTTACACATGTTTAGATCTTGTATGGTTTTTCTTTATTTTCTTGTTAAAAGTATATTGTGTGTGTGTTTAACTTATGCATATTTATGTCCTTGTGTCCTCTTGGGTGTGTTTTTCAAAAATCATGGATAGTATTATCCACATGGATGTGATAAAGGATGTTAGTGCTAGAAATTCTAAACAACTAGGTACATGTGTCTTTTGAAAATTGTATCATATGCTTATATGGGTTACAAATGTTTGAAACATGCGTTATTTGTAATTTGTAACCTGCATCACACACTATACACTTGGCATGATTAATTGACGTTTTGCCACCTTTGAGTTTTTAGAGAAGCAATCAAAGATGTAAGGGAGCTCCACTTGTATACAGGGCTATATGACCTCATTAGTTTTCTTCCTGTGTAAAAATTTTATATATCAAAAGAAAAAGAAAAATGATGATGTTCACAAAAAAAAAAAAAGGTCATGTAGTACCCACTACTGATACAGGAATTCAAACAGAAGCATACAGGTCTTAGCAATATTAGGTTTAACTCTCTGTATCTTGAAAGGGCTTCCCAAGCATTTATAGCTTTTTGTTCAACCCGACCTCACTCATTACTTTCGGCTAAAATTAATTTCTTGATTGAGTAAAGACTTTCTAAATACACATGTTCATATTACTTGTGATACTCTATAGTTGCTACCTGCGTGATTTATGGGAATATGATACTTTTTTACATTTGATATGTATTTTGGATTTTAAATTGACTTCTTTAATGTTTGAATCACATAATGTGAAAATTGGGATTGTTGCCCAGCTAATAGAGCTTTCGCTCAATTTATCGCTCGAGACCCATGTTTTTACTCGAGCTGTTGGCGCTCGAGTTGTTGCTTGAGGGTTTTAAAATTTGCTCAAGCGATTGTTTAAAAATCCTATTTCTCTAAGCTGCTCGAGCAGTTCGCACAGTTTCTCCAAAATCTTTCCCTCCATGCGATTTTCATCTCTTCAACTCTCCGTGCATTGTTCACTTGATTCCTCTTACCAAATCTCATCTTAATCATAGTAAGTCTATTCTCCTCCAATCTATCTCGTGCATTGTATATTTTCATTTTTACATCCTCATGCATAGAGGGATTTTAGTTTTTGGCCCCTATAGGATAAATGTTTAGGTCCCATTATTGTCCATTACACTCATTTAAGCATCATGTATAATTTGTGTTTAAGGTTCCAGTGCATTGGGTCATCCATTTTAGGTTGAGAAGAGTTTTTTAACACACTTGTATGTTCATCACGTGACTCATCCGAATCTCAGTTTAAGATTTGGGTCTGCTTTTCGTGTCTTTGAAGAACCTCAATCACCATTGAGTGATGTATTAGGAGGGTCATGAAACACCCATGGACTTTGAATTCTCAGTTTTGCATAATATGCACACCAAATGTTCAAGGAAATGCCTAAACGGTACATCTTGTTGCATTTCCATATTTTTCATCATGCATTAGCCTTACAGTGATCACTTAGACATCTTGGGTCGTGCATCTCATGTTCAACTCTTGTGTTGGGTCATGAAATTGGTTTGTGAAATGGAGATTGTTGGTGATGTTGATAGAGAAAATGTTGGCATTGGTATTGGCGTGCTTGTATTTAGGAATTTCGAGAACATACATGCACTAACCCTAAGTTTTGCATAATATGCACACCAAGTGTTCGAGGAAATGCCTAAATGGCACTTTTTGTTGCAGTTACATTGATCATCATGAGAGGTGCTATAATCTCAGTTTGGAATGTCTTTTGGACATCAACCTCGTGTTGTTCATACACTCTAAATCATCATTGCATGATGTGCGAACCTAGGAAGCTTGTGGAGCATGCATAAAGTTGCCAAACTCATCTTGGCATGCACATCAAGTGTTTGACCACATGCTCAAATTGTGCATTTTGTTATTTCTAAGGGTTTTTCGTCATTGAATCATCATGTGCTGAGCCTACAATGTTCATGCATCTATTACTAGTCCATGTATCATGAGTCATGCATTGTTCAAGCCAATTGGATCATTCACTCTAGGCACTTTAGGCACCATTGAACATGCATACATTGGGTCATTCATTTTGGGTTTGGAAGTAGATTGACCATAATGTTTTGGTCATAATGTGTTCATCACTTATTTCTAAGCATACCTGTTTGGGAGGTGTTGTGGGTCAATCACCATTGAGTGTTATGTTGTATTTAGATGAGTGATGGAACACCCATGGGATTTTACACCCATGCTTGGCATAGCATGCACACCATGTGCTCGATGAAATGTCCAAATGGTCATATTGTCGCATTTATATTGTTTTTCATCATGCATTAGCTTTGCATTGATCATACACTATTTTGGGTCACTATTGTGCGATGTGAGTATTTAGGAGAGTCATAGCACATACACGGAGTCTTAAAACTCATATTGACATAGACTGCACATGCATTGGCCATGTTTGTTATCTCTCCATGTTTGTTATTTCAACATTATACATTAGGCATGCATTGTCTACACATTAGGCACTTTAGGCACATTTTCGACACATTAGGCATACATATATTGGATCATTCATGTCGTTTATCACACTGTCTCATTGTTAGTGTTTGTACTGTCTACAAAGTGCTACCATGTCTCGACTTGTGCGACCTAAGCAAAATCCTACTACTCTTGCCCAAGCACACTTCCATAATGCTTGGGCATGGGAACTCTATGCTAAAACTTCTCTTACCGTACTCCTATTGTTGAGCGTGAGATTTTTCTTAGTGAACTTCATGAGACCATCGTACCTCACATTTTTAGTCTCATGAGTGGGTATCATTAACCACTGGTCATCCCTGCCCTTCAGTCCAGTTGGCTCGAGAGTTTTATCCCAACATTCATGCCATTTCAGATGACGGCTCTTTTGAAGTTAGTCTTTGAAACATCCAATTTTGAGTGACTTTGGGCATGTTAGCTGAATTGCTTAATGCACCTTGTGTGACCAACCCGCCATTTCTCTATACAAGAACTTTTGCTCGTAGCAAGCCAGCCATTGTCGTGTTCTTGTGTGGATACGAGATTAATTGAGATGGTAGGACACCACTGCATACTGTTGAGTTCCCACCTGACTACCTCTTTCTTAGTTGAGTAGTACTCACCAATCTTTATCCTATTGGCCATTAGAGTGATATTGGCACTGATAAAGCTAGTTTGCTCTATACTCTAATTAATGATGTTACCATTGATTTGGGAAGCCACTTGTGTCGAGTCATCCTTGAGGCGTTTCAGTCCAATAATAAACAGACTGGATTACCTTTCGAGTATCTCATCACACGCATTGCCTTGTCTCAATTAGTCAAGGCTCCTATTGGTAGTAAGACCATTCAGCTGAGTCATGCACACATTTGCCCTCATCCTTTAGATGTTGAATATCCTCCTGCACCCACTTCTTAGCCGTCCTATTCTAGGCCATCCAGCTCTTAGCCATCTAGCTTAGCACCATCCACTTTTACCCCAGATTCTAATGAGTCGAACATACAGATTGTATTTGATTATTTGAGCCACATCGATGCTCGTTTTAATCACATTGATACTCATTTCGATAGTCTGATGCTGGTGTAGATAGCATCAAGGCTCATCTGGATACACGTGTAGATAGCATCGATGCTCATCTTGATTGCCTTGATACTCACATAGATAGCCTACAACAGCTGGTGACATAGTAGTTCGACGATTTGCAAGACATCCAACTTCTTACTACTAATGAGGATAATGATGATATGAGAGTGGTGATGATTGAGCCCTTTGTCCTTTTGTGACAAAAAAGGAGGGGGGGATATGTATGTAGAGGGAGTATGCTATACATGTAGGGGGAGTGGTACCATATGTAGGGGAGCAACATATGGAGTAGGAGAGGATATAGTTAGGGGGAGTAGAGTGCAATCATAGTGAAAGATTTTTTTTTTTTTTTTTGTGAAAAAATTTTTTTTGTGCCGCTGTATTCCTTTGTGAAACCCAATGTCTGATCTTTTAAATGATAATTTTTTTAATGAAAAATGTACTTGTTTGTCTATACTTGAATTCTTGCTTTTAAATTTGTTAGCAGACATTTATTATAAATGTGTGAATATTTCTTGCATCTCTATTTTGGTACGTTTACCTGTTTGTTAAGTGTTTGCAGAAAAATTTCAGCTTATTCAAGATTGTACCTATATATGGGAATCCTGTGTGGGGTGTGTTAGGATTAAGTCCATGTATAAATTAGAGGTTTTGTCATAGAAATGCCAAATGGAGAGATTGTTATTGTAAAAATGAGTGTGTTGGCATATTCTTGTGAGAACTTTTGTAAAATTGTATTGTAACAAGTGTTAAAGTGGGTTAAAGTGAAAAGGGATCGAAATGAGCTCAACATGGCTCGAGTGGAACTCATACAGAGAGTTTGCTTGCAGGCGCTTGACATAGAGCTCGAGAGGAACTCATACAGAGAGTTGGCTTGACATGGTGCTCAAGTGGAACTCATACAAAGAGCTTGCTCGAAAGGCACTCGACGTACCGCTCAAGCAGAAGGCAGATAAAGAGTTCGCTCAACTCTCGCTCGAGTGACTTCTGAAGTACATCGTGCACTCGATATATGCTCAACACATAGCTCGAGCAAATGTTCATAATTGTCATTTAAACTAGGGTTTGAGCGCCATATTCCTTGGTGGGTATAAAAGGAAACTTATGCTATGTTCTACTGTGTGGAGAAACTGAGCTAAAACAGAGCTTCTTCCAAGAGCACTTGAGAGAAACTCCCTTCCACATTCAAAGTTAGTTCTCTTTTGAAAAATACATATCCATCATATCATACTCAAGATTCAACACAGTTGAGTTCATTGGTCGAAAGGTTTTCGGTGCTGCTGTTGATGCAGAAATCGAGAGGTTCTCGTGGGAAGCTATAGAAAGGTCGGAGTTTCGACACTGCATGTATGCAGAGATCGAGTTGGTCACTTGTGGTGTTGCAAGCCAGGTTTAGCCATTACAAAGGTTTTGTAAGTGTTTCTAAATTAGTTGTAACAA
The DNA here is from genome assembly GCA_029856935.1 of Cyclocarya paliurus. Classification (NCBI taxonomy): domain Eukaryota; kingdom Viridiplantae; phylum Streptophyta; class Magnoliopsida; order Fagales; family Juglandaceae; genus Cyclocarya; species Cyclocarya paliurus. The sequence continues at coordinate 37,093,133 of CM056950.1, read as the reverse complement.
ACTAAAGTTTCTATAGTGGGTTTGAGGTGGTAACATATACATGAAGTGATTTTAGATTTTGCAGACGTTCTTCAAATGAGTTACACTTCATGACCAAATTGCGGTGTTGATTATTTGTGTGAATTGTTTCATTGATTAATTGTCTGTTTAACAATATTTTTGAATAGACCATCAAAATTATAGAATATCTATTCACCCCCCTCTAGGTGTTGTGTTGGGGTAGAACCACAACTTTTTCAAAGTTAAACTCATCTCAACTTAAAAAAAGTTAAACCCATCTCAATATGAGACCTACAAAATACTACTATTCAAACTAAACTCAATTTATCTCAACATCCAAATGTAGCCTAGTCTCTTTTGCTAAACACTTACTTTTAATTTTTCACGTTTGTTGTATTTATAAAAAAAAGAAGTAGTGGATGATTGTATTCATTGGTGAGTGACTTGAGATTGATATTGAGAGAGAATTCATGAGTTGAAAAGAATTTATAGAATTTTGAGTTTAGTGATATTTAATGATTTGTGAGTTGTGTGTTTGGATGTTGGGTTTGGCTTAAATTTGAACTAAACTCAAATGAGTTGAGATGAGTCCATGTTCCAAATGAAATCTAATAATAATTTTTTAGAACATAGTAAAAAATAGTAATGTTAAATATAGTCATGGATTATGTAAGCACCGTGTACTTTTTATTAAGAAAGAGTGAAATTCATTATTAAAAAATTAATTTTTTTATGTAAGTCTTGTATTTATTAATTTTTTTAAAAAAACTTGGTATTTATAATTTACGAGCCTATAACTTGTGCAATATGTGGATTGTTATGTATGAAAGAAAGAGATTTAGAGACAGACTGGGTTTTATAGTGAAGAAATTCGAAACGGTTTATAGGGCGATTTATTTGATGAAACAATATAAAAATTGAAATAGTACTTTTAGGTGGAGACTTGAATCGATTTATATCTTTCTATGTAAGAAAAGAAATGAAACTTAAAAATTACAGCAATTCATAATAAAACATTGTTTTTAAAAGAATTACCGCTTCATAAACATAATACTTTAAGTATAATGGGTAAAATACCTACTTTTATGGGTAGAATGTCACATCAGAGTTATATGACTCTGCTTAAAATACAAAATAATATAAATGTTGAATTAATACTTTTAGATGGAGTTTTGAATCTGTTTATATTTTTATATATAAGAAAAGAAATGAAACTTAAAGATTACAATGGTGTATAATGAAATATTGTTTTTAAAAGGTTTACTACTTCATAAATATAATATTTCAAATTTAATGAGTAGAATGCCTATTTTTATAGATAGATTACCACATTCAAATTATAAGACTCCGCTTTTATATATAGTTAACTAAAAAGTTACAATAATTTATAATGCAACATTACTTTTAAAAAATTTATCATTTCATAAATATAATATTTCAAATTTAATAAATAAAATATCTATTTTTATAAGTAGAATGCCACGTTCGAATGGTAAGACTCCACTTTTATATATTGTAATTGATTGCTGCAAATATTATTATTTTTTTAAATCGCCCAATAGACAAACTCGGGCATAAATTTTCCTTCATTCTATGCAATTTTTTTTTTTTTTTTTCATTTTTCGCGGTGATGTCACATTTCCCGTACACGTATACAGCACATACATGCACTCGTGCTACGCACATACTTGCTCTCACACCCGCTCCGTTTCTATCTTCCTATCCTCCTTAGCAAATTGCAATCACGGACGGAGACACGGGAGATGCTGGAAAGGTCTTGTTCGTTGGGTTTCTTTTATTGACTGCATTTTTTCTATAATTAATTAGAAACTCCGCCCTCTTCCGATCTTGTCCACCTCTTTTCCGAACGGTAAATTTTTCCTTCTTTCTTTTTCTTTTTTTTCTTTTTCCATTTGTGCTTTCTGGTTCTCTGTTTTGTTATTTTTTTTTTTCGCTTTTTTGCATGATTACTTAATATTCTTTATTTTATGTAAATCTCCTTGTGAGCGGTCTCAATAAAATTTTAAGAATAAAAGCTTCAAATTTTAACGTAGCTAGATTTGTTATGTTTATTCCTTGTTCTTCTTTGTGGGTGGGATGGTATGTATGTTGAACGCACTGAAAAACTATCACTTGGGTACCCTTTATTTTTTCAAAACTTTGGAGTTGATTTTTGTCGTGTGAATCTCTTATTCTGAATTTTGGAGTTAATTATTTTTATTTAATTTGCTTTTAGGAGGAAGCTTTCGTTTGATTCAATATTTTTTCTTTATTTTTTCTTTAATTTGTTTTCAAAGCACATGGCAGGTTTTATTCTCTCTCCATTTTTTGCATATTTAATTTGGATTGGTATAATCATTTTCTTGCGGCTTGATCATAGAGTTAATAGAGTTAATATCTTATTTTGATGATTGGCGATTATGAATAAGAAAGATAAACATCCTGTTTATAAACTTAGTATTTTTTCCTGGACCCTTCATTTCAACTTTTGATTTCATTCTCCTGGAAAGAAAGATGTGATTTTATTTCGTTTATACGATTTAGGCCTGGTTTGTTTTCAGAAAACTCTCATCTCATCTCATCTCAATTTCATCATTACACTTTTCCCAATTCCAATACAAAATAAAATAAACAATTCAACTTTTTCAAATTCATCTCATCTTCTCTCACCTAATCATTACAACTTTTTCAAATTTCAATACAAAATAAAATAAACAATTCATCTCATCTCAAAAGTTTTCATCTCATCTCATCTCATCTCCGAAAACAAACGAGGCCTTATTGTTCATGGATCACCTTTTGTAGTTGACAAAAGCATATTCTTTTAATTGCAGCACGTGCTTCAAAGATCTCTCTCTCTAGTTTGTGCGACCTCAACAGTAACTGAATTTGCCTCCTTGCGTTTCTTTCTTTGGAACTTCTGGATGAGAGTAAATTTCTTCTGAAATTGACCATTTCCTTGTATCTGAGGTGTAATCCCAATTTCTTACCAATGAAAATGCATTTTTATTTAATATGACCTGACCTATTGCCTTTGTTTTGATATGCATTATTTGAAGGTTGTAAGGACACTAGGAAGAATTGTGGTTTGTGTAAGTAGCTGCTTTTGGCAAGCTAATGTATAATTTGGCTAGGGGTTTGGTAACAGAACAGGTATAAATTGAAGGATGGGTTATTTATGTGATTTTTGTGGGGATCAAAAGTCCATGGTATATTGCCGGTCAGATGCTGCATGCTTATGCCTGTCATGTGACCGAAGTGTTCACTCTGCTAATGCCTTATCCAAATGTCACTCGAGAACATTATTATGTGAAAGATGCAATTCACAACCTGCGTTAGTAAGATGTGCCCAAGAAAGGGTCTCTTTTTGTCGGAATTGTGATTGGATGGGTCATGGCACTTCTACCTCAACTTCAACAAATAAGAGACAAACAATCAACTGTTATTCTGGGTGCCCATCAGCTGCAGGAACTTTCTTCAATCTGGTCATTCGTATTAGATTCCCCTTCTGTGGGTGAATCTACTTGTGAACAGGAACGAGGATTGATAAGCATAATGGAGAACAATGCAAAAACTGCTTTGGGCCATTCAGAAAACAACACGAGTCAAAATATATCTAGTTCAGTTGAATTGAATACTGTGCACAGCTTGAAGAAGTGCAATGTTTGGGTTGGATCCTCTCAGCCTCACATTCTGGACCAACCGGCTGGTTCTTCAAATGCATTCTTGCCCAAGGTTTATATCAATTGTCTCATTTACTTGTCAGCTGAGAAAATTTACGGTTTATGGGATAAACTGCAATAAAATCACTGCAGTCTTGCTGGTTACTGGGATTTTTCTCTTTCAAATTTTGTTCTCAGTTTATTAAATCTGCTTAGCTTGCTGATTATCAAGTCATATAAGTTAGATGCCAATTATTAACTGGAGTTACTATATGCTGCAAAGCCCTAAAAGATTTTATATACTTTTGTGGTTCCACCAGTTATGATTTATGTACCATTCATTCAAATTTCCAATGCTGCACCAGCTAGATTGATGATGATAGACTTGGCAAAAGCTCAATTGATATTGGTACTCCAAACACTCTAAACTTGTTAAAACCTGACCACAGAAGCTAAAGTAGTTTGGGAATGGAGTAGACCTGTAATCTTGTGGTTCCACCAGTAATCTTACTGCTGGGATTAAAGGTTCCAATTCTCCTTTGTGTTTCATATAATTGTCTTTTCTAGTCGCTTTCTTAGTGCAAGATCAGTTTTATGGTGTCCATACCTTCCCATTTTTCATGCTTGTGATGACTTGGGAGTCTATTTTAAGCTTTACATCTTTGTGTAATCTTTTGGTCCCACCAGTAGTCTTCCTGCTGGAATTAAAGGTTCCAATTCTCCTTTTTGTTTCATAAAATTGTCTTTTCTAGTCGCTTTTTTATTACAAGATCAGTTGTATGGTGCCCATACCTTCCCATTTTTCATGGTTGTGATGACCCGGGACTCTATTTTGGGCTTTACATCTTGAATATGTTGAACGAAACAATTGGTATATATGTCTTGCGTTTTTTTTTTAAGTTTTTGTAGCATTCAAAATTAAGCTAAGTTGCATGGTTTATTGGAGTTTGTTTAACAATTATATCTGGTTTCTTTATCAAAGACATCCAAATTTCACCTTATTAACATGCAGAAATGCTGTCCTGGTATAAACGATCCTGGACTCTTTCAAGAAGATGATCTGTATGAAGATTTCAAAATGGATGAAGTGGATTTGAATATTGAAAACTATGAAGAACTCTTTGGTGTAGCTCTCAGTCATTCTGAAAAGCTTCTTGAAAAGGGTGGCATTGGTAGCTTGTTTGGGACAAAGGACATGTCTGCTACTGATTCCAGTTGTCAGGGTGCAGTTGCTGCTGAGGTACTCATCTCATATCCTCTTTGAAATGTAGGCTTCCTGCGTAATACTTATTGGTGCTTTGCCTGTTGTGTCTCAAAGCCTGTCCATGCCTGGTTCTGAAGTTGGTATCTCTTAGGCCTGCTTTGGATGGAGAGATGCTTCCATTTCATCCAATTTCATCTCATCCCATCTTATCTCAATATCCAAATACTACAAACACTTTCAATTTCAAATCTTAACCTTTTCATCTAATCATTACCTAATTATTACAACTTTCCCAAACTTCCAAACAAAACACAAAAAACAATTCAACTTAATATATATATATATATATTCTATAATATAAATATTATATATATTATATATTCTAAGATTCAACTTTAATACTGCTTTTGCTTTCTCAAACACCGAAAGTGTTTAGAGAGAGAAGCTCTCTCTTCTCTCTAGAAACACTGAAAGTACTTTCGAAAATAGCCTGAGGGTCCTTGAGAGTTAGTGTTTATCTATAAGCTTTCGTTAATGTTTTGATACGTTAACTGATAGTTTTATGATGGGTCGACATATAGAATTTGTGATTGAATCCAAATGCTTATTTTGTCAAAAAATGGTGGTGGATTGCGAGTTATCGAGAGAAACTGGAAGACAGAACACGCGGTGATGTTGGGTCCTTCTTCAACGCAATGGCTAGGAAGGGTGTTAGAGGAGAGCCTAAAAGGGGGCAAGAAGGAAGTATATTCGGCAACTAGAGAAGGATATAGTAGTATTATAGCCCAACGCTGCTCAAATCATAGAGGGAGATATCTAGAAGTTTCCGAATATAATCAAGGGGGGAGGAGTAATGTCATATGTATTCCAGAAGGTGAAAATGGTTGGGGCTGGAGGAAGATGAGGGAGGTGCTGTTAGAGAAAGGGAAGAAGGTTATTAAAGTGGGTGTTTCGCCTGGTGGAGGTCAACCGAGTGTCGGCAAAGGGGAGTCGAGGTACCATTCTCGGTCGTATAAGGAGGCTCTTGCTTAGACGAAGCCGAAAGCAAGGCAAAGTGATGGTGGTGCAAAAGGTGGTAGTGATGGTGGTGCGAGAGCCTCTGACCTGTCGAAACCGAAAGTTGTGTCGAGCCATCCCCATGGCAGGAACTCAATGGCTTGTCAGGAGACATGGGAGGTCCGAAGGATGTTACGGGAGATGCAGGGACAGTTGAGCATGTTGCAGAGAGATATGGCTGAGGTAGTGGAGTATGTCAGTTCACTTAAGGAAAAGGAAGATATGGGAGAGTTAAAAGGCAAAGCAAAACTGTCGGAGGATGGGCCTAATAAATCAATGGCTCAGCTGAAAATTAGAAACAGAAGGGAGTGGGCTGCTGGCTGGCGTAAGGTTTCCCGACCCAAACCGCAGATGGTTTCTGATGAGTCTGGGCCGTCTCAGTTGGCGGATGGGGTTGGGCTGTCTCAATTGGTTTTTTGGCCCAAACTGCAGATGGTTTCGGGACTAGGCAACCTACTGTCAGATGGTGCTGGGCCATCTCAGACCAGGGCCCAATCTCATGAGCAAGGGCTCAGGGAACCAAAGCCCAAGCTCTCTAAAATACCGATTGTGTGCCCTAGCCCATCGTTGCCAGCAGAGAGCCTCGGTTTCGTGCCACATAGTCTGCGGACGGCGAAGTTTCAAGCGGCCGTTGCACAGACGGCATCGACGGAGGTAGTGGATTCTGAAAATCCTGTAGAGAGCCCGAGCCCAATGTTCCCAGCGGAGCTTCATAGCCTCGGCTTCGTGTTGGATAGCCTACGGATGGTGAAGACTCAGGTGGCCTTTGCAGAGACATTGCCGATGGAGGTAGAGGATGTCGTTGATGAGGCGTTGCCGATGTTTTGTGTGCAACAGGCACTAGTGGAGTTTGGAGATAGCTTTTCACCGTCGAAGGAGGCCCAGATCTCGACTGATGGGGTGGGTTTTGCTTCGGCGAAACAATCTGTCAAACCTTTTGAGGAGTTTGAGTTGGTTGAAGTTGAGGAAGAATTGGAGGACTATATGAATTCGGTGGAGGATGAGTTATTCATCCCTGAGGCTTGCGGTTTGAAGGAGATCTCAGTGGGAAAAGAGTTTCAGAATTGTCAGAGTAACTGGTTGGGGAATCCTATACCTTTGAATTACTGTTTTCCAAACCAAGCTTCCGATTGGGTCATTGATAAAGTGAAAGAGATTCAACATTTTGTGGGGATTAACTGCGAGGGGTATGAAGAGCAGTTCATAGCCTTGTTAACAACTATGGAAGCTGGACATCAACAAAAAAAGAAGGGGGACTCGAAGATCAGTAGGGAGCTTAATAGACTAAGGTGGTTGATGAAATCGGTGGGTAGCTCCAGTAGGAATAGGGTGAAAGGGAAGGGGCTGATTGTTCCCCAATGAAACCTAAGATTGTATCTTGGAATGTTCGGGGTCTAAACGAGGCAAAGAAATGTCTTTGGATTCGGCATTTGCTTCGTGAGTGGAAAGCGGACATTGTATGCTTATAGGAGACAAAGTTGAAGATGGTCAATAGAAGATAGTGCGGAGTTTATGGAGCTGTAATTATGTTGATTGGGTATATATGGCCTCTTCAGGGGCATCGGGAGGAATTGTAGTGATTGGGATAGGCGGGTGGTGGAGAAAGTGGAGGAGTATATAGGGAGATATATGGTAGCATGCTCCTTTCAATGTGTGTCCGATGGTTTTTTGTGGGCTTTTGCAGGTGTGTATGGGCCTAATTTTGATGCCGACAGGAGAATATTGTGGGATGAGCTTGCAGGGGTTCATAGTTGGTGGGAGCTTCCTTGGTGTATCGTGGGGGATTTTAATGTGGTAAGATTCCAAAGTGAAAGCTTTGGAAGTAGAAGATTGAGGCCAGCAAGTTTTGAGTTCTCAGAATGTATATTTGACCTGAACTTGATATACCTTCCTCTCGCAGGGGGCCTTGCCACATGGTTGAATAATCAGACTTGGTCTCGCTTGGATCGCTTCTTAATTTCACCTGAGTGGGAAAGCCATTTTCCGGATGTATGGCAAAAGCGTTTGGCACGCTTAACTTCGGATCATTGGCCTATTATGCTTGATTGTGGAAGCATTCATAGTTGTAAACGGTACTTTAAATTTGAGAACATGTGGTTGAAAACAGAAGGTTTTGTGGAGAGGGTTAAACTATGGTGGATGTCATATCATTATGAGGGTACACCCAGCTTCATTTTTGCGAACAAACTAAAAGCCTTAAAAAGAGATCTAAAGGAGTGGAACAAACAGTCTTTTGGAAATATCGAGGAGAACAAAATCACCAAGTGGATGGAAATACAGGATCTAGAAAGATTGCAAGAAGGGAGGTCACTTAATGAGGAGGAGCAATCACAGAAAACTGTACTGGTTGTAGAGCTTGAGAGGATAATTTTACAAGACAAAATGTCTTGGCGCCAGAAGTCAAGAGCACTTTGGTTAAAGGAAGGGGATCGGAGCAAGAAATTCTTCCATAGAATTGCAAACTCTCATAGAAGAAATAATAACATTGAGGTGCTGAAAATTGAGGGAGTAGAGTGCAGAGAAGAAGAGGTAATTCAAGACCATGTGGTTAATTTCTTTGAAAAGCTTCTTACTGAGTAGGTGGGGTGGAGGCCTACCCTGGATGGTTTGAATTTTGACACTATTGAGCCAGAGGATGTAGTTAGGATGGAGAGGGCTTTCAAGGAGGAAGAGGTGTATGATGTAGTAAGAAAAATGGTAAAAGATAAGGCTCCCGGCCCTGATGGTTTTTCTATGGGCTTTTTCCAAGAATGCTGGGAGGTGATTAAAGAAGACCTTTTGAAGGTGTTTCAGGAGTTATTCTCAGTTGAAAAATTTGAGAAAAGTCTCAATACTACTTTTCTCGCATTAATCCCTAAAAAGGTGGGGGCTAGTGAGATTTCAGATTTCAGGCCTATTAGCTTAGTGAATGGAGTTTACAAGATTATTTCAAAAGTGCTTGCTAATCGGTTAAGTGAGGTTGTGGGGAAGATTGTTACTAAGCCTCAAAATGCTTTTGTTAAGGGTAGACAGATCCTTGATGCGGTTCTTATTGCCAATGAATGTTTGGACAGTAGACTGAAGGTTGGTAACTCAGGGATTATGTGTAAGTTAGATATGGAAAAGGCGTACGACCATGTTAATTGGGATTTCCTTCTATATCTACTGGGTAGGTGTGGGTTTGGAGAAAGGTGGAAGTCTTGGATCAGCTGGTGTATATCCACAGTAAGGTTCTCTGTGTTGATCAATGGAAGCCCAAAGGGTTTCTTCCCGAGTACTCGTGGTTTGAGACAAGGGGATCCGTTATCTCCTTTACTTTTTGTTATTGTTATGGAGGCATTAAGCAGGATGATATCGGCTTTGTTGGCTAATGGGTTTGTTAGGGGTTTTCAGATTGGATCTCCGAGTAGGGGTATTATCACGATCTCTCATTTGTTGTTTACAGATGATACTCTGATTATGTGTGAGGCTGATCAAGACCAGTTACGGGCTGTGAATGCATTGCTACTTTGTTTTGAAGTGGTATCAGGCCTAAAAGTGAATTATGATAAATCCGAGTTGGTGCCGATTGGATACGTTTAGAATTCACGGGAGTTGGCTGGTATTTTGGGTTGCAAGATAGCGGCACTTCCTATGATATATCTGGGACTACTTTTGGGTAAAGCTTCGAGGGCGCGTTCGATTTGGGATACAGTGACTGAAAGAATAGAGAGGAGACTGGCAGGGTGGAAAAGAATGTACTTATCGAAAGGGGGCCGAATTACTTTAATCAAAAGTACACTTTCTAACTTACCCACTTATTTCTTATTCTTATTCCCTATACCGACAAGTGTGGCGAGTCGACTTGAGAAGATACAAAGAGATTTTCTGTGGGGAGAATTAGGAGAAGAGTTCAAATTTCATCTAATCAAGTGGGAGATGGTGTGTCGTCCTATCTCTAGTGGTGGTCTGGGCATTAGAAAGTTGAGACTGTTTAATCGGGCGCTACTTGATAAATGGTTGTGGCGATATATCAAGGAACCAGAAGCCTTATGGAAATTAGTAATTCAGAATAAATATGGTGGTTTAGGGGAGGGATGGTGTACTAGAGAAGTTAGAGGGGCTTATGGAACGGGGCTATGGAAACACATCAGAAGAGGATGGGAGGCCTTCAAGCATCATACTAGGTTGCAGTTGGGTACAGGCTCCAAGATCAGATTCTGGAAGGATGCATGGTGTGCCAATAGTGCTCTAAAAGATCTGTTTCCTATATTTTTTTTTATCGCAAGTGCCCAAGATGCCACAGTGGCCGCGGTTATGGGAATCTCAGGAAGTAATATTCACTGGAACATCAATTTCAACAAGGTGGCACAAGATTGGGAGATGGGGAGTTTTGCAGATTTTTTTAGTCTCTTGTATTCTTGCCGACCAAATATCCAACATGAAGATGATTTGTGGTGGAACCCTGTAGTGAAAGGAGTTTTCTCTATTTGTTCCTTTTATAAGGTTCTCACACATGGTCCTGAGTTACAGTTTCCGTGGAGAAGGCTTTGGCGACATAAGGCCCCTCCCAAAGCTTCATTCTTTGTGTAGACAGTGTCCTTAGGCAAGATTCTCACTACGGATAATTTGAGAAAGAGGAGGATAATTATTGCAAACTGGTGTTGTTTGTGTAAAAGAGGGGTGAGTCGGTGAATCATTTATTTTTACATTGTGAGGTAGCCAGGAATCTTTGGGACAAGGTGTTTAAAAGAATGGACATAGCATGGGTTATGCCAGAAACCGTGTTGGATTTATTGGCTTGCTGGACATCTATTCGAGGTGTACGTCAGATCAAAGCGGTGTGAAAGATGATCCCTATCTGCATTATGTGGTGTTTGTGGCAAGAGCGCAATGAGAGGACGTTTGAAGACAGAGAGATCTATGGTGGAGTTGAAAGTTTTATTTTTTAGGACTCTTTGTACTTGGGCCATTGCCGTGGACTTTAATGGCATGGACTTGCATGAATTCTTAGTTTCTAATGCTCATTCATAGATAGGGCATTCTTAGTGTAATTTACAGATGTTTGGTTTAATAAAATTTGTTTACTTGTCAAAAAAAAAAAAAAAAATTTATTCAACTTTTTCTCTCTCCTTTCCCAAAACCTCATAAAACATTTTAACTCAAATCATTTCTAACTCATTTCATCTCAACTCAAATATCTCACTACTATTCACAAACCATCTCAACTCATCTCATCTCAACTTATTGTCGAAACTAGGTCTTAGTGTGTTGAGGATACTAAACTATGCCATCTTTTATTTTTTTTATTTTTTCCAGCTAGTATTGCTTGTTTATGCCAAGAAAGAAGTATTGCTTGTTGATTAAAATTTTATTTGATAAATGTAGTTTCAGTTTTTAACTTGACGAGGTGGTTTTTATTGCCAATGTTTTTTCCTTCAAGAAGGGATTCTTATATGTATTTGCTTGAAGGCATGATTTTTGGATCTTTTACTGTAAGGTGCATGAATTTTATATGATGGGCATGACTATTTGACTTGATATACACTTATGTAATCATGACCTTGGGGTGGACCCAACGGTAATGCTTAAGCATTTTTTTTGTCAAAAAAATTCTAATGTTGATTACTGTTCACAAGCTTATTGGACTAGCATGCTTAGAACAATTGGATGCGCATGGTGTCCTTAAAAGAGTGCTCCGTCTCACATTTAGTCATAGTAGATGGGATTTTATATTTTCCCCACCATTTTTAAGCTTTTCCTAATATAATTCTTTGTAAAATGAGTTATCAAAAAATAAAATAAAAAATCTTTGAAAAATGTACTCATGTTCAAATCTAGATGTTCTTCTCCAGGGTTTCTCAGTTGGACTAGCTAATGCAATGCAACCAACATACAGCAATGCAGTGTCTGCTGATTCTATGATTAGTTCTAAAACTGAACCAATACTTTGTTTAATGACAATGCAAGCGCATTCAAGCCTTCTGTTTTCTGGTCTTACTGGAGAGAGTAGTGCTAGAGATTATCAAGATTGTGGGGCTTGTTCAATACTTCTCATGGGGGAGCCTCCCTGGTGTCCTCCATGCCCTGAGAGTTCCTTCCAATCTACTAATTGTGGGAATGCCGTTTTGCATTACAAGGAAAAGAAGAAAGCGCGCAAGTAATCATGAAATTGAAAACTGTCTTCTGCTTCCTTTACCAACTCTTTGTACTATAGCTTCCAGGGGATAAAGTTTTCTAGTTTGATTTTCTTGATTTCGTCCCTGCATTACTAGTTCTTTGGATATGGTATGTATTTTTTAACAATTTCATGGTTCCATTTCTTGTTCTTCTACTAGAGCATGTGGTTATGAAGTTTTCCGAGTCCTTGAATGTCTGCCTAGCTGTCTATATTGGGTTACATGCCATAACAATTAAATACATAAATGTACATATTCATGTCTTTATATGTACCAATATATAATATGCATGCCATAACAATAAAATGCATACATGTTCATGTACATGTCTTTATATGTACCAGTGTATAATATGGCATTCAATCATAATGCTACACATGCTCACAAATATGTAATACCCTAGCTGATGCTACAGATATAGATTTTAATGGAGTTAGTTCTCATGAGTTCCTTCATCACTTCTCCTAATTAGGCATCTTCTCTTGCATACATCTTGTGTACTAGGACTATGCCTCTTTCTACGATTCAATAAAATTTGATCCTCGTGAAAAAAAAAAATGATGGCATTTTCATTGAACTTTTATCTAATTTTTTAGCATTTTGGCATGGTGATCTCCTAGTTAGTGTTTTATGTTCTTAACTTTATAATTGTTTTCTAGATTCGAGAAAAGAGTGAGGTATGCCTCTTGCAAAGCAAGGGCCGATGTAAGAAGACGTGTTAAGGGGCACATTGTCAAAGTTGGTGATGCTTATGATTATGATCCATTGACACAAACCAGAAGCTATTGAGAGTACGGTTTTAACCATGCTTATAAAAGAAAAGAATCTCTTGATGGTCTGTCGGAGGAATCAGTTATTGTTACCTAAAGAATGGATGACAGCAATGCATATTTCCCTGTGCAGTGACTTACTGTATTATTATATCTGAGTGGCCTCACTTAGCGGGCAAGAAGAAAGGTTATATCTGTTGGGCCTTGGTTTTCTTCAGGAGAAAACGGTCGATAAAAAATGCTGGTTTCCAATGCTTTACCAATAAGTTGAGGAGCAGAATTTTGATCATCATCACCATGAAGGATTGATGGCTTTTGACACATCCAACGGACCGCTTAGCCCCCTTGAATCCAAGTTATGGGCTTTTATGTTCATCTCTGCGCATTTATCTTGGGAAAGGAGAAGCCTACCGTTTCTCGCCAGCCTAATTAACGATCGTTGTAATCCTTGCTCTTGGTCACTTCTATTAATGCAGTAGCCATGTCATGGTGGGTGGCTGTACTATCATTCATAGCGTGAATGTTAGCGCTTCTAATGTTCTCGTTTCTTTTTAATTCATATTTCATAGCATGGGATTCATATTCACCAAAGAGTGATGTCTGGTGAAGTGCAATTCTGTGCTCAGGAAAAAAGAAAAAGAAAAAGAAAAAACTTGTTCTACATTTCTCTTCATTCCATGAGCATGTATTATTGTGTAGCACGGGATTATAGATATGCTTTGGAGAGCGGAATCTTGGGGTTCTACATGAGTGTAAATATTTTGGTTGCCATGAGTGCGAGAGAATTTCATGTTAAAGGCACTGTGCGGATAGTTTGCTCGGCTTTGTTTTCCTGTAGAAAAGTTGTAATAGCACTGCATCTATATTGTTGGCAGCCAGTTTATTCTATAATTGTTATACTTTGGTAGTATTATGATAATATATGGCCTTCTTGTTCGCTACAAATAAGTTTTGTGCAAGAGCATCATATTGGGGTTCCTATATTTTTTCTTAAATTTTAGCTAAAAAGGACATTTCTTATAATTTTATCCTAAATTTTACTCATCTTAAAAAAACCTTCTACATCTCATTCCCAATCATTTTTCTATTTTATTAAAATAATATTCTTATATTCTTTCTTTATTATTTTTTTTCTCACTTCCTTTTTCATTTTTAACCACTAACTCTTTGTCTTATTCTCTTCTTTTAAAAGATCATATTTTTTAAATACTTATAAGATTCTTTTTCCGGATACAGTATTATTTTTCAATTCAATATCAGTATTAAAAATAATACATTTATTTTAATATGTACATTTCTCAACGTGATTGTATTTTTAATATGAATATTTGATTTGCATTAGTGTAATGATGACCCTTTTTTCATTTTCATATGACTGAATATTTTTTCCAATTTCTCTAACTGTAATACCTATCTGCGTATTGATAATAAAATATTTTACAAAATAGTACAACGGTAACATTTTGAATTCCTACAAATTAGTACACATGTTTTGTCTTTCAAAAAATCTTCACAACCTCCTACTATTCATCCACACGCCATATTTTTTTTTATTTTTTTCTTTTATCAAATATATTTTATATGAATAGTGAATAAAAAATTTGAAATAGTTTAAAAAGAATAAACTCAAATTTTTTTTTTAAAAATTTAAAAATTTAAAAAAATGTGGAGTGTGGAGTGTGGTGGAGGTTGTGTAGCAAAACTCTTTTTTTTTGTCTTTTCTCTAACGGTAACATTTTGTGTCTTATATGTAACGGTAACTTTTTCTACTATAAATACGCCTCGTGCTTGCATTCATTTTCTCAAAAATCCAAGTCTCATCTCCAACTCCTTTCATCAAATGACTCATTCTTTCTTTCACAAATTGCTCACATACTTGTCATCTAATGATGAGTTGGAAGCTGTTATTAATGCCGAGACTGATGAAGAGTCATCTAGACATCGTGCCAATTACCAACATTGTAAATTTATTCGGCGTGATCATATTCAAGGGCACGAGCGCCTTTTCCGCGACTATTTTGCAGAAAATCCAGTTTATCCTTCAATTTATTTCAAATGAGATTTCGGATGAGTCGTCCCCTATTTCTCCGTATTCTAAATGAGTGTGAGGCTTACGAGCCCTACTTCGTTCAGAGAAGAGATAATGCTGGAAGACTCGGTATATCTTCTATGCAAAAGATAATCGCAGTACTTAGAATGCTGGCTTATGGAGTTACTTGTGATTTTATGGATGAATACTTCGTATAGGAGAAAGCACCGCACTGGAGAGCGTCAAAACATTTTGCTCAACGATCGTAACTGTTTTTTCAGATGAATATTTGCGGTCTCCAAATGCCAATGATATTGCTCGATTGCTTGTGATTGGTGAACAATGGAGATTTCTAGGAATGCTTGGAAGCATTGATTGCATGCATTGGAAGTGAAAAAATTATCCTGCTGCCTAGAAAGGTATGTACTCCGGCTACATCCGTGAATCAACTATTATTTTAGAAGCAGTTGCTTCATATGATCTCTGGATATGGCATGCATTTTTTGGTATGCCCGGTTCACATAACGATATTAACGTGCTAGAGAGATTTTTTGTTTTCACGGAACTTGCCAAAGGGCGTGCTCTACCAATCAATTACACAATCAATGACAACGATTACACTATAGGGTACTACCTTGCCGATGGTATTTATCGCAAGTGGTCAACGTTTGTGAAGACAATTCCATCACCCCAAGGGAATAAGAAGAAAAACTTTGCCAAAGCACAAGAATCGGCAAGAAAAGATGTCGAGCATGCCTTCAGGGTACTTCAACAACGATTTGCAATCATTCGTGGGCCTTCCCGATTATTCAAAGTCAAGTACCTAACAAAGATAATGAAAGCATATGTTATTCTACATAACATGATCATTGAGGACAAGCGTGATGATAGTTAGGATCTGAACATGGAATATGATCAACTTGATGATGATATGCCAGAAATGTCACGCAATCCAACAAATGAATTTGTCAATTTCATTCAGCGTCATCATGAAATTAGGGACAGCTCGGCACATCATCAACTACAAGCAGATTTAATTGAACATAATTAAAAATTCTTTTCCCAACAATAGAAGAGAAGGTTGTCTTGGATTCTCTATTTTATGATTAGTAGCGACCGTGTTTGAAAGTTTCTAGAATTTTCATTCCAAAAAGCATGTTTGGTTCAAGAGCATGCTAAAAGTTATTGTAATATTTTAATTATCTGTAATAGTTTAAGAATTTGTAATGTCGAGTTTGCAATCAAGTTTAAGGATTTGTGAATGTTTCAGCTTGAGTATTAAAAGTTTGCAAACGTACAAATTATACTAATACAACAAATGTGCGAATCCAAACTGTCCAAATAAAATTGGTACATAAAATACAAGTCCGTGAATATTAAATAAATGTATTAGTTACAAATCTAATAAATGCCTCACTTTTGGGAAGCATTGCTTCGCGCCAATATATCTAATTGAAGTTGCTAAAAATATACCCACTGAACTTCGCTTAACGTACTCACATCGAGCAACATTATCCGCTCATCTCTCTCCCACCGGGCGATTTCCAGTTTCTCCGACTCCAACCTCAATCTCTCGTCCTCCTGTCTACTTTTAGTTTCCTCATTTTCTCGATCATATGCCATCTTCTTGGCCTTAAGATGGAAAAATTCATTCTCCTGAGCACGTGACTCCTCTAGGAGAGTATACTTGCTGAGCTCCACAAGCTCATATGATGCCCTGCCTTGGGTCTTGCATTTTCATTTCTCAGCTTTTCTCCCTATTGGCCTATCCAATTCGATGGCATCATTACCGTCCAGATCCTCGCACTTTGTACCATCCACTGAATCAATTGGTGAATTAGTTGCCACTGCTAAGGTACGCGAATATGTAGGGGACATCGTTGACCGTCGCTTCATCCCGTCCTTTGTGCAACGCTGATTCCATTTTGGCTGGTTCTTCAATAGCTCCCAACAATGCTCAAACTGAAATGCCGTTTTCTCAAGCGATTGGTACATTACCTTCGCTTTGCCAAACTTTCAAACAAAAAATAAAATAAAATAATTACCCACCAATTAAAGATAAAGGAAACATAATTCATAAAATAAAAATAAGTATTAAGGACAATAATAAATAAGTGGATGCTTATACCTTGTCATGCTCTGTCATGCCACTTTGATCAACCCTTCAACTTGGGCGAGTTTGGCGCAAAATGTGTTTGTCGCCTTTTGAATGGCAGACCACTAATGTATTAAGGACCCAACACTTCGCTCATTTGTTGTTTATTTATAGTTATTGAAGTATTGACTAATTTTTTCCCAAAGTTGGGCATGTTTTTGGTCCGTCCCTTGGATGGCATCAATACTACTATCCAACCATGCCGAGACAAGTAACTTGTTTTCTTGGGGGGTGAAGTTTGCACTCCTGGCTGTTTTTCTTTGAGAGGGAGGCTCTACTTGCGACGGGGGTGGAGAGTCATCCAAAGTCACGGGATGTTGTTCACTTTGCCCAATATAAATGTGGTCAAGTTCAGGCTCCTGAGTGAGGAGGCTGGTGAAGAACATATTCCCATATTCTTGTGAATCAATTTCTAAAATATTGTAAATATAGAAATGTGTTACACAACTCAGACAGTTAAATTTTACATTTTGTAAGTGATTTTGGTAGCCGGCTCAGGAATCCTATGGCAACCTTACTTAGCACCCATTTAATTGCATGGTTGCCACAACCGGTTGCCGCTATTTATTGGCCATCCGGGTTACGATGCCATGGAGGTGTGTGCCAAAGTATTATGAAGAATTCTCGGATTTTCTTATCATCACAGCCGAGGAGTTAAGACAAACCAAATCCATTAACCAAATCAATTTGCGCACGTGAAATATAAGAGCATTCCCATCTACTTTCATAAACACTTGTGTGTTTTAAATGTGGCTAAGAATGGTTTACAGAATTTACATCATGTGTGAGACATGAGCCTAACATCAAATGGCTGCAAAACCTTACCCGAACCCCACATGCCTTTTGTGAAAACTATCACAAACTGCAATATGGTCATTCAGGTGAGGATTACCCAGACATCTCGATGGGGCCCACAAACACTTATGAATTATCCCACGAAACACCATCATCATAGCTTAGCAGTAGACAAGCAGCCCTCCCTCCCACACGAGATATACTTATTCATCAGTACCAAATACTGCAAAGGTCCCAATAGCACAGACCAATTCACAGCCAAGGGGTTAGAGAAGGAAAATCCAATACTAAGCAAATTGTGCAACCCAAACTCAGTTTATACAAGTGTGAAAACTGAAGACAAACATAAAAATGTGTATCCAAAGTGCATGGAAAGATTGAGTGAAGGGAAAAAAGCCAATGAAAGTGAGGTTAATTAGGCAATAACCAAATCCAAACTCCAAAATCCATACTGCCCAAAGTCCAAAATCCAAACTGTCCAAAATCCCAACTGTCCAAAATCCAAACTGTTAAGAATCTCAATTATCCAAAGGCAACGAAAGTGAGGTTAATTAGGCAATAACAAAAACCAAATTGCAAATCCAAACTGTCCAAAGAGGGAAAAATCAAAATTGTATGAGAAAGTTTATATAAAAAATATATTGTATCCAAATCCAAACAGCCGAGGGGTTTAATCCATTAATGAAGAGATTAAAGTGAGGTTAAAGGAAGACAACCCAAGCAAAACCAATAAAAGTGAGATTAATTAGGCAATAACAAAAACCAAATTACATATCCAAACTGTCCAAAGAGAGAAAAATCAAAACTGTGTGAGAAAGTTTATACAAAAAATATATTGTATCCAAATCCAAACAGCCGAGGGGTTTAATCCATTTAATGAAGAGATTAAAGTGAGGTTAAAGGAAGTTAACCCAAGCAAAGCCAATAAAAGTGAGGTTAATTAGGCAATAACAAAAAACAAATTGTAAATTCAAACTGTCCAATGAGGGAAAATCTCAAAACTGTGTGAGACAGTTTATACAAAAAATATATTGTATCTAAATCCAAACTCAAGCAAAGCCAATGAAAGTGAGGTTAAAGGAAGGCAACCCAAGCAAATCCAATGAAAGTGAGGTTAATTAGGCTACAACAAAAACCAAAGTTCAAAATCCAAACTGTCCAATTAGGAAAAAATCATAACTGTCCAAATACACTATTCCTACAAATAATCCCAATTAAAGCCAATTAAAACTAGTTAAAGGAAGGCAACCCAAGCAAAGCCAATCCTTGTCATTTATAATTAGGCAATAACAAAGTCCAAACTGTCCAATTAGGCAAAACCAAACTGTCGAATTCTACACAATCCAAACTGTCCAATTATCCAAATCCAAAATCAGTGAAGGGAAAACATTAACCAAACTCAGCAAGGTGTTTTCATATGCACTGAGCTTCAATCATTGATGACCGAATGATGCACAACACAATGACCCAAAGCCACAAACCACAAATTCTAATCAATGTCTTGGATTCACCCATGACAGACAAATGCAAGAGATGTGCCGTGAATGTAATAGAGAAATTGTCCATTTATACCCAACAACAACAAATAAAATGTTCTAAGAGCTCTCAATAGAAGCAGTGCGATTGATAAATACAACAAATGAAGTCTCCAAATCCATCAAATATGAAAACCATGACAACTCCCTTCATGAAAGTCGGCAAGAAAATATGGGTCACAAATCCATTCATTTTCATACCCTAGACTCCTAAACTCATCTAGGGTTCTCGGATTCGAAGTGGCCAAAGTGACCCAGGCCAATAAATTTGTCAATAAAAGTGGAAAATGAAGACGATTCGGCATGGGAAAGAGGCTCACTGGGTTCGAAACGTGCAAGAGAGAACAAAGTCCAGCCATGGAGCCGAGAAGACGGAAGGGAAGAGAAGAAAAGAGATACTTACATTCTGTGTCGACTCGATGGAGAGAACCCACCGTCAATGGTGGCCAATGGTGCGAAAGAGGGCCTCCTCCACGAACGAGAGCAATCGAGAGGGAAGAGAGGAATGCGGGGGCAAAGCAATAGATTTGGGGTTCGGATGGATTGGGGATGTACAGTGGTCCCCCAAATATAAGGGACTACTGTATCTCCCCTAAATGAGATCTCTATTTTAGGGATCCGGATGGGAGCTGATTTTGACACTTTTCCTAAATTTCATTTTTATATTTTAGGGATAACAGTGTTATGCAGATGTGGATGCTCTAAGATGGTTTATAATTTTTTCAGAAATGCTCGTTATTAAATATTCTCAGTTTGTCGCTGACCTCACATATTCAAATATCAATAAATCTTCTTAACCTCCTAACACTCCACACTCCATATTTTTTTTTATTTTTTTAAATATATATTATATAAATAATGAATAGAAAATTTAAAATAATTTAAAAAGAAAAAACTCAAAAAAAAATTAAAAAAATTATTAAAAAATAATAAAAATTTAAAAAAATAGTAAAGTGTGGAATATTGAAAAGTTGTATAGCAAAACCCTTCAAATATTTATGCGAACTGAAGACAAACTTCAGGAAAGTCACTCTACACTTTGCACGTACACCTTCAATGGTCTTGAACCCACCAGCTGCCAACATCACCCATGTCGTGGCTATATATGACTTCGCATTGTGATCCATGCCGTCGGATGTGAAAATGTACGGAACAACTCCAAAATTGCAGATGTGGTACACGTGTGACATAATAATAAAGAGAAATACTTTAAATATAAATAGATTGGACAAAAATAAATCACAAATGGATATGATTTAACGTTATAAATATAACATCTGATAAAATTAAATTTATTATAAAATAAATCTAACATATTACATAAAATTATGTTAATTTGTAATTTTTTTTTAAATTTCTTTATAATTATAGCATTTTTCAAATAACAATCTTCTGGTTTGCAATTTCAGTGAACAAAGGTAATAGGTATTTTCCAAGTGCGAATAAGAATTTAGTTCATCAATAGATGTCATGTAATTATAAATATAAATTTTTAAGAGACGGTTGCATCTATGACAGGACAAGAGCAGCACCACTTTGCCTGTATTCCAAAAACGAAAATGCTTGAGCCACTGAGAATTTGTCCCTATCTACCGATTCGTTTTGTTTTGTTTTTGTTTTTGTTTTTTTTTAATGATTAAGAAAGTATTTTTTAATAAATGTGATTTTTTTTTGAATTACTTAAAAACAAAACTCACTAAAAAATGCATTTTACATTTACCGGTGGAAACTCTACCACCTTGGCCCTCGCAGTTGCCCATAAATAATGAAGTTTACTTGGTAAAATAAAAAATAGTAGAGTTAAATTTAACGAAACTAACAACAATCATGTCAATCAATTGCACAGATAGCTTTATAACGGGTTATGACAATTGAAAGAAAAAAGGAAGCAATATGAAAACTAGTGCTTTATATATATCATTCGTTCCATTTGTTGTTTGTCTAATGCCCTGAAGACTCCTTTTCATAGACAGAATCATAATTTGTTTTTTGATAAGTAATAATTTTATTCAAAGAAGTAGGCATAAGCCCAAGTACACAAGACGTATACAAAGGAAACGCCTAATTACATTCTAATACTAGAGAAGCGAAGATAAGAACTCATTTACAGCCCCTCCCTTGAGTACAATAGCAGAGAACCAGCTACGCAAAGTACTTATAAAAAACTTCCAAAATGCATCTAAATTGCGTTCCCTATTATTAAAACACCTCTCGTTTCTTTCCAACCAGATACACCACATAATACACAGAGGCATCATTTTCCATGCAGCTGCCACTTGGGAACAAGTATGCATTTGAAAATTGGTCCAGCATGCTAGAAGATCGACCACGGTTTTTGGCATGACCCAGTTCAGCCCAATCCTTCTAAACACTCAATTCCACAGCACTTTTGTCATTTCACAATGAAGGAGTAAATGATTCACTGATTCCGCTCCTTGCCTACACATATAGCACTAGTCCAAAACAATCATTCCACGCTTCTTCAAGTTATCTACAGTATGAATATTCCCTAGTGCTGCTGTCCATGCAAAGAAAGCCACCCTTGTCAGAACATGAGCCTTCCAAATCCTTTTCCAAGGAAAGAAAGTATGGTGTTGATTTAACATCACCTTATAATATGATCGAGCTGTAAACTTTTTA
Source organism: Cyclocarya paliurus (assembly GCA_029856935.1). Classification (NCBI taxonomy): domain Eukaryota; kingdom Viridiplantae; phylum Streptophyta; class Magnoliopsida; order Fagales; family Juglandaceae; genus Cyclocarya; species Cyclocarya paliurus. The sequence continues at coordinate 37,071,150 of CM056950.1, read as the reverse complement.
AAAGCTGTTTGTTTCCAACATAGTTGGTCCCTGCCTTGTCTTCTTATCTCTACTGAATACAACAATCTGAAAAAATCAGTGACCTCCTCTACTTCCCAATCTTGGGCAGATCTGGAGAAGCTTACATCCCAAAGCACCACTCCATTGGAGAAACTTATCAACTCTGAAACTGAAGCTTACTTATTGGTTGCCAATCTGAAAACAATCGGAAAAACTCTAGACAATTCAGTGTCCCCACACCAAACATCGGACCAAAATCTGATTTTTGAACCATCACCAACCGAAAATTTAGCATGTTTCAAGAAACAGCCCCAACCTTTCCTAATGAACTTCCATAGACTCACTCCATACGAGCCCCTACACTCTTTGGTGCACCACCCTCCCCAATCACTACCATACTTTCTATCTATCAACCCCCCTCCACAATGCTTCCTCTTCTCCGTGATATCTCCATAACCACTTCTCCAACAAAGCCTTATTAAAACTACATAAGCTATGAATCTCCAAACCTCCATCGACAATCGGGCAACAAACTTTTTTCCAACTCACTAGCGGAGTTTTAGTTTCCTCTCCCATGCCTCCCCATAGAAATTCTCTATACAATTTTTCAATTCGATTAGCCACACCAACGGGTAAAGGGAATAAAGATAGGAAGTATGTAGGGATATTAGCGAGAGTACTCTTTATAAGAGTAATCCTACCCCCTTTAGATAAATATGTCCTTTTCCATGCTGTCAACTTCCTCTCTATCTTCTCTACCACTCCATCCCAAATGTGTTTGGCCTTAAATGATGCCCCTAGCGGTAGTCCCAAGTATTTTATGGGCAGAGCAACGACTTTGCACCCCAGAAATTCTGCCAATTGCTGAATGTTATGGACTTCTCCCACGGGTACCAACTCCAATTTACTTAGGTTCACTTTTAATCCGGAGATGGCTTGAAAACACAACAAGACAGCCCTCAATGTTTGAATTTGTTCCCCATTAGCCTCACAAAAAATAAGGGTATCATCAGCAAAAAGCAAGTATGATATTGTAGTCAAGCCATTAGCATTGAATCCCACTGAAAAACCCGAGATAAATCCTGCTCCTACCACTGCCTCCACCATACGACTCAATGCCTCCATACTATATCAAATAGGAGGGGAGATAAGGGATCTCCCTGCCTCAAACCTCTTGAATTCGGAAAATACCCACAAGGCTGCCCGTTAACAAGCATAGAGAAACGAGCAGTTGAAATACAATGGCTTATCCAGCCACACCATTTGTCTCCAAAGCCACATTTTCTAAGCATGTACAAAAGAAATTTTCAGTTTACATGATCGTATGCTTTTTCCATGTCCAACTTGCAAAGAACCCCCGGAGTCCCTTCCTGCATACGACTATCAACACATTCATTCGCAATCATCACTGAATCTATGATTTGACGACCTCTAACGAAGGCGTTTTGAGATTTAGAAATGATCTTCTCCATCACCTTACTCATTCTATTTGCTAACACCTTTGAAATAATCTTATAAACGCTGCTTACCAAACTGATTGGGCGAAACTCCTTCAACTCCGAAGCACCCACTCTCTTTGGAAACAAGGCAATAAAGTGGCATTCAAAGACTTCTCAAATTTTTTACCCTCATAAAATTCATGAAACACCTTCATCACATCCTCCTGCACAATCTCCCAACAATCTTGGAAAAAAGCCATAGAAAACCCATCCGGCCCGGGAGCTTTATCTCTTTTCATTCCACAAACCACCCGATGCACCTCAAGCTCTTCAAATGGCCTCTCAAGCCAGCTTGCTGAAAAAGCATCCACCACTGCAAAATTCAATCCATCAATCTTAGGTCTCCAAGCTTCCGTCTCACTAAGGAGGGATCTAAAAAACTGTACAGCATGCTCTTGGATCTCGGCAGGTGAGGATAGCAGATTATTTTCAGTTCTAAGCATCTCAATAGCATTATTACGTCGATGAGAATTAGCCATTTTATGAAAGAAACTAGTGCACTTATCTCCCTCTTTAAGCCATAGAACTCTCGACTTTTGCCTCTATGATATTTCCTCCCTCAAAAGAACCCTCTCAAGTTCTATTATTACTTCGTTCTTCCGAGACAAAATCCTCTCATTGTCCCCATCAGCTTCCAAGGACTGAAGCTCATCCCAAAGGGCTTTTTTCTGCTGCTCAATATTCCCAAATATCTCCTTATTCCATATCTTCAAATCAGCTTTTAAAGCTTTGAGTTTACTAGCCAAAACAAAACTAGGAGTCCCCTCAAACTGATACAACAGCCACCAACTTTTTACCTTATCAACGAAGCCCTCTAGTTCCAGCCACATTCTCAAACTTAAAATACCGTTTGCCCTCATGAATACCCCCACACTCAAGAATAATGGGGAAATGATCCGATCCTACTCTTGGAAATCGTTTTTGGCACAACTTCGGATAATGAGCTTCCCATGACGATGATACTAAAAATCTGTCCAATCTTGAGCCACCTCTAGAATTGGACCACGTATACTCACCCCCCACCAACGGTAAATCCAGCAGTTCTAAGTCAAAGATCAACTGTGAGAAAACCTCCATAGCTGTAGTCATCGAAGATAGACCCTCCCGCTCACTTAGGAAACGAACTATATTGAAATCCCCACATATGCATCAAGGTAAATCCCACAAAGAAAACAGCCCTGAAACTTCATCCCACAACAAGTTTTTGTCCCGATCCCTATTGGGACCGTATACACTTGCTAATGCCCATGACCACCCATCTTCCAAGTTTCTTAATACACATGCCACCAAATAATTCCAATGCACTCTTCTACCATCTCGACAACTCTACTATCCCACATGACAAGCACTCCACCAGAAGCACCCAAGGAGGCTAAATAAGTCCAGCCTACAAAGGAACCTCTCCACAATGTACTAATTATTTTCCTGTCAATAATTTCCAATTTTGTTTCTTGGAGACATACAACATCAATCTTCCAACTATGAACCATGGACCTAATGCGAAAGCGTTTATTGACATTATTGATCCCCCTTACATTCCAAGACAATATTTTAGGTTTCATTAATTGGAATAGCTTCCCTCCCTTTTAATCTATCCCTCCCCGAAGTACCCTCCTTATTGTCATAATTAATAGAACAATGCAATCGTCTCAACTCTCGCTCCCTTCTGACAGTTGACTTCTCAGCCGTAGATCGACTAGCTTCAATTGCAACTAAAAGTGCCATCAATTGTTCTTCATAGCCGTCATAAAAGAGACCCACACAACTTTGAATTTCCTTCACTTTTTTAAAAACCCGATCTGAGGTTTCCTTTGTTACAATCTGGAGAGGAGTCATCTGCAATGGTGATGAACTACTCATCTCAGGCAGTTCAAAAACCTGTCTACTTCCCTCTAAATTCAAGAAATGTTTCAGTAAACTATTACCCTCTTCCATCATCCTCATGTGAGTGTCCATAGAGTTCCGGGCCTCATTATGTCCCTCAACAACCTCGATAATTTCCCCTGCTTCCCTATCCAGAACATATTGGACCATTTCTAACCCACCCGAGGCTTCAATTGTACTTATCGACTCCTTCTGTGCCGATATAGCTTTGCCATTGCTCACGAGAAGCTCGCCTATACGTGGCGACAAAACCTCAACCTCCATCAACCCATGTTGTGCAGGAACCGAAATGATAGGAGCTATGTTGATAGCATCCACAAAGTTGAGACGATGGGAGCTCACCCCTCCAAGCTCCACAGAACCTGCTCTCGGCTCCTTCTGTGCCGATACAGCTTTGTCTTTACTTTTGAGAAGCTCGCCTATACGTGGCGACAGAGTCTCTACCTCCATCGACCAATTCTGCGCAGGAGCCGAGATGATGGGAGCTAAGTTGACAACAGATCCTCCAATCTCCACAGAGCCGAGACGATAGGAGCTCACCCCTCCAAGCTCCACAGAACCTTCTATCGACGGCTGTTCTTCCATTGACGGTTGAGCTTCCATCGAAGCTATTGGGGCCTTTGACACCATTGTATACTTAGAAACTTGGATGTATGAATCATGAGGCTGCGTAAAATTTCAATACATGGAACTAATTGGTATCACCAAATGCATGAATGTATTCATAGCATGGACTGATTAGTGAATCACTAAAACGCAGATTATCACCTAAATGCGGCTAACCTTTCACTCGCCCAAAAGAAATTTCGTAATGGATTCACGAAAATTATGTAATCATATACTGCCTGAAGCCTTCATTTATGGTGAATGGATAACAAAAACAATCATATTGATTTATAAACAACACATTACTTTTAACAAGAATATATTATAATATATTTCAAAGCATAAATAACTTCCTATGTGGTACAAGAAACAAAATTTTGGTTTCCCTGAGCTGACAGAAAGTTTGCCTGAAAAACAATCACGGTAATCTTAAAGTTCCAAAACATTAATAATCGTCAGAATTACCATGTTCTGACATGCTTCTGAAGTCATCTGCTACACTGGCTTCCTGCAGCATATTGCAAAAAAATTGTTACTTAAAAGAAATAAATTAGCATCTGCTTGGGAATATGCGTGCAAGACAGCTAAGAAAATCGCATTCAACAATATACTAATGAAAAATTCTTACAGGAAACTTATCCCAGTCCTTCAGCTTAGAATTAGTTAACATGTAATTATCACGCAACGGAGCCCAGGAAGGCCCTTCTACATCCACCTGGCTAGTAGATGTACGACCCTGCATATCACAATACGACAAAAAATAAAAGGTCATCTAAATTTGTGGAAGCCTCGAGATATTAAGACCACCTAAATGCATGGCAGTTGTCACTCCCTGATTAACATGCATCAAATTGCATAAATCGATGGACAACTGTGCAGTATGAAGTTGACCGAGTACAAACAGATGATAGAAAAGAGTGACTACATTTTTTTCTCAAGTACAAAAAAAAAAATTCTAGATAAATGCCATTTGTACACACACTCCAGACAGTCTTTAGTAATATCTTGCAATAAAAGATTCAGAAACGTATACAGATCAAACAACCCCCACCCCTACTGGGACGGTGGGCAGATTGGCCAAAGGGGACTAAACTCAGCCCCCCGCCCATGTGAGTGTGGAGTGGACGCTGCCCGGCCCCAGCGGGCAGGTAGCAGGCCTACTGGCAAGAAAAAGAAAAGAAAAGAAAAGAAAAGACACAAAATAAAGTAAAACGAAATCCGTAGATTAAAACTGGCCATCGAAAAGACCAAAAAAAAAAAAAAATTCAAGAAGAGAAAAAGACTACCTTAGCAGGGGGATCGGCTGCTGGTTGTGAGGCTTTGCCCAACTCTGAGAAAAAGGTTTCTTTCCTCCGCTTCCTCAGTGCTGGCAATATTCAAAGATATTCACTTAGAATCACTAAAGGAAGCAACTATTAAGGAGAAACGTGGATCAAATCGATGATGACATGGTGAGGATTAAACATTGGTACACTGAATAGGCTGATATTTAATCATCTAGTCAAAATTGGCAATAAGCAAAAGCAAATCATGGGTCCTTTGAGCAGTCTCACCCAAAAACAATGATTAAGAAAATTATAAACTTCAAATTGTTGCCCGAAATTGTGTTGTTTATGAACAATGGTAATACTATTGTTGGTCAGGTATGAACCTCTACAATGAAGCTTCTTTCTTTTTGTAGATGAAAAAAGCGTATGTAAGAGAAGACAATTAGATAAACATAAAATTTGAGCAGAATGCATAAAGACAAGAATGCTACTCCTGCCTTTTGTTACAAACCACATGGGGTTGCACTTGAGCATGGTTATGCCAGATAGGGAGTGGAAGAAGATGGATATGAGGACTGGGTGGCAGCTTTCAACAACAACCACATGTGAATCGTCCATAGTCTTGTAGATGTTTGGTCATGGAGCACACTTGGTCGCAATGATCAAAGCAGTAGCTTAGATGTTAAAGTTAGATGTTTGTGGAGGGACACCAGAGCTTGAAACGGTTTATGGAAGTTCTCAGATATGTTGATTGTAATGGGAAGTTTATGTCCACCCATCAGATTAGTAGTTCACACCAAGGCTTTTCTGGGCACTCAAAAGAAAAGAAATTAGAAATGGCAGGCAAAAGGTTAAAACTTAATTTCAGAGGTTCAAAGATGCGTACATAGGCATAAGAAAAACATTAAAAAAATGAAATAAAACCACAAATTGCAATCTAATAAGTAATTCTGAAACATTTTCTTTGATAAGTAAGAAAAATTATTGATCCTCATAATTAGTCATAACCCAAGTACACAGATGGCATACAGGAGAGAAATATGTGATTCTGAAACTTAATCATACGAGACTCAGTAATACTTGACAAATTGCATTTACAAGGAAAGTAATCCCCAAATCTTTTTGGGAAGGTGATCATCTTAGGCTATAACTAGAGAAAGATATTCACATTGATGTGGTGACAACAAACAACTGGGCTACGAGATATGGTCAAGCAAGGAATAAGGGGGTCTTAAATTGTAGATGCACCATCCACAATTGTCGAAGGTGACAACTGTAGATGCGCCATCTATCAGCATACCTTTTGCATCCTTAGACCTCAAAGGATTCAGACCTTTCTGAGCATTTTGTGCTTTATTGACCTGCATAAATTACCAAAGACAGAAGTTCAGAACTGAATGTGACTGCAATGAAAACAATCCAACAAAATGAAATGAAAAATAATAAATATTTAAGTAAAGGAAAAAAAAGGACAGAATGGAAAAGCTTCATGTAGAACTTACAGCATTAAACAACTTGACCACTGAAACTCCGGCAACACACACGGTAATGTGAACTTAGTTAGAATTATTGAGTATAAAAATCAATCTGATAAAACCATTGCTCTCATCACATGATCCTAAACAAAAAAAAACATAAAAACAGTACCTCCTTTTGTAGCAACGCCTACTAGGAACTTTGCATGCGAATCCAAATAATTATCAGGTTTAACATGCCCCTTTTCTCCCACCTATATTATATGGAAGACGGAAGTCTGATGAGCAACCAATCAGATCAGGTGAGAGACGGATGTCAATTAAATAGACACAAGCACACATAAACACATCTGTTCGACAGAATAATCGACTTTTTTAGATTGAATTACCAAGAGTTTTTCCTTCTTGGCATCACCCTTGATCTTCCTCTCAGCCTCCTCTTCCGCAAGCTTTTCTGCAATGAGCTTCTTGTGCGCCGACAGCACCGGACCCTGCAAAGCAGAGCAATCTTTATAAAAACGCCACTCTTGAAAAGAAACCAAACAGCTAGGTAGCTTACAAGTGAATCATCAGGCACACTCTTCTTGATAATACTCCTGAATGCAATCCTGAATGCTCTACAACCCTCCACAAACTTCGTAATTCCGGGAAGAATTTCATCATTTTCTTCATCATCGGAAGCTCTATTATCCATAGCCACTTCTTCTAGCTCGGATGATTCGTCATCTCCAACGACGGCCAAAGAGTCGTTGTCATTATCCTCATCCGAATTATACTCCCGCGCTCGCTTGCGGAACAGTTTCTTCATTTTCCCGTCAATCTTCTTAACCTTGATGATGTTCGGACCAATGCCCTCTAACATTGGTTTCTTTGGGTTTTTCTTAGCCCTAGAGGCCTTCTTCTTCGTTAACCTCCTCTTCCTCGGAACCTTGGCAGGTTCTGCCACGAGGGTTTCTTCAGCCATGCCCCACCTCGCTAACTTTGCAACCAGTCGGAAGTCTAAATTTCTCAGAGCTAATCAAACAGCTAAACCAACGATTCCGCGTAAAAGAAAAATGGGGTCCTTTTTATAAGATGAGATTTCGATTTCAGGGCATGGGTAAAGGGAATCTAGGGTTAAGGTTTACTTGGAATAAGGAGTGTTGGAGATGTGCTGCTGCTTTCCTCCAGGCTCTGGTGGATACAAAAATATAACTAGGGTTTTACCAAAACCGCTCTGAGTTTCCTTTTAAAAAACAAGGGATTTCGTTATAAATATATTTTTTTAAAATCAAATAATTTTTAAAATATTTTATATTAATTTAAAATTATATTTTTAATTATTAAAAATGTTCTATAATTTCAATCACGTATTACTCACATATTAGGTCAAATATTTAAATTTATGTTTATAAATATTTATAATTACGTGACATATTATATTATTATGATAAGACGAAAACAAAACCTTTATATTTAAAAAATAAGAAATAATTTTCTTTTTGTTACCCTACAAAACACTGGTACATATCGAACGTTGAGATAAAAGAGTCCAACAATGATATGAAGGGTGAAATATTTGCCTATGGGCAATGTCTAAAGCCTCATCGTGGTACTTGGGTCATACCATCGGTGTAATTAAGACCATGAAAGTGCAACCACACAGCCTCCGCTAACTCTTTTAAATTGATCCAGGGTGTATAATTAAAGGCTCTTCTATTTTCAATATGATTTTTTTTCCGAACTATTGTTCATTGGAGCGTTGGTGTGCGGAAGTTGTTCCCATTATTGAAGTCAGTGTGTTTTTGGACATGGAGGAAATTACTGAAATCAAGACTTTTTATCGTTCACGATGAATTCTGTTTTAAGTGGAAAAGGACCACTCTCTTTAGGGTTTACACACCAGTTATGAAGGAGAGCTAGTATCAAAGAATGGTGGAGCAATGGGAATGGAGGGGAAAATCAGTTTAGAACCTTGAACACATGATTAGGGAACAAAGGGAGGGAGTATTTTGTAAGATGAAGCATAACATTAATATTTATTTTGTAATCTCTCTGTCATTGGTTGGTCCTTACGTCGCGTAGTTGGTGCTATTATTTGTTTTCACACTTCATTCTAATGACAAGGAACTCTAGATATCATGTAAATTCAACAAGTATTTTACCTGACTAAATTTCGGATCCGTGCAACACAATCACATCACACTAATAAGGTAAATTATTGATTTTTTACCGATAGAACATAGATCCTAAAAAATATTTTGCACCCAAGATTCGAACTTGAATCAGTTGAGCCAAGAACATAAGCTAAAAAGGCTCAATGCAAGCAGAAAGTTATAGCTTAAGGTTGGCAGTCACTTGAATGCCCCCAAGCACAAACACAGTATAAGTCACCCCTACATGGGGTTCTCACGGTTTGGCATGCATTGATTCTAAATAAACAGTAGTCAATCAAACAATCTACATACATTTCCTCATGCTCGGCGCCTATTAGTTTTAGTGCATTGTCACTCTAAAATCCAGACATTGAACAGTAATACTTCATATGTAGGGGGATGGAATTAAGTAACATAATTTGCAAAACATTTCTATAACTGCGCACACCAATTCGCATATGCTTTTTCCTGGCAGACGCTTAGCATGTTTTCAGGGTACATTAAAATTAAGACACGTACACGCGCGCGCGCGTAATTAGAAGACATTTCATATAATTAATTAATTAAATTAAATACCAATGGGCCGGGTCTACGTTCTCAGAGGACAATATTGTCAACAAAGCGAAGTGTGAAATACCAAATCTTGGGCTTTTCTATTATGTATGGGAATAAGAAATTCCTGAAACTTTCCCCCAAAATCCTATATACGAAGCAAGCATCAATGACACATGAGATAAGCAAAATAATTGACATGTTAGCCTTCGTTTTAAGAAGAAAAAAAAAACATAATAGTTAACATAAATCGTTTGCTTACTATCAAAATTCACTTTACAGGTAAGACAGCAGAAAGATGAAAGAAAGGAACGAATGTCTCTCCACAACCTATATCTTACCTTCCAAGAACCTTTTAACACCTCAGACATCAAAAAAGAAGAATGAAAGAGATTCTCACCACTCAACAATAAACTCTAGAGTTGAAAGACTTCAGAATTTAAAACAAAAATTGAAAAGTTTGGTACCATTAAAAGGGGAAAACGGTGAAATATCTAGCAGCAGCTAGAAAGAGAATACCTGCACATACGTACCTTGACTAACTTAAAATTGGTCAATTTCGGTTACAGGTGGACAGCACCTTTTATGTCTCAACCCAAGCAATCAGAAGATACTACTGCCATAATTTTTCAGCCCCCTTCGGTGGATTTACACTAAAATCCAGTCAGCGTTGTATCGTCTTTATGTGTCCCTCCATCCAAACTTGCTGGAGTTCCCACAAAAAATCCAAAGATTGGACTTGAATTTCTTGTTCTGCTGTTTATAAAGAGAAAAAATTTAAACTCTGATCACTGTTTCAGTAGTTACTTGACCAATTGATCTGTGCTTGCTGAGGCTGCTGATAAACACTGCCACCTGGTCCCACCATATCAACAGCTTCAGCCATTGACTGAGACTGTTGCAGAAGTGGGTGAACCACTGCTGCCGTTACTGCTTGTGCAGGGTGATAGACACCAGGAAAGGTGCCATGGCCAGCCTGCGTCGGGGTAAAAGTCATATGCTGTCCCTGAGGTGGAAGGTTATAAATTGAACTGGTTGGCATGCTGGATATGTCTCGCCCAGGTGCAGCAACCCATACAGCAGAACCTTCGCCCTGCAGAAAATGAAAATCCATTGAGTGTCTTTCCAGATGTAATAAAAGAAAAGGAAACAAGAAAACAGCAAGTTTGATTCTTAGATTCGAAACTCCAAAAATAGCTTCTTGATCTTCTTCATGCATAACCAGCGCACAGTTAAACCAACAGATCACCACACAAGACAGGAATGATCATAATCGGGCACTACATTCTTGCTACAATTTTCATAAATGCGAATTGATGCTATACATTTATTTTTACATTATATTAAGGATGTAGCAAGGATCATACATGTTTGACCTAAACTGCCACGAAAAAAAAAAACAATACAACAGTACCACAGCAACTGCCACAGCCATCCCCACGTCTACGTCTAAAATATATATGTTTTAATTTTAATTCCAGAATACAAGACATGATAAATTTACGGAAAAAATCTTGAATCCAGGCAAGGGGTAAAGCTGATCTTTACACCATCCAATGGGAGGCTGACATGTAAGCGGTAAGCCTCCCATTGTGCTTTCAAATAAATCAGGCTGCACTGGATCTATCTCTCAATTAAGAAGGTGCAGATCTGAAATCTATGTTAAGGTCGCCCAAACTTCATCTCATCCCTTCTACTTTCCTCTCTGTCACTAGTTGCTACCAACTCCGATTGCCGCTCTACAGCATGGACAACCTTTGCTGCTTCCTTTCTTGTCATCATCTTCAGCACAACAAACCATAGCTATAAACGTATACTTTGGAGAGGATGGGAAGCTTAAATATACACTCCAAAGCCATGTAACTGCAGGTTGCTCTCATATTTGAGAAGCTTGAATTGCCGGGTTACCTCTATTTGTATTTCAAACAGGACAAAATTTACCTCCTTTTGTTAATAATTAGAGTCTAGGAATCTGGGCTTTGGCTATAGTGGGTTCTTGGTGAATTTCAATGGGGAATTTCAGTTGCTTGTGTTGATGGGTATAGATCTGCAGTGTTTGTTTTTCATTTGTTTTCTTTTTCTTTTAAGTTTGTTTCAATACTTCACAGTTTGTACAGTTGACATTTACCCTTGTCATGTATTTTCTATGTCCAGTGATGACAAGAAGATAACCTTTACTTATCAAAAAAAAGAAAAGATAACCTTTGATGTGTTGCACTAGAACTTTTTGGAATTCTGGAGATAGGGATGACAATATATGACACGACCCGTAAACCCGACACAAAATAAGCAGATTTGGGTTTTGGTCAAAACGGGTTGAGCTGGTAAGACATGATTAATAAACAGGTTAATTGCAGGTCAACACATGAAACACGCAATCAACCCGTATAACACAAATAAATTCTACTTTCAAATTTTATAAATGGTGGGGGAGGTGAGTAATATTGCCTCTCTGGCAGAGTTGTTGAGTTGTAAAATTGCTTCCCTCCCTATGAAATATCTTAGACTTCCCTTGGGGGCGTCATTTAAAGCAAAGAGTATTTGGGATGGGGTGGTAGAGAAGATTGAAAAAAAATTATCGGGGTGGAAGTGACTCTACCTATCAAAAGGGGGAAGAATAACACTTATCAAAAGCACTCTTTTCAACCTACCTACTTCCTATCTCTCTCTTCACAATCCTGGTGGGAGTGGCAAACCGAATCGAAAAGTTGTTTAGAGCTTTCTTATGGGGTGGTATGGGGGAGGATATTAAATTTCACCTTGTTAGTTGGTAAGGGGTGAGTTGTCCGATTGCAAATGGCGGGCTAAGGGTGAGAAACTTGAGCATCTTCAACAAAGCACTCCTAGGAAAGTGGTTGTGGAGGTATCATATGGAAAGGAATTCGTTCTGGAGGGAGGTTATTGACCATAAGTATGGTAGTGAGTTGGGGGGGGGGGGGGGGGGGATGGTGTTCTAAGGAGGGTAGGGGATCTTATGGAGCAAGTCTATAGAAATTTATTAGAAAGGGGTGGAACACCTTTGAAAAACATATTAGGTTTGAGGTGGGGGATGGAGCAAGAACTCGTTTCTAGTTCGATGCTTGGAGTGGGGAGAGTCCTCTTTCCATTGCCTTTCCAGCTGCATTTAATTTGGCTGGAAATCAACAAGCTACAGTTTCAGATGCTTTGTGTCGTGCCAACGGGACAGTTACTGACCATAAGTATGGAAAGGAATTCGTTCTGGAGGGAGGTTATTGACCATAAGTATAGTAGTGAGTTGGGGGGGGGGGGGGGGATGGTGTTCTAAGGAGGGTAGGAGATCTTATGGAGCAAGTCTATAGAAATTTATTAGAAAGGGGTGGAACACCTTTGAAAAACATATTACGTTTGAGATGGGGGATGGAGCAAGAACTCGTTTCTGGTTCGATGCTTGGAGTGGGGAGAGTCCTCTTTCCATTGCCTTTCCAACTGATCTAATTTGGCTGGAAATCAACAAGCTACAGTTTCAGATGCTTTGTGTCGTGCCAACGGGACGGTTACTTGGAATGTCATGTTTACTAGAAATGGTCAGGATTGAGAACTTGATGAGATGGCAGATTTTTACAGCTACTCGTATTCAGCAAAGTTAGGAGGAAATGGGGGTGACCATATGTTGTGGATTCACATGAGGAGAAAAAAGTTTACAGTTAAGTCCTTCTACAAGGCTTTGACAGGCCAGCTGTCCACATTCTTTCCGTGAAAGAGTATTTGGAAGGTCTCAGTGCCGTCTAAAGTTGCATTTTTTACTTGGATAGTTAAGCTTGGGAAGATCTTGACGGTTGACAATTTGAGGAAATGGGGGTATGGTGGTCACGGAGTGGTGCTATATGTGTAAAAGGAATGAGGAATCGATAGATCATTTGCTTCTACATTGTGAGGTGGCTGGGGAGTTATGGGATGGTATCCTCAATAGAGCCGGGCTGAGTTAGGTCATGCCTAGGAGTGTGGTGGAACTATTAGCATGCTGGAACAGGAAGTATAATAGCGCTCAACTGGCAACAGTGTGGTGAATGATACCTTTGTGCTTAATGTGGTTTATATGGTCGGAAAAGAATGATAGGTGCTTTAACAACAATGAGCGAGCAATGGGGGAAATTTGGACTTTTTTATATTTTCTCTTTTACAGTGGTTTTATGCTATTATATTGAAGGGCGGGAATGCCCATGAGTTCCTATCATCTTTTCAACTTAATAGAATGTAATTAGGTGTCTCACTTTGTATACTTCCTGTGTAGCATTACCTAATTTCATACTACTCAAAAAAGATTCTTATGTACTTATCAAAAAAAAAAAAATGTTTAGTTTTATATGCCCTTTTTTATTGTTGGGATTCAATATTAATATTAGTATTTGACTACTTGATATATCAAACTATTAAACTTTTTTTTGTTAATATGTAATTTTATTTTATAAAATATTAATTTTCTTACATATTATTGGTTAGGATATTGATAATAAAATATTTTATCATGAATCCAGTTATACTTGTAAATGATTTATATAGTTGTCTTTGTATTATGTATTAGTTTATATTAATTGGGTTAAACAATAAATATATGGATAAACGCTACCCATTTATAACATGCGGGTTAAGCGGGTTAAACGGACTAAATGGGTCGAGTCCAAATTAACCCAATAAAATTTCGGGTGGATTGTGTCACCCGTTATTTATATGGGTTGTGTTAGGGTTTTAGGATCCACCCGTTTAATTAAATGAGTTATGTTCAAGTTGACCCATATAGTCTAATACTCATGACTTGACACGACATGAACACGACCTGCGAACACCCCGTCCAAAAAGACACTCACAATTTCTAGTTCTCTCAATCCACATACAAATTAGAGCATGAATTTGATTGTCTCATTAACCAAAGATAATTGGTTTATGGTGTGTTGGAGCGGGTGGTTGGCGATGGAGGGTTTAGGCAAAATATGGCAATAGGGCTATATTTCTTCGGATATGAGCAATAACCTTGTACATCTTGATTTATTTATAATACAATGGGTGGAAGACGTGTCAGCCTCCCATTGGGTGGTGTAAAGCATGGCTTACACCACCTCTGGACCCAAGATGCACTCTAGATTTATATTTTTTTTATAAGTAAGAAAATTTATTAATCCATATAATTAGACATGGTCCAAGTACACAGGAATTATACAAGAGAGACATCTAATTACAAACTAAAGCTGGAAAAACAGCATAAAAGTCATTAAGACTAGTCCCATCCAATACAATAACCGAAGCCCAAACCAACAATGAATGAAAGAAAAAATCTCTATTGTTGAAACAATGCTCATTCCTCTCAATCCAAATACACCACATAAGTAGGACTGTAAGACTATAATCCAGACCAAAAAAACTAGCCGAACTGGACCGATAGCCTTATTGGTCAGTCTTGGTCCCAACATGTAGAAAAATTCGGTAATTGGAGCTCCTAAGGTGTTGTTTTTTGGACTGGACCAAACCGAGACCAACCGAATGTGTATATATATATATATATTTTAAATATTATATATATATGATATATTATTTTATATAGTACTTGCATAAATTAATTATGTAATTTTCATCTAAGGGATCAACATTGACCATAAAAATATTAAATAATATATGCTATCAATTAACTAATATATCATATGATAAATCATGTTATTATATGTAGATACATACTCTACTATCTACACCTAATTAAAGTAATTAGACAATTTTTTTTAAGATACCTATGTTGCAAGTAAGCATGAAGAATATAATTTATATACAATGAAATTATTAATATGCATTAACTATATATAAATTGTTAAAGAGATCACTTAATTTTAATTTTACTAATTTAATTAATTTTTTGGTCAAAAAAAGAAAAAAGAGGAAAAAAATGTTCATGGACCGAATCGAACCGACCGCACCGATAGCTAACAGTCTGGTCCGGTCATAGGGGTAATTGATCTAGTCCAGCAAATTTTCGGTCCATCACTAGACTGATCAATCGAATAAAAAACCAGCCCATCAACCTTGGGTCTCCAAGAATAGTGCTTCGTAAGAAGTTTTTCATAAAAATGAACAATGTGATCTTTAATATCTGAACGATCCGTAAGAACATTACCTTTCGAGTGGAGCACCTCAATGACATTATTTCTTCGATGAGAATTGGCAACTCTGAAAAAATTTGGTGTACTAGTGCCCTTCCTTCAATCAAAGAGCCCGAGATTTGCCAAGAAATCTCCTCCGTAAGTGTATTTTTCCCAGCTCAGTTGCAACACCAAGTTTCCTTTCCTTCTCATCAATCGAAAGAACCCCTGCAGACTCCTTTTCGTCAAAACAATGGAGCTCCTCAAAAAGAAACTTCCTTTGATCAACAACGTTCCCAAGGACTTCCTCATTCCATTTTTTGAAATCATTTTTCAAAAATTTTGTCTAGCTAAAACAAAGCTAGGAGTACCCGACAACTAATACGAAGACCACCACGATCTCACCTTTACAAACCCACCAGCTTTTAGCCATGTATTCTCAAATTTAACATATGTCCACCCCTTATGAATACCCCCATAGTCCAATAGAACGGGGAAATGGTTAGAACTTAATCTTGGAAGGTGTTTTTGACATAAGCCAAGAAAGTGAACCTTCCAAGGAGAGACAAGAAATTTGTCCAACCTAGACCATACCTTCCAATTCGACCAAGTAAAATCTCCCCCTACCAAAGGTAAATCAACCAAAATAAGAATGTTCATCTAAGCCCGATTTTTTCCCCGAACCTGTTCAGAACCTGGGAAACCGGATTCCGGTTCCAGGTTCCTGCCCGGATCAAATCCAGGCCTGAACTCGGGTTGCAAAACCCGAGTACACCCGGTCCGGGTACCGAGTTTTAAACCCATAAACCGGATTTACAACACGGAATCCGGTTTTTTTTTTTTAATCAACTCCTTGTTCAAATTTTTGTGTGATCACACCACAGTATTACAGTATTCCCCGCCATTAACGTAATCTTCAAAATCTAGAAGAACCCTCCAAAAGTTATACTCCACATATATTACATATTCTTTTTCTTGAGAACCGCACAGATTCTTCAAAGTACAAAGAAAGCAATATGTTTTTGTTCTGCCATAGCCGTCTTTGCATTATGGGAAAGCAAAGAGGGTTTAGAAGACGCTCTTAAGGGTCTTGTCTTCTTAGACCAGCTTTTTACTTTTCTTACAAGTTGTAAAAAGCTTTGACCTTCACCTAATCCCTAAGTGTTACGGAGATAATTTAGGGATTTGATTTGTAATATTTTAGGGATGTTTTCATTTATATCTAGATTATATATAGCAGATAATTAGGTTGTAACTAAGTTGGAAATACTTACCTTGATTAGGCGTTGGAAATCTGGCAATTGATTATGTAAATCTCTTCTATATAATGAAATGAAATCCTATGGAAAGGGCATTCAAACCAATTTGACATGGTACCAAAGCCCCTACTCTGATTATCGTTTCTCTGTGGTCTTAATCTTTGAGAGTTTTCTGAGTTGCGGCGATAGGATTTTTTTTTTTCCTTCTCTGTCCGCGCACTTTGGTGAGGTTCTAAGATTGTGGTGTTCGTTGAGTGTTTTCCCACACGTCTATGGGGTTCCGAGTTGTGAGCTCATCACCTTGGTGGTTGTCGACGTTCTTTGGGAGTTGCGAGTGTTGTCTCTGTGCCAGTCGGCACTTTCTGTGGAGGTTGACAGCATCTGTGGGTGGTTGTGAGGTGGTCGACCGTTTCTGTGGGTAGCTAAGTGGTGGTCGGCAACTTCAACTCCCCCTGGTGTGGCTAATGACGACATTTTCTCGTGGGCAAGTATCTCTCGTGGGTCTTCTTGCCATGCCTGTTTGGGCTTGTTGCTGTATCTCTCGTGGGCCTTCCTGGAGTATCTCTCAGTTCTAAGGCAGGTATCTCTCGTGGGTCTATTATTTGGGCTTGCCGATTAATCTGTTATTTCTTGCCGTGACTGTTTGAAATTTTCTGGTTGGACTTATTGCTGTTTTAAGTGATTTTCATCATGTCTCTTGACGATACTATTGTTCAATTTACTGGAAAGAATTTTCCTACATGGGCATTTCAATTTAAAATGTTCTTGGAAAGGGAAAGAATTATCAAATCATATTGATAGTTCTATCCGAGTTCCCACTGATGAAAAGGAATTTGCCTAATGGGAGGTCAATGATGCTAAGGTGATCTCTTGGCTATTGGACACGATTGAGCCTCATCTTGTCACCAATCTCCAGTGTTTTACTACGGCTCAAGCTATGTGGGACTATCTGCATCGTATTTATCACCAAGACCACAGCGCTCGGAAATTCCAATTGAAGTTGGAAATTAGCAATTACACTCAAGGTAATTTGACTATTGAGCAATTTTATTCTGGTTTTATTAATCTTTGGAGCGAGTATTTTGCTATTGTTCATGCTAAGGTTCCCACCGCGGCACTCGCGACTCTTCAAGAGGTTCATGCTGAGTGTCAACGCGATCAGTTTTTTATGAAGCTTCGACTTGAATTTGAGCCTGTTCGAGCTAGTTTTTTGAACCGTAATCCGGTTCCTTTCTTGGATATTTACTTGGGAGATTTATTGTGTAAAGAACAACGGTTATCCACTCAGATGGGTATGACTTCTGAGAAGGTCTTCTCTGAGGCTGTGAATGTAGCCTATGCAGCACAAGGGAGAGAGAGGAATAAGTTGCAGTGTTTCAGTTGTAAGGAGTTTGGTCATATTGCTCGCAACTGTCCGAAGAAAGTTCGTAACTCCTACAAGAAAGAGGGCCATATCATCAAAGACTGTTGGGTGCGGCCTCAGAATCGCCATTCCCAAGCCTTTCAAGCTGTTGTTCAATCCTCGTCCTCTTCTGCACCCCCCATTGTAAGCTCTAATTCATCTGTTCTCACACCTGCCATGGTCCAGCAGATGATTGTGTTTGCTTTTACGGCTTTAGGCTTGCAAGGTACGGATCCTAATTCCACTTCTTCTTGGATTGTTGATTCGGGTGCCTCTAATCATATGACTAGTAGTACGACGGGTCTCCATGGTGTTTGTAAGTGTGGAGGCACGCAACTGTTCAGATTGTTGATGGCAGTACACTTCCTATTACTGTTGTTGGTACTTTGGGCTCTTTATTTCGAAGTGGTTTTGTCTCTCCTAGATTATCTACCAATTTGATTTCTGTTGGACAATTGGTGGATAATAACTGTGATGTTCATTTCTCTCGCGGTGGTTGTCTTGTGCAGGATCAGGTGTCGGGGATAGTGATCGCGAAGGGGCCTAAAGTAGGACGTCTATTTCCTTTACAGTTTTCTATTCCTAATGTTGTTTCCTTTGCTTGTACGGCTACTGCCAATAATAATGAAGTCTAGCATAAGAAATTAGGTCATCTTAATTCTGTTGTCTTGACTCATCTTCTGAAACATGATCTTTTGGACAATAAAGATTCATTTTCTTCTTCTCCGATATCTTTTGATTGTGCTACTTGTCGTCTTGGTAAAAGTAAAACTTTACCTTTTCTTGCGCATGGTAGTTGTGCTTCTAATTGCTTTGAGATTGTGCATTCTGATGTTTATGGTGTCAGTCCTATTATTTCTCATGGTCAGTATCATTATTTTGTGACGTTTATTGATGATTATAGTCAATTTACTTGGATCTATTTTATCCGTTCTAAAGCTGACGTGTTCTCTGTTTTTCAAAAATTTGTTGCGCTTTTCAAGACACAATTCAATACTTGTATCAAAATCTTACGCTCTGACTCAGGGGGGAATACATGTCTCATTCCATACTTATCTTCAGCAAAAAGGAATTATTTTCTAGCGTTCTTGTCATTATACCCCTCAACAAAATGGAGTCGTTGAGCGTAAGAATCATCATCTCTTAGATGTCATTCGTACTTTGTTGATTGATTCTTCTGTACCTTCTAAATTCTGGGTAGAAGCTTTATCTACTGCTGTTTATTTAATCAATCGTTTGCCTACTGCCACTTTAAATTATGATTCTCCCTATTTTCAATTATTTGGCATATCTCCTGAGGATCAAATCTTTCATACTTTTGGGTGTGTTTGTTTTATTCATCTGCCACTTGTTGATCGTCACAAGCTTGCTGCCCAGTCTGTCACGTGTGCTTTTACGGAATATAGCCCTACTCAGAAAGGATTTGTTTGTTATGATGCTCATGCAAACAAATTCCGGATCTCCTGAAATGTGATTTTCTTCGAAAATCAATATTTCTTTCAGTCTCAAATTCTTTCTGATCCTCTTATTACTGTTCTACCCGCTTTTGATGATGTGCCTTCTTCTATTGAGCGATTTAAACCAGGAGTAGTGTATCATAGACGTCCTCCTTCAACACCTCTTCCAAACACTGATCCGTCATCTGATTATGCGGTTACTATACCTCAGCGCTCCACCCAGGTTACACATCCACCACATAGGTATGGTTTTTCTCATACCTCTCTTACTGCCACTCTTGACACTGTTCTTTACTCTTATACTCAAGCAGCCACCCAAGCATATTGGCAGCAGGCCATGCAAGAAGAAATCCAAGCTCTTCAAGACAATTACACTTGGGATCTTGTGACTTGTCCCTCTAGTGTCAAACCTATTGGTTGTAAATGGGTGTACTCAATTAAGTTTCGGTCTGATGGCTCACTGGACAGATATAAGGCCTATCTCATGGCTCTTGGAAACCGGTAGAAGTATGGGTATTGATTATGAAGAGACATTTGTACCTGTTGCTAAAATGACTACTGTAAGGACTATCTTGGCACTTGCTGCGTCGCAGGGGTGGTCTCTCCGGCAGATAGATGTGAAGAATGATTTTCTTCATGGGGATTTGAAGGAAGAAATCTATATGTCTCCACCTCCTGGCATGTTTGCTGCACCTTCCTCAGAGGTTTGTTGACTACGCCGATCCTTGTATGGACTGAAACAAGCTCCGCATGCATGGTTTGATAAATTTCGCTCTACTCTACTTGCTTTTCACTTTACTCAGAGTTAGTTTGATTCCTCTCTATTTCTTCGCAAGACTTCTGCAGAAATTGTATTGCTTCTAGTTTATGTTGACGACATTATGATTACTGGCTCTGATACTGAGTTAATTAAGCAATTACAACAGCATCTCAATGCCTCTTTTCACATGAAAGATCTCAGTCCCTTGCAGTACTTTCTTGGCCTTGAGGTGTAGATTACTCCGACTAGTACATTGTTACACCAACACAAATACACGCAAGAAGTGATTTCATTGGTTGGTCTCTAATCGGGTAATTATGTTCTTTACTCCTTTGGAGATAAATCTTAAACTTCGTCAGGAGGAAGGCGAGCTTCTATCAGATTCATCCTTGTATCGGCAACTTGTTGGGAGTTTGAACTACTTGACGATTACTCGTCCTGACATTTCTTTTGCTGTACAGCAGGTCAGTCAATTTATATAGGCCCCCCGACACCTTCACTTAGCCGTTGTCTGCCCCATTATCCGATATCTAAAGGGCACCTCTACACGCGGGTTGTTCTTTTCTAAGGAATCTTCCTTACAGTTGGTGGGGTATAGTGACACTGATTAGGCCAGATGTGCGGATACTCGTCGCTCTATTACTGGCTGGTGCATGTTTTTAGGCAATGCACTCATTTCTTGGAAGAGTAAGAAACAAAACAGAGTTTCCAAGTCCTCCACTGAGTCTGAGTATCGAGCTATGTCTTCCGCCTGCTCTGAGATCACATGGCTTCGTGGGTTATTGGGTGAACTTGGTTTTCCTCAGCTTCATTCCACTCCTCTTCATGCTGATAATACCAGTGCTATTCAGATCACCGCTAATCCTGTCTTCCATGAGCATACAAAACATATCGAAGTCGATTGTTATTCCATACGTGAATCCTTTGACAGACATTTGATTACTCTTCCTCACATTTCTACTAAACATCAAATTGCAAACATATTCACTAAAACTCTTTCTCAGCACTGGCATTAGTTCTTGATTGACAAATTGATGCTTATTGATCTACCAGCATCAATTTGAGGGAGGATGTTACGGAGATAAATTAGAGATTTTATTTGTAATATTTTAAGGATGTTTTCATTGATATTTAGATTATATATAGCAGATAATTAGGCTGTAAATAAGTTGGAAATACTTACCTTGTATAGCATTTATTGCTGGAAATTTGGCAATTGATTATGTAAATCTCTTCTATATAATGAAAGGAAGCCCTATGGAAAGGGCATTCAGACCAATTTGACACTAAGCACTGGCAGAGATGTACGCTTTATAGGTCGTGTTTACAATACTCATGAGTAATTTGAAAAAATTACATTCCCAACAGGCCTAACCTCCCATAAATAAAATAAAACTACAACTATATTTTTTTTGTGATTATTGTTTTGTGAATTCTAATATTTAAAAAATAAAAAAATGAAGAAAATAAAATAAAATAAAAAACACTAGGTTGAACCCGGAATCCAGGTTTTAAAAAACCCAAGTTCCAACCCGGATCTAACCCGGGCAAACCCGGTCCAGGGAAACATCGGATGTTAAAATCACCAACAATACACTACAAACCCTCTCACCAGCTACACAAACCAGCAATTTCATCCCAAAAAAATCTTCTATTGCTATCAACATTGGACCCATACACACCAGCGAATCCCCACCCAAAACCATCATCCACGTTCTTAAAAGAACAAGCCACCAAAAGTTCCCCAACACACTCATCAACCAAATTTACTACTCTCTTATCTTGCATCAAAATAATACCTCCCGAAGCCCCCTGAAAAGCAAGAGAGACCCATCCCACATAAGAACAGCCCTACAAACTTCTTATAATATTTCTATCAATGAACTTCAATTTGGTTTCTTGCAAACAAATAACATCTACTTTCTATTCCTGAATCATTTTTTTTTTGTAAGTAAGAAATTTATTAATAAACATAATTAGGCATTACCCAAACAAACAAGAAGTGTACATAGAGAGACCTAATTACAAGCTAACCCCGAAAAACATTACAAAAGTCATTAAGACTATTCCCATCCAATACAATAACTGAATCCCAAAGCAACAAAGTATGAAAAAAGAAAGCTCTAATCCCTTCCACCAATCTCTCTCTAAAACAGCATCCATTCCTCTCATTCCAAATACACCATAGATGACAAAGATGAACCATCTTCCAAACAGTTGCTATTCGACGATTTCCTATAATCCCTCCCCAACATGCAAAAGCACCAATCCATTGCAACTATACAACGCTTTCTTAACTTATCAATGGAAAGAATTTTTCCGTGAGAAGCCAACCACCCAAAGAAAACCACCTTAAGAGGCACTTTGCATATCCAAATATTTTTCCAAGGAAAAAAGTCAGTAGAAGAATGTGACGCCAAGACCTTATATAAAGATCTAACCAAGAATTTCTTATTACCAAACTGATTCCAAAATAATCTATACTCCCCTCCAGAGTTTTTGTTTAAAGCATAAAGCAAGCTGTAAAAATCAGTAATGTCCCCCACTTCCCAATCTTGGATGTCTCTAACAAAGCTTACTGACCACTGAATAAATCCAGCAGAATTATCCATGTAATCAGCCACAAAGGCACCTTTATTCGAAGCAATTCCGAAGAGAGAGGGGAAAACATTCTTCAAGGCCTCATCCCCACACCACAAGTCATGCCAAAAACTGATCCGGTTTTCCCTACCCACCTCAAATCTGAAATTTCTGAAAAACTCATCCCATCCATTACGAATGAATTTCCACACTCCCACACCATATGCCCCTCTTACTTCATTGGAACACAAACCACCCCAAGTACTCCTGTACTTGGCTTCAATAACAAGCCTCCAAAGAGCGTCCCCTTCTTGATGACACCTCCACAACTATTTCCCTAAAAGTGTCTTATTGAAAGTTTTCAGCTTTCTAATCCCCAAACCACCCAATGAAAGAGGAGTGCAAATCTTATCCCACTTAAGCAAATGGAATTTCTTCTCATTCTCCATACCGCCCCACAAGAAAGCACGAAATATCCTTTCCATTCTATTAGCCACTCTTGTAGGCAAAGGAAAAAGAGATAGAAAATAGGTTGGGATATTAGATAAGGTGTTCTTGATTAAAGTGATTCTACCACCTTTGGACAAATAAATCATTTTCCAACCAGCCAATCGACACTCAATCTTTTCTACAATCCCGTCCCAAATAGCCTTGGATTTGTGAGGTGCCCCCAAAGGGAGGCCAAGCTACTTCAAAGGCAAACTGGAGACTTTACAGCCCAAAATATAACCCAAATCTCCTAAATTATTAACCAAACCAACAAGGATCATTTCAGACTTTGATAAATTCACCTTTAAGCCGGATACCGCTTCAAAACAAAACAAGAGAGCCCGTAAAGAATGGCTCTGATCAGAATTTGGCTCACAAAGAATCAAAGTGTCATCCGCAAAAATAGATGATCAACATTAACACTGCCATACAAAGGGCTGCCCACCAAAAAGCCCAATATGAATCCCCTATCCGCCGCCACCTTCAACATTCTGCTCAACACATCCATAACTAAAACAAAAAGAAAAGAGGACAATGGATCCCCTTGTTTCAATCCCCCGGGAGCTGTTAAAAAAACCAGTTGGTGTACCATTGACCAAAACTGAAAATCAAACGGTAGATATGCAATACTTCATCCAATTACACCACCTCTCTCCAAAACCATACCTACCTAGGGTATAAACCAAGAAATCTCAGTTGACGAGGTCAAAAGCTTTCTCCATATCCAATTTACAAAGGATACCAGGAACACCACCTCTGATTCTACTCTCCAAGCACTCATTAGCAATAAGAACAGAATCAAGAATTTGTCTTCCCTTAACAAAGGCATTTTGAAATTTTGGGATGATCTTCCCCATAAGCACATTCAAACGATTAGCAAGCACCTTAGCGATGATTTTATAAACACTACTAATAAGGCTGATGGGATGAAAATCCTGCACCTCCACAGACCCAACTTTTTTGGAAAACGTGCAATGAACGTAGCACTAAGACTTTTCTCGAATTTCATACATGAGTGAAATTCAAGAAAAACCTTCATGATGTCATCCTTAACAATGTCCGAACATACATGAAAAAAGCACCCTCCCACCAACTGCACCAGCCAGCAATCTCATCCCAAAGAAATCTTCTTTCACTATTGACGTTAGGCCCATATACATCAGCAAAACTCCACCCAAAGCCATCATTAACATTCATAAAAAAACAAGCCACCAGATATTCCCCAACAAATTAATCCACCAGATTCACAACTCTCTTATCCCACATCAAAATAATACCCCTCAAAGCTCCCTGAGAAGCTAAAGAAGCCCATCCCACATAAGAATAACCCCACAAAATTCTTATAATATTTCTATCAACGGATTTCAGTTTGGTTTCTTGCAAACAAATGACATCTACTTTCCATTCCCGAGTTAGATTTCTTACCCAAAGGCACTTGCACGGGTCATTCAATCCCGGTACATTCCAAGAGAGAATCTTCGGCTTCATAAAGCATTGTTGTTCACCCTGTCTTTGTGCCTACCTCTACTAGCACTACCTTCCCCTACATCATAATTGATAGAGCAAACCCATCTCTTGAGCTCTCTTTCTTTTTTTGAGCAAGATCTAGCCAAGAAAGGCCGTCCCGCCTCGATAGCGATAAGAAGAGCTTTATATTGCTCTTCGAAACCCTCACATGAAAGCCCTATGCAATCGTGGATTTCGTCCACCTTCTCTAACACCCAATCAGAATGAGCGCCTGCCCAAGAACACGCTGGAGGCATAGAGCAAATGGGACTAGGCTCATCCCCCACGTCTTCCAATCCATTATGAGAAGCCTCCACCCCAAACCCCCTACATACCAAGTGTAAATCAAGCTCTTCAACAGACCCCTCATCTGAATTGCCCAAAATCGTATCCTCAGTGGTGCACATAACCCTAGACAATTCCTCCTTAAAATTCAACTAAAGAGACATCCTCACAAAACCTTCAAATGCAGCTTCATCAAATACTAAAAAAGTCAGTTGGGGAGCATCAGTATGGATAGGAACGCTAGAAACACCTTGAGGACCGAGAGAAACCTCATTTCGCATGGCCACATAGGCATCCAAGGCCCCTCCACCACTAATTTCCATGTTCGAGACGGAGATCAACACTAACTCAAGAACAGGAAGGTCATCGACAACTAGCGACCTGTTCTATGATGTTGGAGGGATGCCTTAAACGACCGTTAGTGAAATCTAAAAGATATTCGCCCTCAGGTCCAAGGAAGAGGACCCGATAGAATGTTTGACCCGCCACATTTTGGAAACGGGCCTCGCGATTGGGCCTCCAACCTTTTTGGTAGAGCCCAGCCCATCGTCGCATCCATTTGCCAACTTAAGCCCATTGTCGATAGGTGAGGGTGGGTTTAAATGAAGTGGGCCATTCATCCCACTGCTCAGGCCCATGACCAAATTCAAACCCGTGTCTATTTTGGTCATTAAACCTGTAATCTTCTCCATAACTCTCGATAACTTTACTCTGGCAGCCCACAACAACCCTTCAACATCTCCCATTGTCGAAATAACAAAAGAATGAGAACTGCCCACCCCACATTCCTCCTTGGGATGCCACTTGTCAACTTACGATGAAGACTACCAACCATTTTGGACATCACCGCCAATAACCTTTCCCTTTCCTCTAACTAACATCCTCCCCACTATATGATCTATTTCCTGTCGAAATACATGTTGGTTTCTTCAAGACCGAAACATATGAAGCACCCTTTAAGAGGAGAGCCTTCCCCAAAGGCAATGAACGATCGGACCCCTCCTTAAACCTAACCTAAGCTTGTAAGGCTTGAACAGTTTGAGCTCTGTTTTCATCTACTGGAACAGAGACTTTTGAGCCAACCACTATGTGAGCAGTGAACACGAAATCTTCCCAACCTCTACCCTTCAAACCTTCAGGAATAATCAGAGAACCCTTCTTATTCCCATTCCCATAATCTTCCAAAAGCAATAAGCGCCCCCTCAAATTAGCATGATGCTGGATAATAAGGACACCATGACCATCTCGCAGCTTTTTGACAAAACCAACATGCCAAGGAGCCAAGAAATCGTCCAACGCCTTAACCACCCATGACATTGTCGACACACTAAGAGAAACAAACGTGACCACCCTTTTGCTTCTCTCAGTAATGCGAATAAAATTACCCCTCATTCAAAAAAGAGTAATGCTACATACAGTCGTGGAATATTCAAGTGTCATGCAGTCGCTTTAAAAAAGAGTGAGGTCCTCTATTAAAAAATTAATTTCTTTTTATGTGGATCACGTATTTGTTCACTTTTTTCAAAATAATTGAGTAACATTTGCATACTCAAGAATGATCTAGCCAAAAGAGGTTGTCCCGCCTCGATAGCAATAAGAAGAGCTTTAACTTGTTCTTCAAAGCCCTCACAAGAAATCCCTACACAATCACAAATTTCTTCCACCTTCTACAGAACCCAATCCGAATGTAAACCAACCCAAGAGTGAGCCGGAGGCAATGAGCAGATAGGACTAGGCTCATCCCCCGAGTCTTCCAAACCTGTAACAACCCAGTCCTAGGAGTATATTATAAAATAAGTATTTTGTATTTTCTTATAGCTATAATATTTTATTATTATTATTATTATTATTATTATTATTATTATTATTATCAGATTTTATAGGATTATTAAATTAGAGTTCTATAAAGATTAAGAAACCCTCATACCCACGGCTCCAATACACTTCCGATCCCACTGCATGCACGTATCTCTTTTTATATCTAGGGTTAGTTTTCTTTTGGATTCTATATATAGATAGTACGCTCACCAAAACTCCAAGCCGAAGTCGCCACCCGAGACCTCCTGAAGCACACACACAGAAACACCTCATACACAGCAGTTGCCCCTTTCTCTTCCTATGCCGTTAACCCCACGGAAACCACCATGCGCATACCCTCCCAGTGAGCACGCGACCGCATCTGCACCTCCACATCCTTCCCGTGTGAAGCCCAGCAGCACAACACCATCGACCCAGCCACGGCTCCTCCACGTTCAACGCTTGCACCACCCTGTGGCATCTGGCACCGCGAACGAGCACCAACCATCACCGCTGCCCAGCACCCGAAGGAAGCCGACCATCCCCTGTTTTTGCACACCGAAAACAGAGCAGCCCGAGCATCACGTGAGCCTTGCGAACCTCCACCATCGAGCTCCTCTCCACCGGAAACCACCACAGAAACCGCCGGCCATCTCTGCCCCGTCGAGCCCACTTCGTTCCGGTAAGCCGCTGCCGTCCGCCACCTTCACCTCTCTCTGCGTACTCGGTGAACACAGCAGCCCCTCGGTACTCTCTCCCCCTCTCGGCGTCGCACCACCCAGCCCAGTAGACCAGCGGCTTCGCCTCGCTCCCGACCACCTAGAGCCGCCACAGCCCGTCTCCGTCGAGCACCTCCCTCTCGGTGAGCTCTCCCTGCTTCTCTCGCACTCAGCTCTGTTTGTTCCGTGTGTTGTAAATTATCAGCACATTTGAACTCACAAACAGGCCTTGGGCCCTATGATAGTGGGCTTAGTTGTTTAGCATGTGTTTTAATAGTGTTTCGGGCCTTGTTTTAAATCTGATGGGCTAAATTCTTTATGGGCTAAGTTTGAGATTAATAAGTCTTATACTATGATAAGATTTGTAAATTAAATTGGACTGATTTTTATTATGTTTCAATAATTTTCAGTGACTTTTATTAACTTAATATAACAAAGTTGAGTTATATTTGATTAAATAAATATATTAATTATAAGATCTTTTTATAAGAAGGTATTTAAAGAAATTGAAATCTATTTTTAAAGTATATTTCTATACTATTGATATTTTAATTAATAATTCAGTTAACTATTTAACTAGATTTTTAAGATTTCTTATGTTATATTTTAAATAGAACAATTAAGAAATATGTTAAGAGTATTTTAAATGATATTAGTATTTATTAGATTTCTTTTTAAATTAAATAATTATGTTAATCATGAGATAGTAAATCTATTTTAAGAATTTAGATTTTATGACTTATTTTAAAATAGCCCTAGTATTTTACTAAGTTATAATATGTTATTAGTATTTTATGTAATTCGAAGATATAAGAATTTATTGATTTTATAGCGTTAAGCAAAATATTTATTTGACTATCTTTCAGATTAGAAATTTAATTAAGTAAGATTATGCTACTAGTATTTTAAATAATTTAAGTTATAAACTTTCATTGATTTTACAGAATATTTTTATTCATTATATTCTATAGTGTGAATTTTATTAAGTAAAATATTAGGATATAGTTCCTAGAAAGATTTAGTGACGTTTAATATTTTATATAGGTGACGCGTTACGAAGTGAGATTCAGGAAGTAGCGCTACGAGGTAAGTAATTTGATCACAAATTAGGATCATCACAGTCAGCTTATGTTTAAGTATTATTCAAGCCAAGTCATTGACAGCCTTTATTTATGTACCACTCATGTCATATGCAAACATGTCATCCAGCATAGCATTTGATCATGTCATTCCGCATCATGTTCAAATTCAGAAATTATAATTATGTATGTATTATGTCATGCATCTTATGGTCATAAGACACATAAGTTATCTTAAGTTCAAGTGCAAGATAAGATCAGTTCAGTTAATCAGATGGCCATTCAGATGCATGGTACCAATGCAGTTCAGTTCAGGGTGGTGTGCAAGCCACGAACTCAGTCGTGGTCCACCATAGTACGCTAGAGTACTATCAGCGGTTCCCCTCGTGGCCACGGGATGTGGGGCCGGTGCACAACCTCACACACAGGGTTAAGTGTGTTGGCCAGTCAGTTCAGTCAGTAATCAGAACAGTCAGTTAAATCAAAACAGTCAGTTAATTCAGATAAATCAGTCATGCATAGCATAGACATCAGTATGAACAGTCATGAATTTTAAGTTCTCAGCATGAAAAACTTTTATGAAAACCTTACGTTTAGTATGTTAACGTTGTGATGGATTTCTTACTGAGTATTCGACTCATTTTAGTTTGTTTTCATGTTTTTTAACCACCCAGGTGAGAATGATGATTACGAGCAGACAGGCCAGGATTAGAAGGAGCAGTTATTTTAATTTTCAGACCTTTTAGAAATAAATTTATTTTATTGCTTTTATGACATGACTTTTATTCAATTTATTCATTCAAGTTTTCTGAAGATATTTTTATCAGACAAAGTTTTATGAAATAAATCCTAAATTATTTTATTAAATATGAGATCTCTTGCCGGGTTTATTTTATGAAAAACGCGTGACACTCCTAGCCTATGGGAAGGGGGTGTTACAAAACCATTTATAGAAGCACCCACCCTTGTCTCCTTGGACACCAATTGCAAATCATGCTCTTCAAATGACCCATCATCCAAAATCACCAAGTCATCGTCCTCAGCAGTGCACAAGACCCTAGAAGGTTCCTCCTCGTCGTTCATCTGAGACTCCTCATTTTCAACAAAAACAGCGTCATCTATAGCTAAAGGAGACAACAGAGGACAATCAGAGAGATGAGGAAGCCATTGTTGTCTTGGGAACACGAAGAAACCTCATTTTGCACAACTGTAGAGGTTTTCACATCCGCTCAGCCACTATTCACACTACATGAGGTGGGGAATCTACACTAGCTTGCAAGCTAGAGGGCTGCCAGTGACCGCCGACCTATTCTATGACAGCGAAGTGGTAACCTAAACAGTCTTCGATGGTATCAAGGGTTGTTCGCTCGTACTTGAGGAAGGGGACCCGGATAGTGTTTTGACCCACCATGCTTGAGAAACAAGCCTCAAGTTCGACCCTCCAACATTTTTGTTCAGGCCCAGCCCATTGCCTCGTCCTACTGCTTATATCTACAAATATTTACACAAATCATGGATTGAGATACCAAATATTTCCATATTGATCCATGCGATATTTTTGTTCCAACGGGAATGAGAATGGAGACTTTCATTTACAATTTTTACCATTAATTTACCATGAACACCTCCACCCACCCCCAAGGAAAATGAGAGAGAGAGAGAGCGAGCAAGATAACGGCAGCCACCTCCAGCAAACATTACTTATCAAAACAATTTCTGTACAACTGTTTTACCTTTCTATACATAAATAGCAATTGTTTCCTCACCACCAATAGTTTGGATGATTAGTAATTCCTAGAAACTTGACCACCACCAATAGCTACATATACCTAGAGAAGAACTGACAACTAGATAAAATAAATAAACCTTACTACTTCATTGCAATGCCCCAACCTCAAATGCTGCTACCAACTACTCGCTTCAGCATCACCACAGATTTCGGAAACATGTTGCAGTTATTTTTTGCAATTCAAGTTCAATAGATAAAGGTGTGGCAAGGAGGTCTAGCTTTCAGATATTGCTTTCAATATCATACTACTTTGTCATTTAAACATTTTCTAAGATGATACTAAGCCATTTTAAAACGCAACATAAATGGTTACAGGAACAAGACAGAAACAGGAAATAAAAGCTAACCTGCTGCCCACTAATGTATACACTACTTTCCTTGAATTGGGTTGCAGTAAGATCCTCGTTCCTGGTTGCATTTCCTGTGGTTGCAGTAGAACAAGGGTTATAACCAGCTGGGGAGGAGCTGTATGGCCCATAGCCACTTGGCATTCCAAAATGTGCTGAATTTCCTGTGTTAGTTCCTGGTTTGTATTGTGGAAGTGAATATTTGACCCCAGTGGTAGCTGCGGCTGATGGAGCTGGATATACACCGCCAGCTTGAGGCTGCTGAGGAAATGCACTGTTGCCCAGATACTGGTGGATGGCTGGTGGTGGAACATAGAATGGGGAAAAATAATGTGTATATGGAATGTAGTTTGGAGGATAATGGGATATATGAACCCCAGCAGGTGGCCTAAAGATGGGGACTGGCTGCTGAGTCATAGCCATTGAGCTTTGCATGAGACCGGCAGCCTGAGTCACCAGTAGGGTTGGGCTTAATGTAGACAAGGCGCCACCCTATAAATACAGAAACATGTTAGGATGCACGCTTAGAGTAAAATGTTTACCTATTAACATGCAGGAAAAAAATTGTTCATCCCAGTAACAAATTCACCGACTGTAAAATTTGTAATCCAGATTATTTTCAGCACCACAATAATGTTCTTAAGTGGAAAGGTTACAAATGACCTGAACGTGTTTTGACAATCACACCTGCAGCTGCTTGGTAAAGTGAGAGCCACAATGCTACAACTTGTCCAAGGCATGCATTTCTGTTATTATCAAAGGCAGATGTTTCTGAAGCTTAAAGGACTCACACAAAACACAATGATGTTGATAATTTTCCTTTTGCCATGAGAGGATTATATATTCAACTAAATTGATTTCAAGGTGCTATTTACTACGATCAAGTTGGCTAAGATCATTCCTAAATTACAGATTGGGCTTGGTTTTGGCCTCCTGAAGAATTGAGCAGCAGATTTGCACCACCTAGTAGATCACCAATACTATGATACTGGTGCTATTCAACTGTGATTTGAGTATATTATGCCTAACTAGACGATGGCCTGCGCAATGCGGGGGAATAATTACCTGACTATCGTGTATTAGTTGTCTAAAATTTCTATCACAGAGTCTAAAATGCAAGAATATACTTATAATCTTGAGGAAGGGCAATTTTTATATGTCAACAAACATAAGAATCAACTGGTTAGAATACGAGTTCAAAGTAGAATAGTTAAGAGGTGAGGACGCCAAAGGGGTAAATAACAAAGAGTCAATAGCTACAATAAGATGAATAGTCTTGTGTTCTTTATTGGAAAAGCCATAATAAAACAATAGAAGAGGTCAATGATGGAAAAGCCAATGAGACAAATAATGGGAAACCAATAACCACTTTAAGATGAAAAGTCCTTTTTTCCCTATCTATTGAATTAGTAATTATAACAGTGAGAAACCTTTCCAAACCTTCTGTTTTTTATCTCAATGTCAAAAAATCGAGTGGGTTTATTATAGTAATAAATAGCATACAATGAAAGGCCTTTTTAGCATGTGAAGGGCTAGGATAGATCAATAAAATAGAATGAAATGATGAAGTGGTTCAATCGAATACAAAGAGGATATTTAAGAAATTATATAGGTCTATGCTAGAGTGGGATTGCTTTGGGTGATGTCTTGAGGGGTGGTCAATTTACTAGTAAATTGGAGAGACATCCAAGGTAATTCTCAAATTCCAGCCATGTGGAAGATGGTCCTGATTTGTCTATGGTGGTGCATATGAATGGAGAGAAATGGAAAGAGCTTTGATGATCGCGAATGGACAATGGACGAGCTTAGAATGTTTTCTCTTAATGTTTTATTCCATTGGTCAATTGTAAGAGATTTCAATGGCATGATATTCATGACTTCGTTGTATCTTTTAGACAATCACGCATAGGTCTTGCACTTTTATATGTCCCATGTACTTGGGCTATGCCTACTTTTCTCATTAATAAAATTCTTCTTTATTGATTAAAAAAAAAGATAGATATAGGCAATAGATTCTTTAATAAATGAGTATTACTCCTTGTTCGATAATCGGAAAGTAAAAACTGGCGAAGCACAAGCAAAGGAGCATAGAAATATATTCATGGAAGAATAATTGTTTTATATTTTTTTGATAAGTAAAGAATAATTGTTTTATATTAAGTAATAGAAAATATTCGTGGAAGTATATACTATGCATGAGAGTCATAAATAATTCAATCCAGAAGAAAGGCTTTATTTCAACCTTTTTTTATATATATAAAGTACTTTACTTCAATAATAATGATAAACTAAGGTGCTTTATCCATGTAAACCTCTTGAGTAGACTGAGAACTTGACGGAGGCAATACTGCAACATTCCCATTGAACTTGGTGGTGACCCCAGGAGAAAGGAAAGGAGAAAGACGACCATCACTATCAGCACCCGTGCGGTAGAATTGGGCATAATAGCTGGGATCAAACGGCTGTTGGACCAATAGACACAAAGGCAACTAATAACCACCAGTAATTAGTTTAAGCCCTAAATTAGGGTCAACCAAAGTATTGCAGAACTTCAGAAAACAGTATCATTACCATCATTACATGAAGTTTGAAGTCATAAGCGAAATAAATCAGAATATGTGGCACATTCGATCTATATGTTCAATTTTGAACTTACTGGATATCTAAATTTGCAGCTATATCAAAATTTGAATATAGATTTAGCATAGCTAGATGAACATATAACAAAGAATAACAGAGGTTTGAGGGCTCACAACAAAGCTTGGAAGACGGGAAACATCACGTGCTTGAGACTCCGAGTTTTCAAATGGTGCAAGCTGACTCCCTAACATTGGAGGCACAAGACCAAAACTGTAGTTTAGCGAAGTATGAACCCCCGTGAATTGATTGTCTTCAAGGGACAATGCAGTTTTCTGTTTGGCTTCATTATACTCTGGGATTGCATTGGATGACACATCACTCTGACCAGATGATAAATTTTCAGGTCCATTTGTACGTGATTGGGAATGATCAAGATAATCTCCCTCCTCGGCAGTTTCCAAGGCATTTTGATTGCTGGACCAACAATATAATTAAGTAAAAGATTAAAATGGAGTTCACTACAGCAAAATCTGCAGCAGAGTAAACTAGGGATCAACATGTAAGGACCAAAAGTAAGAACATAAGACTATTTAAAACCTTGGTCCAACAGAAGCCAGATGAAGGAGGCAAAAAGAAAAGGAAAAACATTGGGCTCTTATAATTGGCCTTTGTTACAAGATCCTTAAAATTGCCAAGGATGCAAGCCCATTGAAACCAAATTATGAAACAACTTATTATTTTTTTACAATGCCAGGATTCATCTATATCCCAGAAAATATATGCACCTTACTAGCATTTTTCCACAGGCTCATTAAGTCACCGATGATAAAATGGTTATATCCGTAAGAAAATTAGTACTTATATTACTTAACTCCCCCTTATTGTTTTCTCATGTGACTATAACTCACTCTCTTTAAATTAATTAAAAAGGAGAAGTGAAGAACAATATCCATACTATGAGGAAATCTAAACTACTTTTGTAAGTACTTAATTTTATTCAAAATGGAAAGAGACAAAACCCAAGTACATAGGAAGTACACAGTAACGTAAATCTAATATACTAAAGAGTACATTAAAACTTACTAAAGTTAAAAAGTATATAAAACCAAACCTTGAGGCCTGTTCCTCTGCAGGTTCTCCAACATCTTGTGAAGCTTCGGAAAGAGGTGTGGAGCTCTTGTTACCATCAGAACCACTAACATAGCTTGTAGTTACTCCAAAACTAGCACCAAAACTTCCAAAACTCAACTTGGTCCTTTCAGATTCAGGGACGTGGATGTGATTTGGAAGTATAACAGGTTGACGCTGTGGAGGATATAACTCTCCAAGCTTCTTCTGCAGCCTTGAAGTTGCTTCTTCCACATCAAGGACACGAGTTTCAGGCTGTGTCTGATCAGCAGCTTCAACTGAAACAATGCAAAGCTCAGATGCCCCAGCAGCACCAGCTGTTCCGGAACCTTGAACAACACTAGCATTTGTTGGCTTTGGCTTCCATTCCTTATTAGAACCAACTGTTGAAGACAAAAATCATAAACTTCTCATATGTATTGAGCAAGTCATCCACATCATAGAAGTAACTCTGACTGATATAGAAATAAATTAGATACAGAAAGAGAAATTAGGAAGTCAGATCTGTTTCAATTCTTTCAAAAAATAAAGTAGGCAATAAGAAAGAAAACAGAAGATAAAACTCTAGTTGGCCAATAGAAAAATACGTCCAAATTTCCAGGAAAAAAAAAAAGAAACACTAGGCCTTTGAAACAAACAAACACTTTTAACAGAAACATGCTCTGGATAAGAATAAAAAGTCAGCTGCCATGAAACACAAATGGACGACTCAGAATTCCAGGACCAAACCAATGACTACATACAGGTCAGAATGAGTAAGAACTTTGATGCCCATGGGGAGTTTGTATTGTTATAAAAACTAAGAACTTTCATGCCCATGGGGTGTTTGTATTGTTATAAAAAAAAAAACCAAAGTAAATTCACTCCTTCCGTCAATCATTATTTTGGGATTTTTTGGGGGGTGGGAGTTAAACTAACATCCTTGAAGATCTCATTGAAAATTGAGACAAAGAACGTTTTCAAAAAGAAATAACTTTCTTAACGATCAAAAAAATAAAATGAAATACCTTTCTGAGGGCCAATTATTTGATGTGGTCGGCTGTTGTAGTTAGATGAAGGCCGACTAACCAAAGAGCTGCTATGAGTTAATGTAGATGAAGGTTGTGAAGACTCAGCAGGCTGATTTTTTTCAGCTCCTTGGGATTCGCTCAGCACCTTTCCTTGTATGGAAGAGCTACCAATCTCGGAGGCTGCCATGTAAGTCATTAATAAAACCTAAACTGCATTAATCTAACCACTAAGAAAATCAAATTGAATACAGTTTCCTTTTAGAGTCCTGACCAGTATTGTTCTCTGCAAGGATAGGTGCATTTGGTTCACCAGGAGGTCGATTGCTGCCTTCTTCACGTTTAATTGCACCCGCGGCACCTGGGAGCCTTGAATCATTAGATGGTACCAGTACAGGGTCCAAAGATGAGAAACAGATTGCTGATGAAGATGATGGTATCGTTGATACTGAGCAATTGCTGGAGCTTGGTGAGGGCTGGCCATGCAAGTCCCCAGTTCCAAAGGTACTCACAAAACTTTTGTTTGCATAAGCAGGAGGTGTTGCAGTTACCAAATTACTAATCGGGATAGAGGATAAACTTCCTTCAGTACCACCAGTGTATCCATTGGCAATGACAGGTCCAGAGCTGCAAGGGATATTTAGTCACATATTGTACAAAAATTTACCAATTTATGAACTATAAAACTACAATGCAGATCACCTAACAAGTATAAATGAGTGTTGGACTTCGTAAACCATAACCACCTTGTTACCAAACTTTTATCTTTAGTCTTTGTGTCCTGAGAAGTTAGTAGAGTTTGAATGACAGCCTTGTCTGCGGCTTGGTTAATTCCATTCTCCTTCCCAGGATCAGAATTCCTCCTACCACCAGCATCTGGAACAAGGTATACAGAAGCCAGTCAGCTTAGCTGTTATGACACAACTGACCCCATTGATACAATAATTGCAACCAGAAAGGAGGGGAACTCCTCGGCCCCAGACTCAGGCCAATAGCATAGAATCATATTCCACAAAAAAGTAAGCCAGTTATAGTCAATGCAAGAGAATATTTGGAGATAGTTAACCAACAAAGACAGCTAATGGCAACAAGGTCAGCCTAAATATATTAGAACGAAGGGATACGGCAAAAAGTATTCCGGCCAATAATCCTAAAGGAAATTTTAGTTTAAATTGGTTGTTCACCATGGGACAAGAGACGAGGTGTGGAATTCACTCGACCACCCCTGCCACCTCGCCCCTGAATGCTTGGCCTTCTTCGTGGTTCTGCTGACTCTTTGTTGTTCAGATTCTGCAAGAATATAAGCAACAAAGTAGAAAACTTAGTACTAATGTCTGAAGAAAAATATAACAAATACTCTTCACTAAATTATAGAACCTAAGAAAAATAAAAATCCCTTGATCCATCACTAAATTTCAGCCTTTTCCACCATTGACCCTATCCCAAAAAGATTATTTGAAACAAAAAATAAAGCAAAGTAAAGCAGGCACAAACTTATTTGTAGCCGTTTACACTACATATATATTCCAATTGTATGGATTAGAAACATTTAACTTATCTGATCACAAGTGTTCTCAACTAACATTTTACAAGAACGCCCATCAGTATTTCATTAAAGTGATGCACGGTATAGATCACAACAACTAGGTACAAGCACATGCATAAAATTCCACGGTATTCTGCCTGTTCATTCGCCTGTGAGGAAGTATGGTGAGCCATTATTTTAGATCACAAGCACTGTAATTGTACAAAGTTTTGTAGACATTTCCCATAATAAATTAAGGCTTAGCAGCCAATATATGTTTGCACCAATATGATAACACTGATAACTCATGTCACAATCCTATAAAACTTTCAAATATACAAATTCAAAAGTACTTGCTCCATTGGCAACTTCCAATAGAAACGTCTTACCTCTTTTTTCCTCTCACGTTTCCGTTTGACCTCATGAAATGTATCTGTGGAACAACAAATTACACATCTCAATTTGGTCAAGGAAAAGAAAAGGGCAAAAAGGCAAAAAAAGAACATGCTATATGGCCAATAGTGTAAACAAAATTTCTTAGCCATTCAAATCAGAACATGTAAATCAGATGTAAATTATAAGAGGGCATAAAGTGACGCAAAACAGGAAACGCAATCAGAAGGACTTGCCAACCGCTTGCTTGAACCAAGAAACCATAAGAGATGGACAAATATTTTCACTGCATGGTAACATTATTAGTAAGTTCCTGATACAAAATCAGAACATGTAAATCAGATGTAAATTATAAGAGGGCATAAAGTGACGCAAAACAGGCAACACAATCAGAAGGACTTGCCAACCACTTGCCAATCACTGCATGGTAACATTATTAGTAAGTTCCTGATACAAAATGGGTCTTAATCCAGACCAATACTGCTCTCTACAATCCCAAAATAAATAGTTTGCACTTCATCATGAACCACTTTATAATTATATGCAACAGAAACCACATGTAAAACTAACAAATCGTCCATGGACTGTTTCAACCAACAACCAAAAAATACTTTCTCTGAACAACTTTTTTTTATAAGTAAAGATTCTTTGAACAACTACAGTACAAGCTTTTTGCAGAAAGTACTCAGTATAACGAACTTTCTCCAAGCACAAGAGGTGGCAATAAATTCTTGATAACCAAAACTCAAAGCTACCAATGAAAAATAATTATTTTGAATTAGATATGTTTCACAACAACAACTGTGGCATGTATCACTGAGTACAGACTAATGACTAGGATTGATTGTTACTTCTACTAAAGTATAGATCATTACGACAATAATCATTAGGGTTGCTACAAAATGAAAGGGGCATGAAAGGTAAAATGTTGAACATCATTTTTCCTTTCCTGTGAACTGGTTATTGATCATTATGACAATAATCATTTGGGTTGCTACAAAATGATATGGGGCTTGGGAGGTAAAATGTTGAAAATAATTTTTCCTTTCCTGTGAACCGGTTATGCAAAAATCAGAACTTCACCACACCTAATGCAACTATCTTCCATGGTCAATCTAATCTTATTACCTCCCCACAATCCCCAGCTGCCTTTCTCCTCTGGGTACAGAAGTTTCCAGTTTTTTTATACATAAAAATAAGATTTTATTTGATCAAGTTTCTAGATTTATTTTAATCTCTTGCTTGGGCTTTCTGGGCAAACAAATAGATGGTATCAGATAGAATAACGCAAAATCGAGTCACGGACGAGCTTCATGTATTTGGGAGCAATTCATGAGGACCCCCACAATGGCTGTGAAATAAAGCGCCATTTCGTAACTTAGTCCTTATTTTATGAAAATTAA
This sequence comes from Cyclocarya paliurus, assembly GCA_029856935.1. Classification (NCBI taxonomy): domain Eukaryota; kingdom Viridiplantae; phylum Streptophyta; class Magnoliopsida; order Fagales; family Juglandaceae; genus Cyclocarya; species Cyclocarya paliurus. The sequence goes on along the minus strand of CM056950.1, from coordinate 37,032,143 downwards.
ACAGACCAATCTAATTATGAGATAAACCCTTAAAGGTCCAGAATATCATTCCTAGCATCCAACAAAACTAAAATTTACAGATAATAAAAAGTTATTAAAACAAATAAATAAATAAAAAGAGCTTCTCTTTCAGAAATGAAAAGGTGTCAAAAACATAAAGACGATATCAGAATCTCCAGTCTTACAAAAAGGAGACCAACAGTTAAACCCCATAATAGCAAACTCAAAAAACTCCCACTTCCTCTACAACCAAAGCTTAATTAAACTCAGAATAAAATCGAAGACACAACAAAACAACGCTGAACTAACACAACCCAGGAGAGAAGAAACGGAGCCCCGACGCATGGATCACAAAAGAGCCATCAAAACAGGACCAGGATAAAAAATCCATGCAAGCTGAAAATAGAAGCAATCGTACCCTGAAGAAGGAGCTTCTGAGCAGTCTCATTAGGATCCATGGAACATTCCATAAGCATTGCGTAAATCTCCTCGTCACTGTGATGGTCAGCGATCTCCTTGATGTTCTGGATCATCTTCCTCGCACTGGTTGGGATTGAAACCCTGGACCCACCACCGCTCATCTTGGCAACCGCCGGTAAAAAAAACCACGGACAGTAAATGTATATTTGTATGTTATATATTTCTGAGTGAATCTGTATTTGTGTGTACAATTGGAGCAAGACAAACGGAGGAAACAAGAGAGAAACAGAGATGCAGAGAGGGTAGAGGGATTGGTGTGGGTGACTTAAGAGAAGAGCGACTGAGGATAAATTTGGCAGAAGAGTGAATTTTTTGTTGGTTTTTGAATTTGATCTACGTGAATGAAAGAGGAAGAAAGAGGGAGAGGGGCCGAGAGACAGAGAGAGAGAGATGAAGTGAGGTTTTGAAGTGCAGGGGCATTTTTCTTTTCTTTTTAATTTACTTCATTTTTATTGTTTATTAAACTTATTGTGTAAGTTCTTGCCAGTCACTATCTCATTCCAGATGTTCCCTAGTTTCCAATGCTGCATTGGCAAAATCTATTCGTACGGCAATGGTATGGTATGTGAAAATACACCTACACTACACTAAGCGTGCACAATTTTTGCATTGGTTAACCTTGCAGCTTGCACCTTTCTTCTTCTTCCCCTTCTTCTTCTTTAATTTTCTAAGTATTTCCTTTTTAATTCTTTTGTTCGTTTATTAACAAACGTTAGTGATTGTCGGTATAGGAAAAAGGGTTTTACATGTTTTGAAATCATAGACATTGACAGGAAGGAATATGTAGGTCATGTCTTACGATACATGACTATCATCGGCATTCAATGCAATCTTCGAACTTCAAATCCTTCAATTTATTTGGAAGTTGTTGTTGCTGCAGCATAACTCTATAATCTATTTCCAATTAGAAAAATATATATCTATTTACAAGTTTATTTATTGATACATCTAATATGTCACTGATATTAAAATGACACAAAAAACTAATGGAATTTTGACTTTTTATTTTGTAATTATAATAAATCGATTTATTTACCTATAATACTTTTTAAAAAATGAAGTCCACTGGCAACGAGAGAATAAACTAATTATTTGACGGTAAAATCAATCATATATGGTCATATATATTTCAAGTATTATTTTTGTAACATAGTTTGAGCATACCATTATAAAGCTAGCTTTTCTTTTTTCTTTTACCATTATAGGAAAACTAGTGTTAGGGTACCGGAATGGAATGAAAGTCATTCCAATTTCAAGGGGTTGTGAAAGTTATTCCAATTCCAATTCCAGTTTTTAGAGCATTGGCAATAGTCTCATTGTCAAGACTAAAATTTGACTAAAAATTGAGATTTTGGCTAATCCACATTGGACAATCCATATAAAAATTAAAATAATAATATAATATTAGATATTTTAATAATATTTTTTTTTATATTTTACAAATACATTATATATATTAATTAATAATTTAATTTTTACTTAAAATTATTGTTTTCTAACTATTTTTTTTCTCTACCTAATTATCCAATAGTAGCCATTGGGAATATTTTTAGAGTAAAATATTGTTTTTGAAATAAATAGTGGCTGGCCAAATTTGGAAAAAATGATGGATTTACTGTAGTTCAAAAGTGGAGTCTTGGAGTTTTGACTATTCTAATGTAGACCAATTTTGAACTACTTAGCCAAAATTTGGCTAGGCACCAGCATTTGGTTAGGCCAATGCTAGTACTTTTAATAAATGAATGACTTCTTGAGAGAAAGAGATGGTGCATGCGCTTGTGCACTAGTACTCCCTCTACTAGGAAAATATATTGAGCAGTGCTACACCCACCGAGACAAGTCCTGATAAGAGAAAAAAAGTTTTTTTTCATTCATTTTTTTTATACCCTTAAACATTTAAAAAAGAAAAATACAACATCATTAAAAAACACTTACTTAATTACTAAGTAAAAACAAATTGTCAGGACCTCAACTGTTGGTGAGAGTAGCATTTTTCAAATGTATTTGGATGCATATTGTCTTTAATTTCCTAGTTGAGGATTGCCTGACAGAGGGTTAATTTTTTTCAATTTTTTTCGATTTGTTGACTGCTTTTGATTGCAATGCATAACTTAAGTAATAATTCACCAACTCTATGTGCAGTTACTTTTGCGTACTTCTTATGCACTCTACTAATATAATTGGTTGTGTCAATTTTTTTTAATATAAAATAAGAGAAATTATTGTTGTAGTCCGCAAATAGGGGACTGGGCACGCATGCCCAATGTGGCAAAAACGATCTGTTTCATTTGTCCATGACGTCATCTTGCTCTTGAGAGACTACTCTCCCCTTCCTCCCAAGACTGCTCTTCCCCTTCTTCATAAGAGACTACTCTCCACCTTCCTCCCAAGATCGAAACTTTGCTCACAAGAGGTTGATTCCATTCGAGCCCTAACGTCAACGTTGTCGTGCGTTGGAGGAGCTGCTTTTGATGCCTTAACTTCACCCCCTTTGTGCGTCGTCACCTTCGTCCATCGTCCCCTACCTTTGTGTCGTGAATCTGTAAGAGTTCAGTGTCCCCTTCCTCTTGTTGAATATCTAAGGAATTGAAATTCGTTTATGAGCATTTATTGTTCAATTTTCAATGTGATTGGTGCCTACTGCTGATTTATTGTTCAATTTTCAATGTGATTGGTGCCTATTGTTGTTCAATTTGGTGATTTCATAAAGCTCTGGTTTCCAATGTTTCCAATGGTTTCTAATGTTGTTCTTCATTTTTTTTCTCGATTATGGCAATGCTTTTATGAGTATTAGGGCAACTTCTACTTTCATGCAAAGCTCTAGTTTTCCTACTATTTTCATGATGTTTAGTGTATAAAGTACTTATTATATCACACTTTTTTGTTACATGTTGCAATTGAAGATGGGCAGGCATTAGATGAATGCATTGTTTGCTTGAGATGGTCATCTGAAAATCCCTTGCCACAACAATCTCAGAGAAATACCATCCGTACAAAGTTGTTTCAACATCAATTCCATTAGCGTTACTTACTTTTTCTCATGATGAGTGTTGCAATTGCTGAGTATGCTTGTCTAAAGATATATGTTGCATGCTGAAAAGTTAAAGTTTTAGAAAATCTAGTCTCTCTTGTAGTTTCTCATCATAAATACTAATGTACACTAATAATACAATAGCACTATTGTGAGTGCATTAAAAAATTTGAATTGTCAATACAATTAACATTCCTTAAAATGCATTTTCTTTTTTTCAATGCCTAGTGCTTTACTTGCATTTACACCTTTTGATAGCTTGATATATGTTGGTTATGATAGGAGTGCTCCACCATTTAAGTTTCATGATACTGATAAAAAATAAGTTTCATAGTAAACATTGTCTTGCATATGCCTTTTAATCTGTTTAGAACAAATATCTCAATGATATAACCCCATATGTGATCATCCTTATAAAAAACAGATTAAAAGGCAAGTCAAAGGAAAAAAATAACCTCATTGATTTATTTTCCAATATGGGTTCCCATTAATCCATCCGAGTTTACCATTATGACTTTAGAATTCAAAGGAACTGTTAAGAACTCGATACTTGATTTCACATCTCAAAAGAAAATATGGTTGAATTCAATTATCTCGGTAACTCATTTTCAATGAACTCAACACCTTAAATTTTTAGCGGTAAAAATGACTCAAAATGTGTCTAAAAAATCACTTAATGTTTACCTCACTCCATGAATGTTTTGCTTTGGTTGTTTGGCTATATGTGCACTGCCTTGCATGAAACCAAGAATGATTTATTGTAATCTTTTGCTGCTTTAAGTTATTTTAAGACAGTTTTTTCATATATTTCATTACTTGTTTTAAGGGCACTTGTGTTGCCGACTTACAATGCCTTCATCGTAAACTTGCAATGTCTTCATCACAATCATATTTTGAATCTTCTTTAGTTGATCACTGCTTGAAAAAGGTCACAATATGTTTATGAGGGTCAATAGCACGTCTCAAAGTCTCGAACACATCAAGAAAACATTTTTTAATTGTCCAAATTACAATAAAGAGGTCATTACTAACAACTCTTATCTGTATATTTTTATTTTCCTATATTATTGAAGTAACCTCTTAGTTTCCGACAATGATTTTAATAAGTTGTTTGTTTCAGGAAAAGGCATATTGCAACTATTTTCTATGAGTAGATTTTGAAGTAGGAAATAAAAATCCAATTGTGAGGGAAAGAGAACTCCAGTGGAGAGAGGAAGAACTACAAAAGAGAGAGATTGAAGTCCAAAAGAGAAAGGAAGAACTCCAACATGCAAATAAAGAGATTCATAAAAGAGAAGAGGGCATCCAAAAAAGAGTATTGGTTCTTTTTAATGATCGAGAAGAGATTCAAAGTCAAGTTAAAGATATTAGTCATGCACGCATGCTACCCTGCGTATATTAGAGACTTTTAATTCTAATCTCATATTGTTTGATAGGATCAAAATCAATGGAGGATTAAGTTTGTGTTAAAGAATTTTTTGAATGTTGTTAATAGGTTTATCTAGTTTGTTAAATTTGATAGTGCTTCCTTGTAGCTAGACTGGTAACTTGTAAATCTTTTTTTCATTAATATGCAATATTCTCAATTTGTAATCATAAAGTTTATGTTTCCATTGTACTAGACTTATCATCCCTTCAATATAACGTACTCTCCATCACATAAGTAAGTTGAACTCCTAACATTTGGAGAATGTGAAACATAAAACATTCTTATTAAATTAACAATCAGAGTTACAACTAGATTCTATTAGAGAATAACAACCAAATTTCATCAATAACCTACATCAACAACCAGATTCCATCAAGGAATAACCAACCAGAGTTAAACCTAGCACATCAACGTATAAAATAATACATAAAGTTACATCCAGCTTCTAAAGCATAAACAATTAGAGCCCAAATTAAAATATGACCATAATGCCAACAACGAGCATAAACAACTAAAGTTTGAATCCTCATTTGTTCTTGAGAGATGCATGATGTTGATGATCCACTTGTAACATCAGGGTACAAAAATTAGAAAAAATCTCCTGAGTTGTATCATCTAAATCACAGCTAAAAGTTCAAACAAAGTACTACATGCCTATATAATAACACTTTATTGTGTGCCAGTAAATAAGACCTCATCTATTGTTGTTGTTGTGCCACTTGTGTTCAAGACCTCTTCTGTCGTTGTTGCAGCACCATTTGTGTTCAAGACCTCATTCGTCATTGTTGCAGCGCCACTTATGTTCAAGACCTCGTTTGTCATTGCTGTAGCACCACTTGTGTTCAATGCATCTTTCGGTAGTTTGCTTATCTACATTTCAACCTCACAAAATTAAATTAAATACAATTGGGAAACAAACTAAAAAAATTGTATGAAAATCGAATACATTTTTTCTTTTCCTCTTGGCACCAGTCTCAACTGTTTATTTTTAGTTTGTGACTTCCTTGTAACCTTCTCTATTGTAGATGCCATCCTCTTTGATGGGGGCCTCTCTTTACCCCTCACAATGCGAGAACTTAACATTTTTTTAAAATTTTTAATTTTAAATTCATTAACCAAAGTACTAATATTCGATCGTGCAGGTTGGGCCTTGGTTTTTGTGTAAAACAAATTCATTGCTCGTAACTTCTGTGCCATATCTATTGAATTATCTTCATCTTCTACTGCATTTGTGGCAACTTACCAACAGCTGGTTTACTACTCAAATCATCATAACTACTTTGAATTAGAGCATATCTACATTTAATGTCCTTCCTCCACTTGTCCATAATGTACTTTGAAAGTACCGATCGGACATCCTTTACTGAGAAAATTGCAAGAATATGTATACATAAAATACCTCTCATCTCAAATAGTCCACACATACACTTCGCCTCACACTCATTTTTTTTGAAATATGCCTGATATGTAGCTCGCTTGATGTATTCTTCAACTTGCAACTGATCATTAACTTGATAAGTCGAAATTGCTCATTCTGTCTTGATGAGAATACAATGAGAATAAATAATCCTCATTACTTCAAACTGTACTTCCTTAAACTTAGAATTAGTATATAATTCCTGAACTTGCTTCTCCACGGGTAAATGGGTTATACATGGAATTGTGCAGTTGAATGAGTGAAAGCTTGCTGCAATCTCATTCTCTACTTTCTTCCTCAATGCATTGTCAAGCTGATCGACGAACTCTTTTAATGTCATCCCTGAATGCACAAAATATCAAAAAATGCATTCATGCTCTCACTCCTTTGAGTTGTGCTCATTCCAGCCCAGAATGTAGCTTTCAGATATACAAGAACCTAATGCTCTCTCTCACTATATAGACTTTGAAGCTATGTATTGTCATGCAAATTATATGTACCAATAAAAACTTCCCAACACTTCTCAAACTCTTTAGAAGTCTAGCAATCATAAACACATTTTTGTAATGCACTTTTCAAATCACAACTATACTGTAAATGGAAACCCAACTTCTCTGGTAATTTTTGTATGATGTGGTATAAACAAAATCTGTGTCGAGTATTGGAGAAAACTATTGCTATTGCATTTTTCATGACCATGTCATGGTTAGTGATGATAATTTTTAAAGCTCTCCTATCCATACATTTCAACCAAGTCTCAAATAGCCAAACAAATGTATCAGTATCTTCGCTTGAAATCAGACCTGCTCTAAAAAGTATAAATTGTCCATAGTGGTTCACTCCTACAAAAGGAGGCGAATGACATGCCATATTTATTTATTAGGTATGTTGTATCAAATGTCACAACATCTCCAAAATACCCATATGCTGCTTTGCTATGTGCATCGACCTAGAAAACATTATTTAATTTCTCATCGTCATCCAAATTCATCAAAAAATAAAACCCATCATTATTATACTGATTCTCTCAAAATATTAACGAAATGCATCAGCACCTTCTTTACCAAGCCTAAGGTGTCTGGCCTTATCAATATAATTTCGTGCATCTTTTCAACAAATGGAAGCTTATCAAATCCACCTGTCTCGACAATCAATGCACTGAAACTTTTAGCTATTCTTATGCATGCTTTATTGTTAGTATCTAACTGTCTTTTTACAGACTCATCAATCTATCGATTACATCTAAAGATTCTTACCTTTGTGGACTTAACCCATAGTTGTGTGCATTCTCAACCGTTGTTATACGCAATACCCCGTCAAGAAAAATAGTATTAATTTTTGCCTTGCAATCCGTCTTCGTAGTCTGACGTGGTTTAGAAACATTAGTAGTACGGTTCCTTGCCTTACCACCATGAGCATAACCAAGTTTTAAATATCTAACACTCTCATTATCTTCTCTTTTACTTCTTTGGATCATTACGTCAAACCTAGTATGTTTTCCATATTGCTTGTAGAAGTCCAACAACTCTTCCTCAGTTTGAAGTGACATCTCCAACTATGGCTTCACAACACCATCATCATCATTTCCATGACTACTTGGTGCTACTTTCTCAAAGATCGATGTTACTTCCTCAACTAGTGCATTATCTGCCCTTACAATATACCATAATACAGATCAGAGCAAGGAAGGTATAAACCCAATGCAAAAATTTGTGGTATATTTGTTGTTTTTCAATGAACTCATCTCCCACATTTGAGCTATCCTGATAAATATTATTTTTAGAAGAAAAAAACAACCGCCTAGAAGACGATATGAGTTTTGTCATTTCCTTAAGATTACTTGAACATCCCGAATAGGATAGAAAATTGGTGGTCTAAATGGTACTCCCGTTGGCTGTTTCAATCTACAATCAAAAATACAAATATAGCATTCACAAAGTGGATTTAAACATAGAAACTTCCGAATCATAAAGTTTATCACCTCATTTGTCCATGGATAAGGGTCGGCATTTGGGCGATGTGCAAATAGTGGGAAAAATGTAGGTGGTGTTAACGTCGTGTTTCGTATGCCTTTGGGCCAGGTTCCGGCAACTCAAGTCTTCAGAACTTGTGCCTGCAAAAGATAGAAATAGAAGCAACTAGGAGAGAGTGGCCTTGGGGTCGGGGAGTCTCTGATGTCAAAATTAGTAAAATTCTCTTGAAAGTTTACAAATAAGTGAGAGAGTTTAGTCATCAGAGAGAGTTTTATTGTACATAAGACTTGCTATTTATACCATAAGTTTGGGGGGACAGATCGTGTTTGCCCCCATAGAGTCTGTGTCCTTCGTATTGTTCCTTTTGTTAAAGTCCTTTAATGCAGTGTGACTCCGCAACGATGTCATTAATGAGGCGTGTAGCTCGAGTAGTGATGCCATTAATGCAGCGTGATTTTTCAATTTTCCTCACCCCACTAGCATCCTTGGTGGTTCGTTGATGCCCCTCCTATCAAAGGATCAAGGGTCCCCCATACATTATGTCCACTACACGGATAAGCACTTAACAGCTGGACACCATTTGAGGGGTCTACAGTTAGGCGAGTCTCATCCGCTACAGCACATTCCCTCATGTAGGTTGCATCCAGAGGAGCCTACCCATGGGTCGGGTCAGAGACTTTACTTGTTCTGAGCTGGGCCTTTGGTTCTTGTTCCCACATTTACCATTCTTAGGCCCAGTGAGACTAAGGAGGGAAAATCTCCTTACATGTGGCATAATCCCATGGTAACCTTGCATATAACTATATATTAACCAATCTGGATAAATGGCCTTGATATTTCCTGAAATAATATCGAATAATGATTTATTAATAAATTATAAATTACACCAATAACATGGCCTTTGGATGGGAAAAGAATACCTGAGTGAATGCAATAATATTGGTAGGCCTTGTGATAGTGCTAATAGGCCTTGTGCTTTCTTCTCCTTTCTCATCAACTTGTCCACAATAAATGGACCCACCTCTATGTAATATTTAATAAGTAATACTTCAATATTTAATAAGTAATGCAAATAAATTCCATCAATAGTAACGTTGAGATTAATGTGTGGCCCCATCGTGGCTAGCTTATACATGCAAAACAATTTTATGCATGTGATATTATGCCAACAATATATTATACTTGAGCTTATTATAATAATTTGAATAATAATTATGCTAATTTAAATTAATTATGCTAATATATATATGCTGCTACACTAGCTAGCAGTGGATCATAATAGCAACACATGTATTTTCACCAAATACATTCAACAAAGTATTGACCCAAAACAATTTCAGTGAAACGTCTTGAAGCCTTGCTCTAAAGGAGGAACAGATTCACAAAGCAAGTAATTTCACAAAATAGTTGATGGGTGGTTTGGCCAAGACGTGGGTGATGCGTGAGAGAAAAAAATAATTCCCCAAACAAGGTAAATGGGAGTGGGCTGGGCGAAAAAATAATTAAACAAAATTTTAGGTCTAATTTCCCTCTGATGATGGTAGAGGAGCAGACCATGACGCCGATGGTGGAGGAGCTCATCACGACACCAGAACTCAAATTCAAAAAATGAAAGGAACCTCTCATGGGCTAGACTGGGTCTATGTAACCGATGATGGAAGTAGAGAACTAAGGACAACGCTGGTGGTAGAGGAGGTGACCATGACACCGGATAAGCTGACCACGATGCTGGATTTCGAACTGCATAAAGAGAAATAGGAACGCGAATGGGTAGTTGCAAAATCAGACTCAAATTGTTTTTATATGATTTTTGGGCATGTTGGGAGCAGGACATTTTGGTCATTCTACCTACATTGATATGGACAAAAGACAAAAGAATTGAGTGCACGGGACTTGGGTACATAAATTGTACCTAGCAGCTCTCATAAAATAATTGTTTTGGCCAATGATATCAATAGAATGCACAATGAGTACGTAAAAGTGACTTTATATAGCATAACTCTAAGTAATTATAAGATTCTTTTTACTGGGTTAACTTGGGGGGGTGTTCAGCTTGATACACATACATACATACATACATATATATATATATATATATATATATTTATATATATGGCTCCCCTGATCAGTGTACCTACAATATATTAACTGCATGCTTTAATTTGTGGGTGGTGTCTGGATAAGGAAGTTTTGAAAGATAAAAATGCAACATTTTGCCTTCCTGCATTTATAACCAGAGTTGACATTTTAATGGTCTCCTATCCTCATATTTCTATATAAAAATAACGAGGCCATGAAGTTAAGAACAGGAATAGTTCTACTTGTTTCCCTTTGTAATTTCAATATAAATGAAGAAAGCAATATCTGCATAGAATGTGACACCCCGTATTTTAGTGTATTTTAATTGAAAGATTATTTTAATTAATTTAAATATTGGTTCTCTTGTTTTAAAATTATTAGAGTTCTCATTGGTTTATTTTTATGATTTTTAAGTTGTAAAAATTATCTTGATATAATTTCTTAATATTAATTATTGTTTTGCATTTAAATTAGTTTGTTTGTGGGTTTTAAAATTATTGTGTTATTGGATTATTATTATTATTTTATTTTAGCTAGTTACTACGTTTGAATTATTTTATTTAACTTATTGTTTTGAAATTCATTTTCGTTTAATCATTTTATGACCCAAGTTGTGAGAATTGAATCTCATTTCTTTTCCTTCTTTTTTATTTTTCCTCTTTTTTATTTTTTTATTTTTCTTCTTTCTTCCCTTGTTTTTCTTCCTCTTTTTGTGCGACGTCCCCCTTTCCTTTCTACCGTTCAAAATTTTGTCCTCCTGTTGCACTGCCGTGCACCGTCTGTGTCAGCCACCGCCCCTCCTATTTTCTTCCCCTCCAACTGGTGACCTCACCCCTCTATTTTCAGCCCCTCCAGGGCCGCCTTTAATCCCCACATACGGCCTCAAGCCGCGACACTCTTATGTTCTAGCTCCGCCATCACTCCACCACTAGCCACCAGCTTTTCATCACTTCACTGGCGACCTCCCAGCAACCTAAATCACCCATCCTTAGTTTCGATCCGCTACCGGTGAAGTATTTTCATCTACATTTTTTATTTGTACATTTTGGCCTTCAACCGCCACTCTCGCCGCCATCCACGGTCAAAGACCACCATCATTAGTTTCATCAACACCTTTAAGTCCTTCCCCAACAATCCAAAGTCTTAGTTTGTCCCCTTTGAAATTTTCATTTTTAGACCCACGGCCATAGTACATTTTGCACTATTTCGTTGCTGTGCCGCCACTTCTAGCATCTTTGTGATCCTTCAAAAATTATATTATAGCACTGTAAGTATTTTTTCAAATAACTTTTGAGATTTAAATATATTTTTGCACTAACTCATATTTACTATGAACTGATTGGTTGTGTCGGACCGAGTTCGAGGAGTAAGATGATCGGTTGGATTGGATGATGGAGTTGTTAAGTGTTTGGATTATGCTGGGTTTTGTTGTCTGTTGAATAATGACATTGTGTCATGTACATTGCATTTGCACGTATGTTCATGTTTGTAAATGAAAACTAGATTTTTGCATAATTACATATATGTTCATGTATATATTTAAAAACTGAGTTTTCATGTGAGAGATGATTTTGAGTATATTTTGAAATGTTTGGAATGATTGTTTTCAAAGAAAGGGAAAGAGACTGTAGGGATGGTGGTAGAGTCCCGCTTGTGATTCCCGCCTACAATGTCCGATAAATGTTTTTATGTGAATCACTTTCTGAAAAATATGATGGATTATTATTTTTGGCCAAAAATGAGATTTTTGCGTGTATGGGAAAATAATCATTTTTCAGGAAAAAATGAGGTTTTTAAGTTTAATGCATATTTCATCATATGCATGCATGTTTGTTGGTCTCATTAATGCATTTTTATCTCGTGAATTATTTGGATTATTACTTACCTGCGATATCATTTTATGGTACTGTAAATTTTGATGCAGATGAGGACGAAGAGCCTATGGGATTGGCTCCGCGGAAGGGGTGACATGTGGTCCCTTTTCGGATTATGGGATTTGCTTCCATTTTTTCTATGTATTTAACTTTTTATTTTATTTCACGGATAACTGTATAATTTTTAGTAATATTTTTAAGTTGATAGTTTTGTATTTAAAATTCTAGTACTTAGTTGACTTATTTAATTTATCCACTGAGTTTTGGTTGTGCACTTTTGCATGTTGCACATACTTGAACACTTATCGTTGGGATACGTGATCCGTATTGTTATCACCTCAATATCACAATTCTTGCGTTTTCGTATGTGGGAGTCGAGGTGTTACATAGAATATTTGCTTGATATCTGCTTCACATACGCAATCTCCTATATGAGATTTGGCTCGATGATAATGTAACACTAATATATGTTTATTCCCTTTCATTTATTCATTTAAATTTTCATACGATGAGTAAAATAAAATAAATTCATTGCAAATCAATTGAAAACAGCACTACAGAGTTTATCAATTAGGACTAAACTCGAGATTTCAAGTGTTCCAGTTATTTTAAGTCTAGTTCAAAAAATACTAGTTGTCTAATTAAGCACTGGTAAGCATGCAATAAACTAACTTACCACATTTTTCATGGCCTCATAATTTCAAGAAATTAAAGGATGCTCCTTTGAATCAATGATTTATAAGAACGAATTAAAGTCTCTCATGCAAGGAATATTGGACGTTAATGTTGTAGGATTCTAAATATATATCCCACATATGTTAAGAGAAGGGGAGAGATGAGGGCTAATGACCTATTCCCAATACATGAGAATAAATAAATAAAACATGTTGTAAATATATGGGATGTATTTGATGGATGACCATTAAATTTTTGCCATATTCATATATCCCTATTTCTCATGTTCATGTATTCCTTTGATTTATGTATTGTCATTCCCTAAATTCATGTACTCATTTAATATCATGTATCCTCCATGCCTATAAAAGGGTGTCTCGAGAAGCATTTGTAGTAGATTAAAAAAAAGTTGAGAAAAATAATATTTAGTTCATAAAAAACAAATTCTAGATATTGTGGTCTTTCAATTCTCTCGCTATTTTTTTTTAGTTTTACAACTCGTTATTAGCATGATCCTCTAGCCAATTGTCATGTTATTTGCCAATTGTAAGTATCTGTAAGATTGCTCTGATCACTGTAAGTCATTCCACAATTTTATAATGTCATTTTATAATCATCAAGGTATGTTCATATTTTTGAATGATGTTATAACGTATATTTTATGCAATACTATTTGAAGTAAAATATTATATTGTCAATGCAATTCATTTGACTTTATAAAATTTATAATTCTTGCATATTCTACATCTTATAATATTTACTTATTTGATTTTTAATATATTTATTATAGATAATGTCGAATCTTACAAAATTAAAATTTGTTGCTCTCAATGTTTCTAACAACAATTACTTATCTTAGATTTTGGATACTGAAATTCATCTTGATGCAATAAACCTTAGAAATACTATCCAATAAAAAATGAAACTTCCCTGCAAAATCGTGCTAAAACAATGATTTTTTCCGCCATCATTTGCATGAATAATTGAAAATTGAATACCTCACTAAAAAAGATCCCTTGATTTTATGGCATAGTCTAAGAGAGAGATACGAGTACTAAAAGACCGTTATCCTTCCAAAGGCTTGTTATGATTGGATGCACTTGAGGTTGCAAGATTTTAAAACAGTGTCTGGGTACAACTTGCACTTTTCAAAATAACCTCACAGTTGAAATTATGTGGTGAGAAAGTCACTGATGAAGATATGTTAGAAAAAACATATACCACATTCCATGTCTTGAATGTGCTTCTGCAGCAGCAATATCGAGAGCACAAGTTCATAAAATATTCTGAACTAAAATCTTGTCTATTAGTGGTTGAATAGAACAATGAGCTTTTAATGAAAAATCATCAATCCCGTCCAACTAGTTTTACTCCATTCTCTGAAGTGAATGGAGCTTCATTTCATAATCATAAAGGAAATCGTGAATGTGGTTAGGGATATGGTCGTGGCAAGAAAAACTATAAAAATTAAGAAGACTGTATTCAAAATTACTCAAAGAAAAATTCAGCATACCATCAAAAGTGGAACAACACTGAGACAAAAAATGATGAAAATAAAGACTCACAGAATAAGCCTGCGAAGAACTATAAGGATAAATGTTTTAGATGTGCTATGAATGGATATTGGTCATTTACCTGTCATACACCAAAACATTTGGTAGATCTATATCAGGCCTCCATTAAATAAAAGAAAAAGTGGATTGAAATGAATTTCGCTGATCACAAGAATCCAGTATATTCAACTTATACCCCAAATGGAATGGATCTTACACATCTGAATGTTTATGATTTCTTTATGAACCCCAACGAAAATATAGATTTTTTGATTAGTAATGATTTTGGATACATTAATTATTATTTTTTCTTTGCCTTGTAATCACATTATATTTCAGTTAATATCTTCGAGTACATTGTAATTTTCCATTAAATTAATAAAGTTTTGTATGTGTTTTGCTTTTATTAAGGAAGCATGGATTTTATTGATAAATTGATTATTTTGAAATAAATTGATGAAGATGTATGTTTCGCACATACATATACAATTGATGGAGAAAATTGAAGAATTGTACCACATATACAATTCTTAAACATAAGAAATATTTTCAATGTTCAATATTGAATAGAGCTAATGTCAACTCCATATCCCGTTCTTCAAATCTAATTGAAGGCTCTGGAAGAGTAAATATAATGTTACCAGAAGGAACAAAATTTTGTATTGATGATATTTTGTATTCTTCAAATTCTAGAAGAAATTTACTAAGTTTTACATATATTCGTTGTAATGGTTATCATGTTGAAACCATTAATAAAGACAGTAATGATTATCTTTACATTACTTCTATGCTTTCGGGCCAGAAACTCATA
Source organism: Cyclocarya paliurus (assembly GCA_029856935.1). NCBI lineage: Eukaryota > Viridiplantae > Streptophyta > Magnoliopsida > Fagales > Juglandaceae > Cyclocarya > Cyclocarya paliurus. Next base: position 37,016,821 of record CM056950.1, on the reverse strand, counting down.
TTAGAAAAACAGACAGCTTTCTCTTTGGGCTTATATTATACAATTATGAGTACAATTGAATCAAATCTATGTACTGGAAGTGCTCTGATTAAAAAAAAATTATACTTTGACATAATCGCCTTGGACATTTGGGATTAATTATGATGCGACGAATAATTGAGAACTCACATGGACATCCTTTAAAGAACCTAAAGATTCTTTTACTAAGTGATTATCCATGTGCATCATGTTCTTAAGGAAAATTTATTATCAGACTGTCCCCTTCTAAGGTAGTAATTGAATTTCCATCATTTTTAGAAAGAATTCATGGTTAGGCCAATACATCTGCCATGTGGACTATTTAGATATTTTATAATTTTAATAGATGCATCAACTAAATGGTCATATGTTTGTTTACTCTCTACTCGTAATGTTGCATTTACTAGACTTCTTGCACAAATTATTAGATTACGAGCTCAATTTATTGATTATTCAATCAAGTCTATTAGATTGGATAATTCAACAAAATTTACATATCAAGTCTTTGATGATTATTGCATATCAATAGGAATTCATGTTGAACATTTATTTGCCCATGTACATACTCAGAACGGTTTAGCCAAATCGTTTATTAAACGATTTCAATTAATTGCTAGACCTTTACTTATGAGAACAAAACTACCTATTTTTGCTTAGGGACATGCAATTTTCATGCTGCATCATTAGTTCGGATTAGACCAACTGTCCATAATAAATACTCTCTATTGTAACTTGTTTTTGGTCAGCTACCAAATATTTTTCATCTTTGTATTTTTAGTTGTGCTGTCTATGTTCTGATTGTACCTCCAAAACGCACAAAAATGGGTCCTCAATGAAGATTTGGTATTTATATTGGTTTTGATTATCCTTCTATTATTAGATATCTTGAATGTTTAACTGATGATATTTTTAAGACACGTTCCAAAAAGTGTCATTTTAATGAAACAATTTTTCCACCATTAAGAAAGGAAAATGTGCCAGGAGTACAAAAAGAAATAACATAGAATGCATCGACATTATCTCATATTGATTCTCATACAAATCAATGTGATTTGGAAGTTTAGAAGATTATTCATTTATAAGGTATTGCAAATCAATTTTTGGGTGCATTTTTCTGATAATAAGAAAATAATAAAATCTCATATTCCAGCTGCTAATATCCCTGCGTGGATTGAAATCCCTATAGGACAATCAATAAATCAAGCAGCAAATGAATCTAAGACATGCATGAAGCATGGAAGACCAATTGGTGCAAAGGATAAAATTTCCCGAAAGAGAAAAGCAAAAAAAATTGGTATTTTTGAAAAAAACCATACCCACAAAACAAGTAACAAAATCAATTGATCCATCCAAATTTTTAATACCAAATTCTCCTGAAAAAGAATCCTTTGAAGAGGAATCTCCTGAAAATGAACAAGTACAGGAAAATAACGAGATCTCAATAAATTATGTAAGTACAGGAGAATTATGGAATAAAAATAAAATTATTGTCGACAATGTATTTTCATTTAAAGTTACAATTGACATTATCAGAAGTAATGATGAAATTGAATCACAAACCGTCATAGAATGTCGATATAGAAATGATTGACCAAAATGAAAAAAATACAATTAATGCAGAATTGAATTCACTTGCAAAACGTGAAGTGTTTGAACTTGTAGTCCAAACACCAAAGGTGTTAGACCTGTTGGATATAAGTAGGTATTTGTAAGAAAACGTAATGAGAAAAATAAAATCGTGAGATATAAACACGACTTGTTGTACAAGGTTTCTCGCAGAAACCTGGTATTAATTTTCAAGAAACATATTCTCCTGTAATAGATTCAATTACATTCAGATTTTTTATTAAGTTGGTAGTAATAGAAAATTTGGATATGCGTTTAATGGATATAGTTATCGCATATTTATATGGATAAGTAGATAATGATATATACATGAAAATCCCTGAAATATATAATTCAAAATCCAGAAGTATTTATTCTATTAAGTTACAAAAATCATTATATGGTTTAAAGAAATCTGGATGCATGTAGTATAATCGTCTTAGCGAATATCTATTGAAAAAATAATTTGAGAATAATCCAATTTGTCCATATGTTTTTATTAAGAAGTCAAAGTTTGGATTCGCAATTATTACAGTATCTGTGGATGATTTAAATCTCGTTGAGACTCCCAAAGAGCTCACGAAAATTGCAACTTATTTGAAAAATAAATTTGAAATGAAAGATCTTGGAAAAACCAGATTTTATCTTATTTACAAATTGAACATCTTTCAAATGAAATTTTAGTTCATCAATCTACATATATAGAAAAAGTTTTGAAGTATTTTTATATGGATAAAGCTCACCCTTTGAACACTCCAATGGCTGTTCAATCATTTGATGTTGAGAATGACCTTTTTTGCCCTCGAGGAGAAGATGAAGAAATTCTTGGTTTTGAAGTATCATATTTTAGTGTAATTGGTGCCTTAATGTATCTTGCAAATTCTACAAGATCTGATATTGCATTTTCAGTCAACTTACTAGTAAGATATAGTTCTGCACCAACTCAAAGACATTGGAATGGAGTCAAACATGTTCTATGTTACCTTCGTGGTACGATCGACATAGGATTATTTTATCCAAAAGAATTAAGCACACAATTAATTGGATATGCAGATGTAAGTTATCTATCTGATTCGCATAAAAGGCATTCTCAAATAGAATACCTATTTACATATGGAGGTACAACTATTTCATGAGAGTTTTTGAAACAAACAATAGTAACTACTTCCAATCACTCAGAAATTATTGCAATACATGCAACAAGTTGTGAATGCATCTAGTTAAAATCAATAATTCAACATATTTAAGAAAAGTGTGGTTTACCCACAATTAAATGTGGCCCAACAATATTATACGAAGATAATGGGGCATGTATTATGCAAATAAGAAGTGGTTACATCAAATGTGATATGACCAAACATATTTCACTAAAATTCTTTTATACACACGAATTTCAAAAGAGTGGTGACATTGATATCAAGAAAATACAGTCAAGTGATAATTTGTCAGACTTATTCACTAAAACTTTACCAACTGCAACATTTAAAAAGTTTGTACATAATATTGGAATGCGACGGCTCAAGGATCTTTCATCATGAACAATTGGAGATTTGTATACTTACGAGTGGAAGTCAATTATCATCTGGATTATACTATCTTTCCTTCGTGAATGTTTTTCTCATAGAGCTTTCTTTTGCAAGGTTTTAATGAGGCAATCCTAAAGCATTCAAAAACACATAAGAATGTTGTACTTTTTTTTCTTCATCACAAGTTTTTTATATTGAGTTTTTTTGGCAAGATTTTAACGAAGCATATTCTTTGTGTATGATCATCCAAGGGGAAGTGTTATAAATATATAGAATGTATTTGATGGATAACCATTAAAATTCTTTCATATTCATGTATTTCTATTTTTCATATTCATGTATCCATTTGATTCATGTATTGTCATTTTCTAAGTTCATATACTCATTTAATATCATGTGTCTTCCATGCCTATAAAAATGTGTCTTGAGGAGCATTTGTAGTAGACTAAAAAAACAATGAAGTTGAGAAAAATAATATTTAGTTCTTGAAGAACTAATTCTATATATTGTGATCTTTTAATTCTCTTTTAATTTTTAATTTTTTTTAATTTTACAACAAAACGTATATTCTCAAAAAAAAAAACCTGAAATGTTTTTCCTCTGATCAAGACCCTTGATCTCCTGCCTATTCAATGCCATTATTGTAGACAGTCCTCGGCATCGGTTCCTAGGGAATGTGATGGGGGAGTAGTGTCAAGAAGAAAACGAAAACAAAAACAAAAACAAAAACAAAAGTGGCGCGAAAAAGGAGTGTATACATAACATTTGCAGTAACGATTGGTTTCAGTTGTAGACGGGGCAGTTCTTTTTAATAACGCCAGGAGCAGTAGGGCAGACAGATAAAGGGCACTGTTCATCAGCGCCCCCAATCCATTGCACCTCGTAGATATCTTGAAGAGCAAGAGTCATATAGAGTACACCGAAAATAGCAGTCCCTAAATCGAGGCCATTAGACAAATCATAAGCATGCTTAGACCACCACCCTTTGTGCCTGCGGTAAACCCAGAAGTTGAAGATAAAGGCCACGATAAAGAAACTCCATATATGGGCTGCACCCATTGGGGGCATCATTGCTGTGCCCGCAAATATTATTGGGAAATTGATCAGTCTAATCCACTTCTTTTCAGGATATTTGCGACTTAGAATCCAAACCATCACTGGTCCCACCACTCCAATCAGGAAGAAGATGTATAGCCATGCATACTGACCATGCGGTGCAAACACTCGGCTTGGTCCAATTCCTCCCCATATCAATGCTCTATTGTAGGCATTGGTAACAGCAGGACATGTCCAGATACTCCCCTCCTCCGGGACGCAGATGTTTTTGATTGAAGTGAGCGCCCACCATGCTGAGAAAATGCGTGTTGTGGATGCTAGCAATGCTCCAACAATCTGTCAGAAATATATGTACATATATATTATAGCACATGATCTCGCAAAAAATCACATAAATATATATATATTAAAAAATATATATATATAGCGATCGAGTTTTTTCATGCAAGTCTCTCATCGATCAGTACTGCATGCCTACCTGAACGAGGAACATGGATCTTGGAGGAATCTTCATGTAATGTCCCAATTTGAATTCAGCTATAAAGTTCAAGGCATGTAATTTGGTGCTTTGGCTATATGCTACAAAAGCCATGTTGGCTATGGGTTTTCCCGGTGATGCATAACCCATGATCATCTCACCAATGAGGAACATTGAAATAGACTGCACCCACATGAAGAATCGATACCGATCCAGGTAATTAATTAATGAAAAAAGCTTCTTGTTCTTTATAATCACTTTCACTTATAGAGGGGAGTTTTACTGGTAGAAATCTTATAATCTTCATACTTTTTTGAGCAGATCAGTTTCTGTACGTTCTCAAAATTAGTCTGATTAAACACTGATTAATAGACCAAAGGAAAAAAATGCCGCTTACGATTCCAGTTGTAGCTTTAATTGCACCCACGGGAAGAAGTAAAATGGCGGCCACAAGCACTGCAACCAGAAAACCCCAGGTAGGAAGTTGAATTTGGTCCCCATATACCTGGCAATTGAGAATGGAAAGCCCCACGGACAAAGCTATTATTGTGTTGAACCACCACTGAGGTATGGATTGATACTTCTTCATGAGTTCATTGTGAATGTCTTGGCATCTATTTTGGTTTTGTACTGCTTGCTTTATGCTTACCCATGCATCCCTGAAAGTCACACGTACGCAAGTACATGATATCATGAGCTCTCTCGTCCATCATCATGATGACTACAACATAATATTAATGTAATATATATATTCATATTGATTTTAAGAATTGGGCAATATTAAAATTATCCCACGTACGTACGTACCTTCCGTAGAATAGAAAAAAGTGAGTGAGTGTGGCTGTTAATCCTGCAAATGCAAACCCCATGCCCATGGCGCTGAAGATACTGAAATAGATTTTGGAATAATTATGGTATGCCTGAGGATCAAGCACCAAATCGTCGCCAAAGACACTAGCGGCCTTGTAGATCTTTCCGTCGTAATCATACATATTAAGACTGAAAAAGGGGAATCTCTTGGCATTGAATAAATTAGTCCAATATGCAATTGGAGCAATTATATACATCATGGCCACAAATCCCACCAGCTTATTAACTATAGCATATCTGGGATAGGCCATGGGGGATCCTATATAGCCAGTTATGGACATCCAGTCAAGGCTAAAAGAGCCAATTCCAAGACCATGAGAACCTGAACCAATTATCTGTGCTTTGACCGAGCCTTTCCATATCCAACACACAAATGAGACGGTAATGAGCGATGCCATATAATAGTTGGACACAATAGAGTAGGCAAACACTGAGACAGAAACAATGAGTACGAACTGTAATTTGCTAATGCCTCCTTTGGGCCTTGATCCGTTTGTCTCGTGCAGAGATCTACAAAACAATTAATTATTAGCTAGCTTAATTGCTCAACCAATTTTGTGCACGGAAAAATGTATTTATATATATATATATATAAATATATTTGAGTTTGAGAGGGTGCTAGCTACTGCCAGATGGCTGGCCTGCAGCTAGCTAGCTAGCTAGGAGGAGTGAACGAGAACAAATAAAATAACCAAGTAATTAGGAAATGAGGAGAGTAATTAACCTGTAAAACGATACGTCCAGTAAGAGAAAAGGAAACCACATATAAGGAGATTCAACAAGGAACTTGAATAACATTCCAGCAAACCCGTATCCAATCATCTGTGTACGCGGTATAGAGGAAGAATTTTACTGAATGTACGTTCTACCATTGATGCTGATTCAATGCATGCATGCTTGAATTATGCAGTAAATTATACAAATGGGGGCTAATCAGTATATTTTATTTTTACTTATAAGAGACATGTACGTACGGCGCAGGTGTCTGAGCTTGGTTATGGAGATCTAGAGGGCTAACCCAGTCGATCAATTAGTTCTTGAAACTATCAATGTTATGTCTGAAAAATAGAAGATGAATCTGTATGTTCGGCCTTCGTCATGAATGCATGCAATTTTATAAAACAATTCAATATCAAGTAAAGCAAATGAAGGTGTTTGATGATGAGTTTAATGAAAATGCATGCCAATCAAATAATATCATGTGTGCGCGCGCGCGCGCATACTTGTTTCAAATGCATGCATGATTCTACCACGTTAATTATTAATGCAGATCGATAGAAAGAACATCTCACTTGATTTGTTTGGACCAGCAAAAAGAATGGTAGAAGACTTATTTTCTTGTGGAAGTATGCTCTCGCAACGTCCATAATGACAATGGATTGAGAAGCTTCGAATCCAGTAGTGGCAAGTATGGTGACCAAAACATGCTCTTTTATGTTGAATGGTCCCGGATTCGTGGAGAACTTAAATTTGGTCCCAGGAATTCTCACTATCTTGTTTGGAATTTTGTTTGCCATTAGCTTTCCAATTAGAAGAATGAATATTTGGATTAGAGTGTTTGTCACATTGATGCCAACTTGTCGATAGTAAAAGATTTGAAACATAGCGGACATGAAAACATTTATAATAGGACCCAAAACCCATGTTCGAAAAGTTAGCGCTGGCATTGTTGGATCATCGGTGGTGGGAATCGTATCCCTCACTTGCTCAATTGGAGAATCGTTGATTTTACCTGACAGTGTCAAAATGCCATTTCAAAAGATTTCTGTCAAACTGTCATGTACATATAACACACACACACATATAGTAAGTACTTACGCGTACGTACTGCGATTATGTTGGCGCAACGAATTAAATGCTATACGTATATACATGTTCCACGATTTCATGAAATCCCCTCATTCACCCTTGATCTCTAGTAATCTAAATACTATATATAATACCGCCATTCATATATACTTGCTAGCAAGCTTGCACAACTTTTTAAATGCATTGAGAAATGTTTGTTTGGTTTATAAAATGAAATTACAGGATCAATAATCTATAAGCTAGCTTTCTTAAAATTATATTTTTTTTCGCAGACCTCACTTTTTGAAATGATTTTGGCAACTAATGTATGATCTATGTATATATATATATATATATATATATATATATATATATATATGCCTAGGGCTGCAAGCTACAAAAGCAAAACGGGTCGTAAAGCTGGGAAAGACAGACAGGATACCTGGCTTCTCATGATCGGGTTCCATTTGGCTTGGTGTTTCTTTTGCTTTAATGGGAGCCCCGGGATATGAATGTGTTAATCTCTTTGCCTAGCTCGATCGGTCTTGGTCTAGAGCCAAAAATTCTCTCCTCAGGTCTATACGAAACTAATATACTGTGAAAGATCAAATTATCCAACGAGGTTGGAGATGAGGTTATATGCTGCGCGCACGGGTAAATTAAGAAAGACTGAGGCTTTGGGTACTTTTAATTTGGCATTAATTTGCATGCGTGCATCTTCGTAAGCTAGAGATGAGAGCGCGCCAGAAATTGGCGTTCGCTTCTTTCTCTAAAAGGTATATATGTTTATCTCGTCCTGTTAATTTGTGGGAAAAATCATGTAGTAAGTCTGCCATGCATGCATAGAGACAGTTAAACTGTTTTGTTTTGTTTTTGTTTTTCTGCCATAGATAGCCAGTAGTTCAGAAAACAGAAGTACAGTTAGCAGTACATTCTTAGCGGCCTTGGGGTAATTGAGCCGGGAGACAATTATATTTAGGTGGCAGTACTGCCTATATACATTCTGGCCGTCTGAGAGTAGTGAGAGGTTGGTTGCTTTCTACTGATCCGATCCTTCTTGGTAGGCCTTTCTGTTTTGTTGGTTTCAACTACTTTAACAAGGCAAATTAAAAACCACTCTGATCTGGGTCGGTCTAGGCTGGATCGATCTCGACCGTGGCTGCATGGGCTACAATTTTGTATTTTCTTCTTCAATCGAAAATTTTGGGTATACATGAACACTTCCTTTAAGAGTTGTGGTCCTTGAGGACCAAGGAAAAACAAAAAAAAATGAAAATTAAAGGAAGAGGTTGAAAGAGAATCAATGGATGGGAGAAAAGACACATTTTAGGATTATTGATTTTATAATGATTAGATGCAAAATCAATTTTTTTTTTGGTTTTCACTCGATCGATTTCAAAATGTTTCTTCAATTTTCAATATTCTCATTTGGAAAATACAAAATGTAATTAAAAAAAATTTATAAAAAAATTATTTTCCACATGTCATTATTAATTTATTAAAAAACATGAAATTTGAAAACTGCAGTTAATTATACTTCTAATCACTCGATTGCCACGCCGTCCATCTTACTAATAAATATGTAATAACTCAAAAATATTCTTAACAAAAAATTGAAAAATAAATAAGAAAACGAAAAATATTACCTAAACTTGGAAACTTAAATTTTTTATTATTTTTTATTTCATAAATTGTTTGTTCTTATTTTTTATTTTCTAAATAATTTAAGATTTTTTATATCATGTGGTATTAGCACCATTAATTACGATGTCGTTAGAAATTTTAAGGTGGAATTCAATTTTTTACAAAAACTTCGGCGATACTTGTGTATTTAAAAATTGTACTTATAAATCTTATTTTAAATCCTTTCATTCACTTGTGTTGCATTGAAATCTATGTTTTTGTTTGTTTCCTATTTTTATTTTCTGTAATTTATATTAACTTTATTCTTAAACAATATTTCTCTTTCTAATAAAAAATTTTTGGAAACCTACGAGTAAAATGATGTCATACCAATAAAGGAATAGCTATGGGTAAACAAAATTAGATGTGCTACGGATCAATCACTATTCACGACTGATCCGCAACACACGTTACATGCCCTTTTTTTTTTGGCATAAAACACACAGACTCATTTCGGTCTCTCTCTCATCGTCCCATTTCTCTAGCGTGTCTCTCTTATCGTCTCAGCTCTCTCTCTCCCTCACAGCTCCTCCTCCTTACCCTCTTGCTTCTGATAAGATGGCTATGGAATAACGACGACAGAGAGCAGAGGAAGAGGATCCCAAAAAAGTATGAGCGACGCAAGAAGCAGCTCCACGATCTCCTCCACCACCATCACCACCCTTTTGACTCTCCTGATCTTTCTCTTCCTTCCCAATTCTCTTTCCATCTCCACCTTAAACTTATCATCTTTTGGAAAAAGCATGGGATCAAGAAGCTCAACTCCAACACCCAAATCTTTCGGGACTTGTCCAAATCCAAGTTCGGATCCGGATCCAAACCCCATTCTGGATTTTACATCACCGTAGTTGTTGAGAATGAAATGACCCTCCTTGTTGGTAACTGCACCAAAGAAGCCTATACCAAAACCAAAGCCCGAAAGCCTAACAGTGCCCAAGTTCTCGTCTTGAAAAGAGGGCATATTGTTGCCAACCAAATATACATCACGAGAGCAAGATTTGGAGGCAGAATGAGGGATATAAAAATAGATTGCGGCTACGACGATGATACTAGACTCTGTATCAACGTGGATAACAAAAAGGTCTTGCAGATAAAGTGCCTAAAGTGGAAATTCAGAGGAAATGAAAGAATTGAAGTCGATGGAGTGCCCGTACATATCTCATGGGATGTCTACAACTGGTTGTTCGAGAAAGACAACGAAGATGAGCGTGTTGTTTTCATGTTCAGGTTTGAAGAAGAACAAGAACAAGAAGAAAAAGACAAGGAGGTGAATTCTTTGAATGAGAAGAATGGGATGGCGTTGTGGGCGCAACGGAGCTGGGGTTATGGGTTGAGTGGAGGAAGATGAGGAAGAGCTTGTTGGAGTTGAGCTTGCGAAAAGGTATCCATTTGTTCTGACGCAAATGACAAAAGAATAAGGTAGTGAACAAAACGTGATCTATTACTCACTCAACGAAACGCACCGTTTGGACACATCAGGTGTGCGTCGGCTAATGCCGCACAGTGGCGAATGCGAAGATTTATTCAAACAAAATTGATTAGCAAACAATACAACTTAATAATACTATATTAATTTGTCATACTATTCTTTGACTTTTGATTTATTTTTTTGAAAAGTGTGTGTCATTTTTTAAAAACAAAAATTATTTTAATATCAAATGGGTAAAATAGTTGTTGAATGGATGTCACTACATCTATGATCTATCCTTTTCTATATGAGAAAATATATTTATAACAATGAATTGTGCAGCCATCGCATAATCGTTTTGAAAGAAATGAATAAAACATGAGACCCATATGAAAAAAATAATTTTTTAATAGTGGACCATATTTTTTTTCAAAACGATTATGCGGCGTTTACGCATTTCACTGTTGTATATAGAATTACTTTTTTATTATTCATGAATTAGATTCCTTTATATCTATGTTGTTATATAATTATATTGATTTAAACTCGTAATTTTAGAACTACTACTTTTATGCTTGCCGAGAATTGTGGAAGAATTCGACCTTAAAAGTAAATTTGCTCATTATCCTCTCAAATATTGTCTCATATGATACTAAATAATCAGTAAATTACTTATTAGTTATTACGTAGATGTTTACTTCATCCAAAAAAGATGAGAGGATAATAATTAGAAAACCGATGGATAACATTATTATTTTTCAATGTTAGTATTCATACGCATGTGGAATTAAGGGAGGGTAGCGGGGCCTTGCCACCCTTCCCCACCCCACCCTGCCCCGCCTCCGCCCCCACCTGGGTGAACCGGCAGCCCCGTCTACATGATACGGGGGGCGGGAGTACTCTGCCCGCATGTGGGGATCCTTACAAGGGTGAAGGGTGGGACGGGTTGGGACCCCGTCTGCCTTTCCCTCTCACCGTATATTATATATATGTATGTATTAAAAAAAGTATACATATAGTAAAATGACGTCGTTTTGAGGTATCATTAATCTTTCCCCCACCCCCGACTCTTGACTTCCACTCTCCCAAACCTCTTTCTCTCTCTCTCTCAAACCCTCATCTCTCTCTTTCGCACCCTTTCTCTCACTCTTGCACCCTCACCATTACCATTGCCATTGCCGATCATCCTCTCCTATGTTCTGTAAGTCTTTCCAATTCTAAGCTATTTTTTTGTATATATTTTGGGTTGTGTCTTGATGTGGAGGATGAGATTGATGAATGGAGTTGGAGAATAAGATTGTGATTTGTGTGTTGTGGAGATTTGTGTGATTGTGTAGTCTGTTACTTTGGATCTAGGGTTCAATCCGAACCTCAAAATTAATTTAGGGTTTCGAATTGAAACCCTAAATTACTTGGGGTTTCAATCTTTAGGGATTTCAATAATGAAACCCCAAACTATTAGGAGTTTCAATTTTGAAACTCTAAAACATAGTGAAACACCAAATTCAATATGTTTTGGGGTTTCGATATTGAAACCCCTTAATGTGAATGTTTGTATGATTTTAATTGTTTTGTAATTATTGCATCATGCCATCATGTTAGGTTTTTGTCAATCAGCAGAAATGGATAGTGAGTCAAATTCAAGCACTAGTGTTAGTGCTAGATCTCCTGACTCTACTGACCATACCCCTACCCCTATACCCATGGGTCCACCAAGTAAGAAATTAGTTTCAATTTATTGGTCTCACTTCACTAAAATAGAGGGTGGTGATCCTAATAACCCCTAAGCTAAAAGTAATTATTGTGGTAAAGTGTATGGAGGTCATTATAGGAGATATGGTACGTCCCAATTGAAGGTTTACTTAGAAGAATGATGCAAAAATAATCAAATTAGAAATTCTTTACAAGAAAAGAGTCAATATAGACTTGAGATTGGATTTAAAAAAATGGCAGATGAGAGTAGTGAGGGGTAACGTTGAAGGGGTATATGACGTATGATCTAGAGGAGTGTAGGAGATCCCTAACTCATATGGTGATCATAGACGAACTATACTTTTGGTTTGTAAAATGTGGAGGGTTCAAAGTATACTCTAAGTACTTGGAACTTAGGTTTGACATTCCTTCTCAAGTTTTGTCAAACTGTCAATCACAAGGGAAGACCATTGAAAAGGTCTTGTAGGCTGTAATAGATGAGTGGGGATTGGAGCGGGTTGTGATAGTAACAGCTGACAATGTCTCTTCTAACGATACCGTTTTAGGGTGTCTTAAGAATAATCGTAGAGACAATCATGGATGATGAGTGTTTACTTGTGAGATGTGTTGCACATATTCTTAATCTTATTGTGATCGATGATTTGAAAGATGTGCATGATTCAGTTGCAAGGGTTAGAATTGCGGTGAAGTTTGTGAGATCCACACACACAACTTGATAAATTCAAGGTTGTTGTAAGGGTTGCGAGTATTGAATGCAAGAATCGGTTGTGTATTGATGTTCCTATAAGATGGAACTCAATTATTTTGATGTTGGAGATGGTCTATGAGTTTAAAAAGGCTTTTAAATTATTTGGTGAGGAGGACATACAATATGTCAACCTAATGATGATAATTAGTTGGTTGTTGGGATTTTTATAAAATTTTTTAGGCTTTTATACGAGGTCACAACCACCATTTCTAGTTCTTTATACATTATATCTAATGAATCTTGTCAACAAGTATATCAGGTGATAGAACAACTGCATGAAATGTGTGGGAGTGACCAAACAAGGCTGCGGGAAATGACAATGAGCATGCAGGCTAAGTATGACAAGTATCGAGGGGATTTGAGTAGGTTAAACATTTTTCTATATGTAGTTATTGTTCTTGATCCACAATACAAAATTGATGGCATGGTGTATGGAATGACATTGGTGAAGGGGAAGGCATGAGCGAAGCATATTGTGGTAAAGGTTACGAAAACCCTTAAAAGATTGTTTGATGAGTTACCACACTTAGGGGTGATAATATTCCTGCACCTAAACCCACCGCATTGCCTCCTCCTGAAGTCGAGATGGAGAAAAAGAATAGGTTGGGGTGTGGTGAGAGGTTGGGGCAGGAGGTTGTCGAGCTTCGTCGACCTGCAGATGTCGGAGTTGGATAGCTACTTGGTAACAGATATGCACCTATTTACGCAGAGGTTTGATATCTTATCATGGTGAAAGGACAATACCGTCAAGTATCCCATCCTTGGAGATATAGCCATAGTATTTTGGTTATTCCTATTATCACTGTAGCCTCATAGTCAACCTTTAACACCAGGGGGCGCATATTGGATTCATTTTGGAATTTATTATCTCCTACCATTATGGAGACATTGATTGACACTCAAAATTGGATCAAAGGTAAGCCAATTCATATTCTGGATGTGGTAGACTTTGTGAAATTCGCTCGACATGCGCTCGACATTGAGCTCAAGTCTGAGAGTTCACTCGAGTCCTGCGTGATAGTGAGCTCAAGCGAGACACAAACCCCAGTGTTTGCTCGGCCCCCGCTCGAGCCAATGTTGTTTGCTCGATGTGAGCTCGATGCTCTGCTAGAGCGAATAACACAGATTTTACCAGATTAGCGTTTCCAGTGTTGTTTGCTATAAATATATCATAGTTGACATGTCTTGCACGACCTTAAGCATATTTTGAGAAAGAATAATTGTCTAGTAAGTACATATTGTGTGAGAGAGAAAAAAGTCCTAAAGAGTGTGAGTTGCGATTGAGTGATTGTAATTTTCTCTAGTTAATAAGATGTTTATAGCACTGTGGACATAAACAATTTGCCGAACCACGTAAATCTTGTGTCATGTGACTGTTTGATTATTCTTTTCACGTTTACTTTCATTATTATCATCATTTTTCACAACAGGGATTGCCTCAAGGTTCAAGGCCGAATTCGGGGGGCAGCCAGGGGGGAAGGGAACTCCGCCCCTGCCACGGCGAAGGGGGGTGCGAGAAGCGAGCTCCCCCGTCTCAGGAGGTGTGGGTAGCACCCAAATGTGGAATAAGTGGCTAAAGTGTTTTAGCAAGCTAAAGCACATTCCTTTTTGGTTTCGAAATGAAATTAGTACATGGTTAGATGGGTTAATTACTTTGGAACTAAATTATACTCTGAATGTTGTTTAGCTAGAGTCCAAGGATGGTTAAGCTACAGTTGAACCAGTAACTGTATATGGAGAAAACACACTTTAAAATCAAGGTTCGTGGGAAGTGGGAATGTTTCAAGATGAAATAGCTGCTAGCTAGGGTGAAAGAATTAGGAGGAGGCAGTCGATTGGACCCTCTTTGCACTGCCCTTTGAGTTTCAATTCCAGAATGAGCGGTTTATAAAATAAGCGATTTTTGATCTTTCCCCCCCTTGTTTTTAGTATGTTCGTTTCTTTTCTTTAATGCCAATTATTATCATTTGTCAGGATAAAGTGAGCATGCCTTTCTTAAAACTAAAGAAAATCTTGGACAAAGCTCCTCCCACCAGAGACTTCATGGATCTCTCAAGAGATCTACGAATTGGACTTCCTGGATTGATTGATTGCTAAAGTGAAAAAGGCTTCTCCAAGTAGAGGATTACTAGGTGAGGATTTTAATCCCGTGAGTCTTCATCCTTTATTTTCTAGTTGTATTGCTATACTACATTTTCTTTTCTAAGCAAACTTGATATGTTGTAATTAAATAATATGGAAATAGATGAATAAGGGGTATGGAATCCCAACAAATACCATTTTTTAACTAGCACAACACAAAGTGACGATTTTTATACAAATCAATAGTGAGATTGTAGTCTCATGACCGAAGGCCATGGTGATTGTAGTGACTGCATTTTGCCTTAAAGTGGCAATTGGGAAAGTCCACTGCCTCGTCTTCACGATCCTATGGCCAAAAAGGACAACTCTTATAATAAAAAGTCAGATAAAAAATCCTAATTCCATCGCGTTATACGTCAGCAAGACTCCACACTCTCCCAAAAGAATTTATATGATTCTCACACCAAGGGCAAAAGTACAAAAAGTGGGGCTCATGGAATATTGTAGCGGAAAGAGACAAGCAAGAGACTAAAGAGGGTGATGATCTTTGGGCGCCAATGATTCGAATTTTTTACTAAACTCTTTGGATATATATAAGAGTATCTCAACAAAAGTTTGGAAAAATAGTAAGGAAAACAATAAGATAGAGGCGAAGATGAATAGATTATAATTTAGACAAACTCCGGTAGACATCGAAATATGTGATGGCGCGTGGGACTCACGCACTTGTCTTCGTGCAGCCACAACGGTAAGGTATGATGGATCTGATTGTGGCAAATTTGTTAGTCCGACGCATGTGGAAAGAAAAGCTTCCGAAAGAGGAGGTGATTGAGACCCACGCGTAGCTGTGTGTCGGCGGTCTGGGAGCCTTCTCGTATGACAGGTGTGTCTCATATATTACCGAAAAATTATAGATTTGTCTTTCTCGACCTTGGAGGAAACAAAACAACTAAGAAAGTGAAACTAATTTTATAGACAAAATAGGATGATGGGGGAAAGAGGCTTCCCTCCACTCTAGCAAAAAAACCAAGTTTGGACTTTGGAGACTTTGCACACATAATGCTATACTACACTACTAACCTACTATTAGTTTACATTTGATATCTAGAATGTATCTGTTACAACCTTATTTGATATATGTCATGTTTATAAGTTTTCCAACTCATCTCAATTCATTTAATCTAATCATTACATTTTTTCTAAATGTTTACATAAAATATAATAAATAATTTAACTTTTTAAAATTTTAAAATAATAATAATATTAAAAAATAATATTCTAATAATATTTTATTTAACTTTCATTTTAATTCACTAACGGTACATATTCTTTTGAATTTCACCCTCATATGCTTCAACCCAAGTTCGTTCATGAGATGACGCAAGTTTTGCCTGGATCTTTCGAGACATGATGAAATTTCAAGGAATCTTGTTGCATGCATTGGTTATCATTATCGAGCCTCATCCCTCTACCTTTTTAATGTAATTGCAAGCCTATTTAAAATCATGAAGCTCGGTAGCTTGCTACAAATAATGAAAAGTCCTTCCTTTGAACAAGTACTCAAAACAACTTAAATAATTATTTAGGAATTTGAATGGATTATCTTAATGCATTGAATAGTGCTTATTTGTGACAGCAGTCCCTGCATGGATAACTCTTACCTACATAAACGTAAAATGGTGTTAGTTCCAGGAGAGAATGACCTCCAAGACTTGGGGCCTTTTCTGAATTTTCGAAATTTGAGGCTGTATATATTTATATGTTTCGTTCATGTTGTGTATTCATGTCATTTTTCTGAAAGTATCACACGATAGATTGAAATTGCCCAAGCTTATGAGCGAGCTGGAGCAGCATGTCTCGGTGTTTTAACAGATGAGAAGTATTTTAAGGTAAAAAAATCAGGTTTAATCTTTTTAGGCATTATGACCCGAAAACTGAAGGATTTAATTTCATTTGGAGTTAGTTTGTGTTGTTGAAGGTGAGAAGGAAAAAAATAAACTCGTGCTTGCTTTGATATTTCCAGTGTAGGGATGCTTTGAAACTCTGCAGTTGATAAGGAATTCTGGATTAAAGGTCCAATTGTGTTGTTGCTTAGTCTATGGTGTTGGGTGAAAGTTGGTTTGGAAAGTGAGTTGAGATGAGATGAATTGAGATGGTTGTGAATAATAGTGAGATATTTGATTTGAGATGAGATGACTTAGAAATAAATTGAGTTAAAATGTTTTATGAGATTTTGAGAAATGAGAGAAAAAATTTGAATAAAAATATTATAAAATTAAAATATAATTAGAATATAATTTTTTACTATAATTTTGTTTTGAGATTTTAAAAGATTAAATTGTTTATTATATTTTATTTTTAAGTTTGAAAAACTTATAATAATTAAATAATGATTAGATAAAAAAATTAAAAATTAAAAATTAAAAAGTGTTTGTATTTATATTGATTGGATATTGAGATAAGATGGAAGCATCAATCCATCCAAACCGGGCCTAATATAGTGATTGATGTGAGTTATGCATCTAATACTAGGAAAATACGTAGTGCCCCCTGTTGTGCAAATAATTTGTCATAGATGCATGGCAGATCTACACTGCTCGAATAAAAGGTGCAGATGCCATTCTTTTAACTGCAGCTGTTTTGGCAGATCTTGACATCAAACACATGACTAGGATCTGCAAGATGCTTGGTTTGGCAGTACTTGCCGAGGTACGGATGGGGCTTCTTTCTTCCTGTTTATATTCCTCAAAATGTTCTTCTAGCTGAATTTTTTCGAGGTATGCTTCTGCTTTCAAGTGGCAGAACATATTTATTTATAAGAGTTAGATACCTGACTAATCTTGAACATTTAACTTAACATTGAGTTTCTATATCATATAAAAGCTTTTAATTATATTTTTTAATACATATATATTATAAGAGATGCAAGTTTTCATCTGAACCAGATTTGTTGAACTTTTGCATAGCTGTTGGTTTAACCGTAATATTTTCTTATTTTGTCACTTATGGTTGTTGTCATTCTCTTTGTTATTGCTGTTACTGTCCTTTTAGTTTCCCCCGAATATAACCATGCTTTCTATATTCAACAAAGAATCAAAGGCATCTTTGCGGTCTATTATGCAAGTATTGAAAGTTTATGAAGAGTGGTCCGACCAAGTGGTAAACAAAAGGAAATCCTCCATTTTTTTCTCTAAGCATATCTCTCCTGGCCATAGGCGGGCATTGCTTCAGGTTACGGGGTTCATGGAAGGGAGGTTTCCATTTCAATAATTAGGTGTGCCGATTATATCTGGCCGCCTATTGAGTGCTCACTTTGAGGATTTGGTTGCTAAAATCCAGGGTCGTTTGGAAGGTTGGAAGTCAAGGCTCTTATCTAGTGGAGCTAGGCTTCTCTTAATCAGACATGTTTTGCAGAGTATTCCTGTACATTGCATATCTATTTTACAAACTCCGCAAATGGTCCTTCAAAAAATTCAAAGGCTGTTATGTAACTTTTTCTGGGGAACAACTGATGGGAAGTCTAAGAGGAAGTGGTGCTCTTGGGATATTATTTGTAAACCAGTTTCGGAAGGTGGTTTAGGCATGCGGAATTTACGTGAGGTGCAGAACTCATTGCATATGAAGTTGGCATGGAATTTAATTCAAGGTTCATCGTTGTGGTCGATTTTTTTCCAATGTAAATATGTTGGTAATAATCACATCATGTTGGTTGATCCTCAAAAAGGATAAAAGTTTTGGAAAATGGTTTTGAAGCAGGTTCCTTTTATTCATGAGAATTCGAAATGGCTAGTGAAAGACGGAATGGTTTCCTTTTGGCATGACCGATGGGTTGGTACTGAGCCGATTTGTTGCCAACAGCAAGTGACAGAGTTGCAAGGACTTACGTTGGCAGATTGCAAGTATGGAATGTGATGGAATGTTGAGCTACTTAATTGTCTAGTGTGACAGGACAAAACAGAGGAATTGATTGAGCAACTAGGTAGTGCAAGAAATGGACAAGATCGGCTACTTTGGTTGCCGAATGCTGCTGGAAGTTTCACAACACAGAGTGCGTGGAACTATATAAGAATTAAGGGGTAGAACTTTCCTTGGGCGAAATGGGTTTGGAACCCAGCGCTTCCAAAGAAAATTTCTGTCACTATGTGGAACCCGTTAGTGTCAAGTTGTGACTGCTGTCTTGTTCGGGAGTGTGAAGATGTAGATCATGTTTTTGCTAAAGGTGGTTTTGTTGAAGAATTGTGGAGGTTGTGTTCCTTAGTCCTGGGTGTACCGAGGTGGGAAGGCAGGCCATGGAAGGAAAGGGTAGCTTGTTGACATAGCAATGCATGTTCTTCATCGGTTAGTGGGCAACTCTTTGGTTTGTTGCCGTCGATTTTAATATGGAGGTTATGGGGGCGTCGTGCAAGGCAAGAATGGATATCGAAGCATGATGACCATGCTCAAGTGCACCATCATCAAGATGAGGCTCCTGATGGTGCTGATATGAAGATGCAGCATGCAGGAAGTAGCATGCAATAAGCAAGTGATGGTGCTGATATGAAGATGCAGCATGCAGAGAGTACCATGCAACAGACTGGTGCAACCAAGTTGATGAAAAGCACAAATGCAGCACCTAAAAGATGTAAAGTACTGGCACAGAAAAGCAAAGCAACAAAAGGAAAGTATAGGGCGACATATCAACCTCAAGGGCTGCACTGACTAAACAGAAAAGCAAATAAAGTAATGAAAGAAATGAAAAGCAATGTCAAAGGCTTCAGACTGTAACAGATTGCTTGTAAAATAGTAGAAGATAAAAGTTAACTTTAGGACCCTTCCTTTAGTCCTTTCTATCTTTCTACAATGTATATATATGTGTAACAGAACCTTGTATTGTGTGTGTGAAAAATAGTAAGATCAGAGTTCTCTCTCAATACCTTTTGTCTTGTTTTCTCTCAAATTTAGGACCATTACTGCTCTCAAGGTCTTTTTGAACCAACAATTCAAGATCAAGGATTTAGGCACACTCAGGTATTTCCTTGGAATTGAAGTGGCTAGATCTCCTAAAGGCATACATATTTGTCAAAGGAAATACACCTTGGATATCCTGGCAGATTCAGGAACCTTGGGATCCAAACCACTAAAGCTGCCTATGGATCAGAACCACAAACTCAGCAAGGATTCTGGGATTCTATTGACTGACCCGAGCACCTACAGGAGACTAATTGGTCGCCTTCTATACTTAACCATCACTAGGCCAGACATTAGCTATCCTATTCAGATTTTAAGTCAATTTATGGCAGAACCAACCACTTCCCACCTTGCAGCAGCACATAAGGTGCTTAGATACCTTAAAGGAGCCCCTGGTCAAGGGATTTTTCTATCAGCTTCATCACCTATTCAGCTAAGGGGGTTTTGTGACTCGGATTGGGCCTCATGTCCAGACACTAGACGTTCTGTAATAGGCTGGACACTAGACGTTCTGTAACAGGTTATTGCTTATTTTTGGGAGACTCACTGATTTCTTGGAAATCAAAGAAGCAAACTGTTGTGTCTAGGTCATCTGCAGAAGCAGAATATAGAGCAATGGCTTCTGCCACTACTGAATTCACATGGCTACGACAAATCCTTGCTGATCTCCTCATTGATCATCCTCAAGCTGCTGTTTTACTTTGTGATAACCAGGCTGCACTTCACATAGCAGCCAATCCTGTCTTCCACGAAAGGACAAAGCATATAGAGGTTGACTGCCATCTGATTAGGGATAAAACTCAAGAAGGGAGCATAAGAACAGCTCATGTTTGCACCACTTCACAACTGGCAGATATATTTACTAAGGCACTCCCCTCTTATCTACTTCAATCTCATCTCTCCAAGATGGGAATAGCAAATATCTATTCTCCATCTTGTGGGAGGGTATCGAAGCATGATGACCATGCTCAAGTGCACCATTATCAAGATGAGGCTCCTGATGGTGCTGATATGAAAATGCAGCATGCAGGAAGTAGCATGCAACAAGCAAGTGATGGTGCTGATATGAAGATGCAGCATGCAGAGAGTACCATGCAACAGACTGGTGCAACCAAGTTGATGAAAAGCACAAATGCAGCACCTAAAAGATGTAAAGTATTGGCACAGAAAAGCAAAGCAACAAAAGGAAAGTATGGGGCGACATATCAACCTCAAGGGCTGCACTGACTAAATAGAAAAGCAAATAAAGTAATGAAAGAAATGAAAAGCAATGTCAAAGGCTTCAGACTGTAACATATTGCTTGTAAAACAGTAGAAGATAAAAGTTAACTTTAGGACCCTTCCTTTAGTCCTTTCTATCTTTCTGCAATGTATATATATATATATGTGTAACAGAACCTTGTATTGTGTGTGTGAAAAATAGTAAGATCAGAGTTCTCTCTCAATACCTTTTGTCTTGTTTTCTCTCAAATTCTTACAATGGAGGGAGTATCAGAATCAATCCAGTCAGTTTGGTGCTCCATCAGGTTTTGGATCTCTTGGGTAGCTTTGAAGCTAAAGGTAGTTAAGGGTCTCACCCGTAGAGATGAGGATGTGTTACGCTGTCTAAATTTGCCTTTCCCTGTAACACGGGAGAGAGTTGCATCTACGGTAAAGTGGAATCCGCCTAAGGTGGGATGGGTGAAGCTTAATATTGATGGGTGTTCATTAGGGAATCCTGGTGCTGCAGGGGCCGGAGGAATTATAAGAGATTCTAAGGGTGATTTTATATGCGGGTTTGCAGTTACTTTGTGCCATCAATCGAATAATTATGCGGAATTATTGGGATTATTGCATGGTCTTCGGAACATTTCTATGTTGGGTTTTACAAATGTGGAAATTGAGCTGGATTCCTTGCTTGTTATTCACTGGCTAAAGAACAAAAGATGTGGGCTTTGGTATATGGAAGATTTTTGGGAGGAAATTCAAAGTCGTTTAATTGGGATCAATTTTTCTTATTCTCATTCCTTTAGAGAGGCGAACTCGGCGGCATATGGATTTGCAAAATTTGGAGCACTAGGTTCCTCTAGAGTTTGGTCATCATTTTCAGACCTCCCTTCTCCTATTAAAGGCATCATTCGATTGGAAAAGGAGGGATTTCCATATATTCGTTTACATAGGAAGTGAGGTATTAGTGAGGGTTTGATTGTTGTTTTTGGGTTATTATTCCTTTGGTTTTTTCTGGTTTGGTTTTTTTTTAGGAAACTTGGATTTCCTCTTGTGATTGTTCTGTAATCATGGTTTTCCTCCACCTAAGTGAGGGTCTTTAATAAATTTGAGACGGAGTCACTATTGAACATGTGACTTTCGGCTCTTCATAAAAAAAAAAAAACAAAGAATCAAATAATACGAAGTTTTTCCTTTAATACAAAGCAAAAAATCCCATCTGCCTGTTCCTCATGTACATTAAGAGCAAATTTTGCTAGATTATGAACATTTCCCTATATGTATTTTGAACCACCCATTCTGATTTATTATGAAGAATCCCTTTTAATATATTCTACTAACTCATGTCCATGCCAGTCCCAGTTGTTTTCTTTACTATTGACAGCCTTTGTAACATTGCTAGCTTTTACTGTCTTGGATGCAGTAGTTTATCGACAAACTTGAGTGTATATTTTGGAGATTTGTTGGAAGAATCAAAGCAACTTGCATAACTATTTTAAGCTTTGGTGACAACATGAATGAGAACAATTTCAATTTTTTCCTTTGTGCAGAAACATTTGAGGTTCTCCTCTCGATTTCCATTAGTTAATCACTAAAAATGTGGTACACCAGTACAACTATAAATAAAAACTCGACACTAGTCAGCCATTTGACAGGCCTTGTGGTGTTTCATAGAAATCATTGTAAATTTGGTTTTTTTTTTTTTTTTAATTTGACTTTGTAAAAACAAATCCTTGATGAGTTTTTAAAACAAATGATTCCGCCACCATCATCCTCAATGCAAATACCCAGTGGTTTAAACAGTATGGTTTGACTACACACTTAGAGCATTGGTATTGGCTTCATCAAAAGCTTAGCCAAATGTAAAATTTGATGAATTTTATCAAAAAAGAGCTGCATTGGATTAGCTAAAAACATAAATGTGAAGCTTTTAGCTACAGTAAATCTATAAGTTTCTTCAAATTTGAAAGGCTACTATTCACTCATCAAATCTATTTTTTATTCACTTTTAATCTCCAAAGATCTTTTCTATTCACATTTAATCTCTAACCATCTTGTAATAATAATGTAAGAATCAAATTAAATTATTAATTAACATATGATTAGTGTGATTATAAAATATGAAAAAAAATAAAAATATTATTATTAAAAAAATAATATTATATTATTATTTTGATGAATCTAATAGCTAATTCAATGTGGGATTATAGATGTGAAGGTATTATATTTATGGAAAATATATACTTTTCATCAAATTTTAAAGATGAATTTGATGAATCCAATACTAATGCTCTTATATGCTCTAAATGATAGTCCGCCACGCGTACAAATATACAGTACATTACCTTTCTATTCCACTACTCCTACATAACATCGGAACCCCATTTCTTTTCCTAAACATTTCCTCAACCAAATCAAAGGACTCTCGATCTCCCTCCAAGTTTTTTGGCTGGGTTTGTGTTTTTCGCGACATGTCGTCGGAGAATGCTGTACCGGGGAACCCTCTGGTGAAGTTGGACTTTCGGGCGACCAGCGACGATGCGTGGTATAGCGTGATGGTGGAGTTAGACGGCGACTTTATGAGGCTCCAGTACTGCGGTTTCTCCGAGGAGCACGACCAAGCTTTCAAAGCCAGCGATTTTAAGAGCTTGAGCGAGGTCGACGACTTCGAGGGCCGGTTCAGACCCATGTCCGTTCAGGTCCAGGACTCCGAGTGCTACAGAGTCCTCCAAGGCGACGTTGTCTGCACTGCCTTTTCGTTCCAACACGAAGACGTCCGCTTCTACGATGCCCTCGTCGAGGGGGTGAGCGTCTCTCTCTCTCTCTCTCTCAAAAATGTTGAGTTTTACTGTTTTTTCTATATCCAACAGAACGACGGATACACCTTTTTATTCTGAACCTCTTTTGAGACAAACAATTATTATATAGGACCGCAAATGGGTCAATGCAAAATAGATTGAAAAAGTGTCACGTTCTTTTCAAACTTCAAGTAGGTGATTTGCACACGCATGGTCTGATGTTAAAAATTAACGTCAACAGGTCGATATCAGATGGGTAACATGCAAGCGTTTTACGACTTGTCAACAAATCGAAATCGTCTCATATTACACTGGTAGTGTAAAGCGTAGCTTCAAACAAGTTTGTGATTTTGTTTTGTGCACGCTTCTAACTTCAGCCCCTTTCTAGTACTCATTTCGGCCAATACCTTGACAGAAACATTTTCTAATATTTTCTTTTCTCTCTGTTCTCCATTTTAAAATTATAATTAAAAAGATTAATGCCGGGGACGAGAAACTGATTGTTATATGATTTTTAAAATGGGTTAGGTTATGAAATAGTTTTTCTTGTGTTGTTTTATTTTATTTTATTTTGGTTCCTTTGTTAGCTTCTACAAGTTTTTATGTAGGAAGGTTAGTCTTGTCCCCATTTTTTAGATGTATTTCTAAAAAGAGTCCCATGGACACAAAGGGATCTCACAAAGTGTCGGGATTGGGATACGGGATTGGGATGGGGAATGGGGAACTGACTCTAAGGTGCCGTTTGGATAATGAGTTGAGTTGAGATGAGATGAGATGAATTGAGATAAAAGTTAAATAAAATATTGTTAGAATTTTTTTTTTTTATATTATTATTATTTTGGAATTTGAAAAAATTGAATTGTTTATTATATTTTGTATGAAAATTTGAAAAATTTGTAATAATTAGATGGGATGAGTTGAGATCACTTTGTCTGGAGGCTCTGGGAAGCGGAAAGGGGGACGGGGGCGAGGGGGAAGAGAGAGAAAAAAGAAAAACTTAACTGACTTCACACAGTCAGTTTGTTGATCCTTTGTGTCCCTAGTGTTCTCCTTAATTTCTAGTTAATGGTTGTCTCGCTTATATGTGCTTCTAACAGATTTTTCAAGACAAGTTTTCTTGGGAGTTTTCTATTGATCAGTGAACATTAGTAGTTCATTTCTCATTTAGTGGTGCCCTTGGGGACCTCACTCTGGCTGGTGGGGTTGTCATTTGCTAAGTTGTCTGTTGGGCTTGTTTTGGTAGGTTGAACACGGTGAACATGCTAGCAAGCAAGGAGAAGAAGAGTGCTTATGCACTTTTATCGTTTTATGGATACATGGTCCAAATGCTGGAAACTTGACTGCTACATCTGTTGAGAACATTTGTCAAGTCCAGTCAAGTGCACAAATAGATCCCAAAGTGGCTTCTTTTCTTAATATAGCCAGGGAGAGATTTCTACGTAATGGGGCCCCTGTTTTGATTTCAAAAAATGATGAGAGCCCAAATATCAACCACAAGCTGAGTGTTTTTCAGTGTCTCAAGCAGGTACTTACTTTGTTTACGAAGTTCTTGATTTTTGTGTCTAAGCACATGGAAAATAAGAAATAGGCACATAAGCTGATATCTGGTTCTGCATGCCCATTTTGCCATATTTCTACTTACATAATTTTCAGATAGATGAACTATTGACAAATGCCACCCATTAAAAAGAGAAAATAATGAATCTGCTGGAGAGCATCATGGTTTAGGTTGTTTGCATAATCTTTTAGTATTGATATTATCAGTGCTTGTTTGTAGGAAGCAGGCCGTGCCCAGCTGTTCGCGAGTACAATATCTGAAGGTTTGTCCTTATCCAGTATGGAGAATGGAGATTCAGTTAGAGTCAACTCAGAAAGCTCTAAAGCCAAAGTACTTGGAGTTCACTAGTTTTGTCTTTTTCCTGTTATTTAGCTTCGTCTAGGGTAATATCCTCTTCAAAAATCATATGCTACGGAGTATTTTGTCACTTTTCACTGTCTTATAGAATAAAAAAAAAAAAAAAGGAAAGAAAGAAAAACTTATGTCACTGCCTTGTATCATTTGTGTCAGACCATGAGCTGCCAATCCACGTAAAACTAATTGGTGTTAGGGAAGAGACACACAGTTTTTTGGCATTTGATATCACACCCTCGGGCCTTGGAGCATCACAAGGAGCGGTATCGTGGACACATTCTAACAACTTGTATCTTTGGCCTTCCTATGTCATACTATCACTTTGGAAAGGAGTTCAATTCCAGTATTTTTTTTTCTAGCATGCTGTTTGATTGTATCCAAGCAAACTATCAGAGATAAATGTCCCTTTATAGCAGTTGCCTTTCATCAAATGCATTGGTTTCTGATTTTGTCACTAGTATTTGAAAAACTGGTTCCCCAATTTTGTTCTTTCTTCATCTCTCTTTTGTGCATGTGTGTATCTGAAGCAGGAGGGGTTAGCAATCATCCAGAAAGGACTATAGATGAAGATACGGATTTTGGGGGTGTAGAAAACCAGTATGTGATACTACTTGAGAATCTTGATAAAGGCTCATCTCCCTCAATTGTTTCGGAGTTCATTCATAGAGAAACATCCATATCACCTCAAGTCTATCTTTTCCTGAATTTGAATTCAGATCCGACGACAAAGGGAGCCCTTATGTTGGATTGTGAAAAGAAATTTCGAGAGCTTAGTGATTTTCTGGATAATCCCAATCACATCATCTTGTCCTCAAGTGGAAGGTATGTAATGTCAGTTGTTATTCCCTTTGTTTCTTCCTTATATTTTTTTTCCACAGGAATTATTTTGTATCAAATGACAGTTCAATGGCTTTGGTTCAACCTGTTTGTGCCTTTTGGGCTTAGCTTTAGCTTTAGTCAGTAGGGAATTTGCGTTCATAACTTGATTAATCATCTGCAGGCCATGGGTGATAATTGAGAAACTGTCGGGGAATAATATGCTAGGAGTAATATCAGCTGAGATCCAGATGGTTAAATCTCAGGCAAGCCTTTATTTTATTATGTTTTAGCTTTTGGGCCAATGGGATGAATATTAATATAGGAATAGAACGCATTCTACTGCACTCTCAAGCACTAGAGGGTTCAGCATGTCTATGTATTGCTCCATTCTTGCTAGTACTTTCACCCTTTTACCAGAATGAACACTCGGTAAGCTGGCATACAGAAGTTACAAGCTTTTTGTTGGTTCCTCCATCTAATTTATTCCCGTATCTATGGTGCAAGACCTCTCTTCATAGTGAAAAATAACCCCCCCCCCCCCCCCCCCAAAAAAAAAAAAACACCCAAAAAAATGAGAAGATTTAATAGCAAGTATGAAAAGTTTAATTGTCCACTTCTAGTTTCTTTATATTGGAATTCTTTTCGAATGAAAGAATATTAGTTATTGATAGAGCATTTAAAAAAATTGCAGATAATATTTCAGAACGGGTGCATTGGGAGTACCAATGAGTTAAAGGTTGTGTATTTAGGAACTGAAGAATACCAGATGGCTAAGCTGCTAAAGGATTTATTTGTGGAATTTTTTAATCATCAAAAGCAACTTGGCAAGAGACTAGCTTATGATGTTGGAAAGATCTTGCAGCGACACGATACAGTGTAACTGCTGAGATAGTATTAGTGCTCAGTTTACTCTTTATATTTGCTGATCAGGCTTTTGTCAATGTGACGACTCGCATAGTTTGTCATACAGAATCCATTATTAATACGTAGTTGCTTTCGGAGGGAATCCTGTCCGATGTACCTTCCCAGAAACCATCTGGTCACAAACAAATGAAAAACATAGAGATAATGTATTATGGTTCCCAAAGATGTTTCGGTACATACATTTACACAGACGAATGTACTCAACTAAATGTTAGCAAAGGTATGTTTTGTATTTTGTACGTTTTCAGTTCTGTAGTGCTAATATGTAAATATAGTCCGAAGCAAATTCTCACTTCAGCTCTTATGAATGCGATGTCGGTAAAAGAGGAGATTTCTTAAGAGCTTGTGTACTGATCTATGAGCGGCATTTTCTGGACCCAGATGCCATGATTCTTCTTGGAAGGGAAAGAAGCTTAGAGTTTACAAGCACTGCAGACATTCACAAATCTGTGATGGCATTAGTTGTTAGTGTTGGGATTGTGAAGCTTGGTCTATTCTTATGACTAGGGGTGCTACCTGCATCCTACTGGGTGGGGTAGCCCCCTTCTCGCCTCTGGAGGTGGGGTTTTGCAGTCCAGAACCTGCCCCATTGTCCCCCCTCCCCTCAAAAAAAAAAAGTGTCTTCGGCTTAGAATATGTTTCTGAGCCCAAAATGGCCCAGAAATAATTGGAATGGGTCCAAAATGGCCCAAAATTAGAAATTAACAAAAAAAATTACAAATAACCAAAAAAAAAATATTATAATAATAAAAATAATATACAAATTAAGAGAAAATGAAGTTACTTAATCAATTAATAATAATAATTAAGCTTTTATAATAATAAAAATGAAGAGAAAATAATTACAAAATTACAAACATAAAATATTGTTTCAATATTACAAATAACTGAATACAACTGTTTTATTAAAAAAAAAAAATTGAATAAAACTGAATTAAGTGAGCTGTTTGATATTTGAGGTGGATGACCAAGGGTGGAAAGACATATAATTAGTGTTGTCTACTGTGAGATCATGGAATTTGAAACATTAACAATTTAATAAGAAAATAAATTAGAATTATAAACAAGAAACAAAAATTAAAATTACAAACATATATTAGAAATGAAAAACTTAAAAATTAAAATTTGACTAACCAAGAGGAGGTGGTGATCAGCATGAGAATAGATCATTTGAATTTTGGTCCTTGGGCTTGGGATTATGATTGAGGCTTGAGCTGCGTAGATGACATTAAAATTATAAAAACTCAAAAAAATACAAGAAAAATAATTAGATATCAAAAATTATATAAATACAAAAAATAATTCGGGACAATACAAATTGTACAAATGTAATACTTGGGCCTAGGGTCCAAGCCCAGACTAGATGGAAGCCTAGCCCCTCAGGATGAAATGATGCCATTTAGGTACGCTTCTTCCCCCATTTCAGTTTCTTCTACCCCCAACGGTTTCGTTTCTTTTCTCCTTCTTTAGTTTTCTTCATCCCGAAAATCTCTCCACCCCAATTTCCATCTTCTCCACGTGTATGCGGTTTTGATTTTCCTTTTCTCTTCTTTTCTCCCACCACCTAGATCTCTCTCTCTATTACCTATTTCCTTCTCTTTTCAGTTTCGTACCCCATCCTCACAAATCTCGCACTTACAGAGCATCCCACCCCTTCTCCTCGTCGCGTGTCACCACCATTAAGGCGCCGCCGCAGGTGGTCTTGTTAGAAACCTCGGTCGAGTCCCTAAACACTAGATTCACCACAGTTAGGATCTCCTCGAGATGGCCGAATGCCTATTCCTCTCTTGCTTGATTCTCGAACAATGGTGGCAAGGTGGCCACTTTGGTAGGGTGGGGTTAAGTGTTTAGGCTAGGATGAGTATATGGGATGATGAAAAAATTAGCTAAATGTTTGGGTGGCTAGGGTTGGATGTGGTGCACGGCAATAGTGGCAACTAGGGTTGGCGCCACTATGGGGTTTAAGTTTAGGGTTTGGATGATGAGATTAGGGTTAGGAGATGAAAGATGAAATTAGGGTTTAGGTGTTGGTCGGCTAGGGCTTGACCAAATAGGGTAGATTAGTGTTTTTAGGAAAGTTTCCTAAAAATTTGGGATTTGATTTGGAGGAAGGGGGTGGCCGGCCAAATGGTTTGATATGGTTAACTAGGGTTTCCAAAATATGGAAACACTAATTATGGTAAGAGTGGTGGGCGGCTAGGTCAAATTCAAATAAGGCATGTGTTGGCTGAAATTTGAATTTGAACCAAGAAGGAAGGTGAGGTTCGGCTAGGGCAAATATGGATGAGCCAACAATTTATGGAAAGTTGACAAACACTATGCTTGGCCGAAAATAGGGTTTGGATGGATTGAATGACAATGCCATGGAAGAACACCAAGAACACAATGAAGATCACTCAAGAACAAAGTATAAATACTAATGCACTTGAATGAACAATTGAAAGTAATTCAACAAATGATTCACGAATTGCACAAGTGTTGAATAAACCTCATATATTGATAAAATGTCAAGAACAAAGATAAAGTAATTTGGATTCACGAATTGCACCAAGTTACAAGAACAAGATAAATGAATCACTCCAATTCAATGAATTGCATGGAGTGATCCTCTTTTTGGGATTCATGAATTGCACCCAAAAAGTCAAAGTGCTAAGCACCGAATATGATCTCTCAACAATAGTCCTCACTCTAGTGATTTTGCCAAAAGATTCCAAAGTAAATGAAAGTTGTCATATTTATAAGCAAAACAATATGGAAACCCCCAATAGGTCCATTTGAAATAAAAGAAATAAAATAACTCAAGATAGTGGCATGGACCACATGGCCGTGGCATGCATGAGCCAATGGTTCGGCTAAGGTGGTGCATGGTGGTCCTCGGTCTGGTCCATGGCTAAGTGGCACGACATGACTAGCTGTGGTGCATGGCATGGTGCCATGCAAGGGCCGGCTGGTGGGCATGGCATGGTGCCATGTTAGGACTGCTGATGGTGGTTAGCCATGTGTGCCTGCTGCAAGGCATGGGATGGAGCCATGCGCTGGATGGCATGCCCGATGGGCATGCCACTGACCTGCTCGGCAAGGCATGGGCTGGAGCTGTGCGCTGGATGGCATGCTACTAGCCTGCTCTGCATGGCACGGGCTGGAGTTGTGCGTTGGATGGCATGCCACTAACCTTGCTGGCGTGGGGCATGGGCGTGCACCTGGTGGGCGTGCGCATGGCCCTGATGCTGTGCGTGCGCATGGCCCGCCTGCTGTGAGTGCGCATGGCCCGGCTGGGCGTGTGCATGGGCCTGCCACACATGGGTGTGCATAGGGCCTTGCGGCCAAGGTGGATGTGCAGGGGCGTGCGCTGTGCTGCGCATGGCCACTAACCTCGCTAGGCTCGTGGCCTGGCCTGGGCATGGGCATGCGCATGGCCTTCATGCTGGGCACCTTGTGTGTGTTATGGCACGGGCCAAGGCATGTGTGTGGCTTATCCATGGGCATTCTGGGCGCCCCGTGCTTGACAAGGCACTGGCCAAGGTATGCCCAAGGGCTGTCCGAGGGGCATGTCCCTATCATGGCTAAGGCATGGGGCGGCTTGCTTAGAGGCCACTTTACGTGGGGGTCTAATAGGCCTCTTATCGACGTCGGTAAGCCCACTCTTTGTTCACTCCCTCTATTTAAGTTTCAGACCTCTCTCACTCACTTTCTGTTCTTACTCACACATACAAATTTACAACGATTTTTCACTAACAAACTCCCTTATAGATTAGTCTTCCAAAACTGTGTTGTGCCATCACAGCGGGTTGTGTCGTCATAAGTGGGCTCTCCTCTCTTCAGTAAGCCCACGTTTTTCGCTCCCTTTGTTGTCATCTTTCCACCATAAATATTTGTATTCGATTTTACTTTTATTCATTTTTGTTTTATTTTTCCCTTGCCAATTGAATTAGTCATGCGACACCCTTTTGTCCGAGTGTAATTCAGTTGTCGCCAACGCCTCTATATTCTTCCCTTTCCACTATACAAGAACTCAAATGTTGGTAAGGCCTTTGCTGACTCTGGTTGTAGTTTGTTGCCCTCTTTGATTTAGTTTTTCTCCATCACACGATATCCCTCACTGGCCCTTGGATTTCTCACTCGTGCAGCACATACGTTTGTTAGTACCATAATGGACCAGTGACTACCATAGAGCAAACTCACCACCAGGGGTATTAAGATCAGTCCTAAACTGTACCTTCTCGCCATCGTCTTAGTTGTATCAATTACACAAGATTTTAGTAAGGTATTCAAGTACTAGCTGTAATGCTCCAAACCTAAAACTATAAACGGACAGAGTTCTGTCTATATTTTCAAAACTTTCTTTTTATTTACAACATATATCATATATACAACCTCCAAAGTATTCACAACTATAATACATTGATCCTCAAAAACCCATTCACAAGTTTGACTAGAGACATTAAATTCTAAATAATTAAAAATATAGATACTCCAACAAAAACAATAAAATAACTAAAATATGACCATAAGAAAACTGTTTGTACAACCAAAACTATCTTCAAGCAACAAAACCGTTAAGCCCCAAAACTTCCAACCTCAAGTGACTAACCAAATCCACTCTGGAATTTTTGGCACAAATGCTATCATTTCAAAGGCAAGAACTTTTTACAACTTTAAAAAATATGTGAAATGAAGTGGTGAGCTGCCACATGCTCAGTAAGTAGCAATTTAATGGAGGTGTGGAAATTGACAATTTTCTTGAATATAAGAGAGAATAAATTTTCAATAAAATAATGTGAGCAATACAATTTTATCTCAATCAAGATATTTAGCTAAATATCATATTCAATGCCACATGATAATAAGAAAATCACCAATATATCACGAAGATATCATGCCATGAAGACATTATGCTGCAAGGCCATCGATATACCACAAAAATATAATGCCACAAAGACATCACGCCACGATGGACGTCAAACATGTCACAAAGACATTCTTATTATGGGCTTAAGAATAAATAACATGCTCACATTTAACTTTCAAATCTAATAAGCCACATATAATTTTTCAAACATTTCAATCATTATAAAATTTGCACAAATCCCACAAGCAGGGCCAAAATAGCATAAGAATGTACACAAATCCAAAGTTTATAAAATTTGAAATATAATACCCAAGTGCACCATTCCAAACAAAATCAACAGTTCTTTTATTAAAAACCCATTAAAGAGCCATTTACCTCAATTTCTAGTCAAAATAGTCATGATATTCCTTTGCCAATGATCACTTGGAACCTATTTCAAGGTCATTATAATCTATCAACTTCTACTCTAAAAATGATCTCACTTAATTTTAAAATTTCACACAATCCTTAATATCATGAATTTAGACTTCTTCTAAAAGATTATCCTCCAAAATTGATAAACTTAAAATTTTTAAGTTATAAATACGCTGTCAGACTTCACTACACCAGCCTCTATCCCTTTATTAATTCAACGTAAATAATATCTACAGTCAACCATATAACAGTGCCATAAAAAATATATTAGTTCTAGCTAATACCCACCACCAACAGTTAAATATTAAATTCATCTTCTAGACACTTTAACAACCTAATCAACTAGGTATATTCTCAACAATTCATAGGACCAAATCTTAACAAATTTTATACTCAAAATTCATTAAATATACTATTTATGAGGGATGAGAATTTACCTAATATTGTTGTTGATGGTGATGAAACCAAAGTTTCAAATACCGTACCGTACCGGCCGGTACGACCGGTATTTTCCGTACCGGCCACCGGACCGGTACAGGTACACCCTGTGTTCCGTACCGGCTGAAATACCGGTCGTACCGGCCAGTACCGGCCGATATTTCGGCTTGTACCGGCCTGTGTACCGGTCGGTACCGGCCGATATTTCGGCCTTATTTTTTTTATTTTTATTTTTTCATATTTTCAAACTACAAGTTCATTTTTTGACCCTTAATTTAGATTATGCTATTTATAATTTATATATCTATATATTTATATATAATTTATTTATATATAGACTATTATTTTGAAATATAATTTATATATATAATTTATTCATATACCGAAATGTTATCCCGAAATGGTAGACGAAACGGTACCGGTACCGGAATATTTCGTTCCAGTGGCTCGACCGGTACGACATCCGGTACGGTATTCAAAACATTGGATGAAACAGTAAGGAGTAGTGGTTGTGGGTAGAGGTTACATAGAGAGAGAGAGAGAATATAAATCTGTATGATTTAGAGAGAGAGAGAGTAATTATATATATATACACACGGTGGGGTGGGGGAATTGAGAGATACGAGATGGGGGGAGGGTGTAGTGTGTGTGTGAGAGAACTGAAGAAAGAGAGTTGCGTATGAGAGTGTGTATGAATGTGGGGGAGGGGGGGGGGGAGAGAGAGAGAGAGAGAGAGAGAGAGAGAGAGAGAGAGAGAGATGAAGTGAGGGGAGGAGGTTGTACGAGAGAGTAAGGTTAGATTGGGAGGGGGGTTGTGGGCTGGGTTGGGTACTTTAGCAATGTAATTTTTCTGTTAACTATGTATTTCATATATTGGTATATATATTGGAAGTTATGCTGCCTTTTTTTTTGGCGTGTTAGAAACGGTAGAATTAGGGTTTTCTTGGTTGAGCCAAAGTGTGGACAGATTATATTTGTGGTGAGTTGGCTGAATTACGGTAATTGTTTGGGTTGACTTATGGCTGTTTGAGGGTGAAGTTACATGCCCATATTGAGTTGTATGCTGGTGGTATTGGGATTTATATATGATGGATTGGAGTTGACGTGATTGTTTGGGTCATATGTGGTCGTTAGAGTTGATGAGAGATTGATTTGAATTTTACATTGTTGCTTTTGGGTTGATGTTGGTTATGAAAAAATGATGTATGTGCTGTCTATGTTGGACACACTGTAAAGGTGCAATGTGAGTGTTTAATAAACAATCTGAGTGGGGGCTGGTTAATGTAGAGGTACGAAGGGTTGGGATTGGTTATAAACTAACTGGTTAGAAGCTTGTGTTTTGTTAGTGTAAACTTGTGAAGGTTTTATCGATAAGTTTTGTGCAGGTATTGATGTTAACTTATGAGAGACTAATTTTTTATTTAGGTTACTATGATACAGCTAGAGTGCGACTTAAGACGTAAATAATACACGAAAGTAAGATAAGCGAGATTTTTATACTAGACTTTGCATAATAGAAATGAAATGAGGTTGATTTAAAAATATGCATGCTTGCTTTGAAAAAAAATATGAAAACAACCTCAGATATGTGTTTCTGCATATTCATTAAATCTGTATAAGAATGAAATATTTTTTTTTATGACTGATATAGACATGAGCTTATTTTAACATTTTGTTTCAAAACTGTGAAAAAGAGCGAATATGAGATCTAAAAAGTTTTACTTTGATTAAATGAAGATGCTTTGATTTGGTTCTTTTGAATATGTGAAATGATCTAAAGTTATTCAGTACTCTGCTTTGATACGATGTGTCATCTGAAAAATCTTGACATGAATTTTTGATTCTGTATCTGATTATAATCTGCTTCCGATGTTGTTTTTGTTCTGTTTCTGTTAAGGCCCTGCCATGGGTATAATAGTGGTATACGGCCCTATCACGGGTATAATAGTGACATACGGTCTCGCTACGAGTATAATGTTGGTTTATAACCCTACCATGGGGGTTAAATATGGTATACAACCCAACCATGGGTGTACTAGTGGCATATGGCCCCACCGCGGGTATAATGGTAGTTTATAACCCTACCATGGGGTTAAATATGGTCTCTGACCGAATGTGATACTCTGATATGATATGAAGATGATATCTCAATTTATAATATGCCAACGATTTTTTTTGGAATAAGAATGTTTTTCTGAAAGTTTCGCCTTGATATTTTATAACATATTTTGATTCTGTATTTTGAAAGTAAATATTTTATTTTGTATTCTGAAATCTGTAAATGCTCATGTTTACATATTAGTATATGTTATCTGCTTACTGAGTTGTTGATAACTCACTTCTTTATCTTCACAATGTTTCAAATGATTTTGACGGTTCAACTGAGAATCAGTAATAGAGTACATGTGCAAGATTAGCTAAAGATAGTAGTTATGTCGGGGTACTAGTGCTGTTGGTGAATTTATTTATTTAGTAAATGGATTTCAATATGTTTAGATGATTATGAAGACTTATGTAAGCTCTATTTTATTTTATTACATTAATTGAGACGTGGGGAAGTTGATCTATTTTATTTGGGTTACTATATTGAGGATCTGATGGATTCGTATGTGTAGTTAATCATATTAGAAGATTTTATGTTTGATTTAGAGTCTTTGGAAATATATATTGGATATGGATAATATATTAGAAATGTTGAAGTTGATTGTCAGGTAATAGGAGTTAACTCTCTGGACCTCCGAGATCAAGGCATTACAACAAACCTATGGCAAATGGCAATGGTGGGTCCAATACCATGAAGTCATAACGTAGTCTCATGTATTGCTACAAAAAAAAATAAATTTGAAATTAATACCGATGAAATGAATATAAATAAATCACAATAATAAAATGAAATCAACAATTACCGGATCCTGGCTGATTACCACCCTCATTCTCGTTGGTCTCCTTAAAGTCAAGAATATCTGGAACATAAATTTCTATCCTGTTGATCCAATTCTACGTGCAAATCAATGCCTCCATAGTGATATTAAATAATGAACTCCAGAATAGATCCAATATGTGCCCTCCGGTACTAAAGGTCGACTCTGAGGTAACGGTGTTAATAGGGATAACCAAAATACTTCGACTTCTGGAGGAGGCAGTGAGGTACGTGTAGGTGTAGGTGCATTACCACCCCTGATCACGGTAAGCACATCAAATAATTTATCAAAGGTTTCTCTAACCATTGTCCCAATAAGCTCAGCCCATGCGTTCCTGTGCGCAAATCTCAAATCATATATCATGCCATCAATTTTGATTTGGGGGTTAAGACCAACAACCGCAAATAAAAAAATATTTAGTCTACTCAAATCTCCCTAATACTTGTTATATTTGACCCTCATCATCAATGTCATCTTCCGCATCTTAATATGGTCACCCCTACACATTTCATCCAATTTTTCTTTCACCCTACATCTTTATTGATAGAAATCATTGGATGTAGGGTACAAAGAATTAGATAGCCTCAATGTGATATTGTAGAAAAAGCCTAAAAAAATCTACAAAAATAGTAACAACCTCATAATCATCATCAATAGGCTTTCCTAATTTCCGTGCTTATTAAAATATTTGACATATTGAATGTTTTCGTCTCCCAAAAATTCAAAGGCCGCCTTATATTCTTGGGCTGCCTCCAACATCAAGATGGTTGAGTCCCATCTTGTAGGAACATCAATACAAAGGTCCTTATTTGATATTATGCCTGCATTTCTCGCAGCAACCTTGAATTACTCTAATCTAGTAGGAGAAGATCTCACAATTCTCACAGCCGTTCAACTTGTGCAACCGGGTCATCAACATCTTTCAACCCATCAGTCACAATTAAATTCAAAATATGTAAAGCACTAACATGCAAATAGTCACAATCCAAAATTGTCTTATTTGCTTCTCTAAGATAAGATATCTTAAGGTGACATCGTTAGACGGGACATTATCAACTGTAACTATCAAAATTCGTGCTAACTCCCACTCCTTTATTGCGGCTTCCAAGGCTTTCCCAACCGTCTCACCCTTGTGATAAAAAATTTGACAACTTTTTTTTTATGTAGTGTTCAATTATAATCAATGAAATGCACAATTAAATACATGTAATTATAATTTTGGATGGATGTCCAAGTATCGGTAGTGAGACAAACTACTTGAACATTCCTTTACCCTTTTTACCCTCTACTAGTTGTTGCCATTGTAATCAATAACGTTTAAGAAGGTCTTGTTGCAGATGATGAATGTTGCAAGCTAGCTAGATCATGTCAATAATCTAAAGCAAATGAATTTAATTATTTTTTTTATTCAATTTTCAATCTTGAAACCCGTAAATTAATTTAGAGTTTCAGTTTGGAACCCTAAACTAATTAAGTGTTCCAATCCGTAAATCCTAACTTAATTTAGGGTTTCCCACTTTTCCTAAATTAATTGAAACCCTTAAATTAATTTAGGGTTTACGTAAACCCTAAAGTCACCAAAACACACAAAACAATTAACACAAACATCACAAAACACATGCACAAATCGAATCTCCATAGCACACAATTCACGAAGACATAATCTCATTCTTTAACTCCTCCATTTAATCACATCCTTTCTCAAACATCCTCAACTCAAAAAAATAAAAAATAACCACTTTGGAGTTCGAATTCGATTAACTTACCTTCAGCGACAGAGATGACCTAGTGCTTACGATGGACGGATGGCGACGAAGATGAGAGAGAGAGAGAGAGAGAGAGAGAGAGAGAGAGAGAGAGAGAGAGAGAGAGAGAGAGAGTTTTCAGAGACTCTAAGGGAATAGAGAAGGGGGTAGGGAGAGTCGCGCGGGGGGGCGGGGGATCTTAACACCTCATACGAGAACGACGTTGTTTTATTTGTGACAAAACGGTGTGGTTTTGGTATGGGGTGTTGTTTTATAAAATTCCCCAGCCATAAAATGATACCGTATTGTTAGATATAAAATGACGTCGTTTTATGACTAGAGATTTATTTTTATACATAAATACATATATATTTATAATATAAATATATATACACGGGCGGGGGAAAACTAGGGCGAGGCTAGGCCCTCTCCATCCCCCACCTCTGTTGGAGGCCAAAGATGCAGGTGGGCCACCCGCCCCCCGCATTTGGCGGCAGGAGCCTCGCCCCTCCCATATGGAGAGCGGGACGAATGGGGGAGGGGCAGCAAGGTACGGGGCCCTGCTGCCCACCCCTACTTGTGGCAGCCCAATCCAACAAGGATTCATTATGAGTTTTTGGTGGAATTTGAATGAAACTTGAGTCGATACTCATGGGGGTCTGGGTGCTTTGTTCCTGGAAATTTTTTTTGACCCGTTTTGTGACTTGAGAAACATAAGACAAAAAGTTCACTTGGCGTTTGTTTGACAGATTGCTCGAGTGAAGCTAAGGTAGAGAGTTCGCTCGATGCTTGCTCGAGCGAATATCAGAGAGAGAGAGAGTTCCTCTTCGATAATTGAAGAACAATTCCTCTGGCCTCCAATAAAATCTGACTGCATCATCAATCCTATGCTAGATACAATGAGACTCATCACATCCCATTGCCTAAAATAAATAAATAACACTCCCAAATTCCAATGCTCCTGTTGGAACTTCTGCGAGAAAACAATACTTTCTCATCATTCCCCACGCCTCCCATAGTATGCGAGGCCATCTCCAAGTGTTAGGAAGTTGCAATGGAGAAAAATAAGAACTCAAATGGTGGGAAGGTCATACACTTTATAGTGTTTCAAGCTCCTTCAACATTGGGGTTTTACCATCAAAACCCAATTTAATGGCCAACAACTCATGCTAATTGGTTTTTACCATCAAAACCCAAGTGTAGGACAAGAAGCTTTTAATAAAGCTAATATAGAAAAGGCAGTCAGAGCCAAACAACATCCAAAAGAAGCATCATGAAATGAAGGGGGGCAAAATAATAATCCTCCAAAATTGTGTACGGGTAACTCTGGACTTTTCTTGTTCCATTTTGGTGGGGCTGTTGCTCTTTCAAATGGGTGTAAACCAAATCAGATTGCTCGGAAAGAAGGGATTATGGGGGATCTCTATAAAGAATATCCAATAGATCATGTCGAGAGTGATCATTCTTCGAATAAGAAAGAGAGTATGATGGAAGAATACAAATTGTTTGCAGCAAGAAATGGTATAAGGTTTTCATTTTTCTAATATAGTAATGAGAAGGTGTGAGGTGGCTGTTGAGTA
The DNA here is from genome assembly GCA_029856935.1 of Cyclocarya paliurus. Classification (NCBI taxonomy): domain Eukaryota; kingdom Viridiplantae; phylum Streptophyta; class Magnoliopsida; order Fagales; family Juglandaceae; genus Cyclocarya; species Cyclocarya paliurus. Next base: position 36,977,293 of record CM056950.1, on the reverse strand, counting down.
TTTTAGTACCCATCTTCTTATTTGGAAATGACTTTGAGTACTTTGTAATTCGCTGAACAATAATCTTCAGAAATTCCAATTTTTACTTGTCGGATCCTTAATTGTTTGTTATCCCATTTCTCCTCATTGTTTTTCCTTATGTAGAAAGAGAGAGAGAGAGGAAAAGAAAGAAATGATTCAAGAGTGCATAATGTTTGAAGAGTTTTCTATATGAAGTTAGTCCTTTTTCACCATTAATGAAGGATTTGTTGGCACGAATCATTTTCATTTGATTCTGGTGCATGTTGTTTGGATTAGTTGCGTAAAATTCTTTCCACTTTGTGAGAAACTTAAACAAGAAGCCCACAATGTCCGAACAAATTATAAAGTTCATAAGGATTTATGATGGAAATGACCTAGAAAAGATACCAAGAGAGTTGCTATAAAAATCAAACCTTGAGCGCCATGCATAAGTGCTCAATCCTGTGGTGTGTGGTTCTACGGTCCAAATAGAAGGCCTACGTGATCCTGTGGTGTGTGGTTCTATGGTCCAAATAGAAGGCCTATGTGGCACCCGCCCATTGGAGGATATTTCTTTGAGTCGTGTGATTGATTTCTCATTTTTCTATATTTTCTTGCGTTGTTTTAATAAAAACTGGTATCAAGAGCCAATGTTTGGGTTTGAAGGGAGAACGATGGCATGAGACGAAGTGAACGTTGGAATCGAGAAGTTTGATGGTACAGACTCGGGCATTGGAGGATGCAGATTGAGAATTATCCCTACGGGAAGAGGCTCCATCTTCCTCTCTTGGGAAACAAGCCAGACAGTATGGAGGATGCTGATTGAAACCTTTTAGATCGATAGGACCAGGGGTTATTTGGTTGACCCTTTCAAGATCGGTTGCACACGATATTATCGAGGAGAAGACCACAACAGATTTCATGGTAGTTTTGTTAGGTATGTATAAAAAGTCATCGATGAATAACAAGATGCATCTAATGAAGAAATTGTTCAACCTCAAGATGACAGGAGGTACGCCTGTTGCCCAACATCTGAATGAGTTTAACACTATCACAAACCAACTATCGTTTGTTGAGATTGAGTTTTGATGATAAAATTAGGGCATTGATCTTGTTGGTGTCCTTTCCAAATAGTTGATAGGCCATGAGAATGGTGGTGAGTAATTCTACGAGGAAGATGAAGTTAAAATACAACGAAATTTGAAATTTGATTCTTGCTGATGAGGCACTTTTGAATGTGAGGTTGGGGAAGCAAAAGGGGATGGTTTTGCAGTTATTCATGAATCTAAATCTGTAGCCTAGGTAAATTTCCTGAGACCACAATGTAGAGCAAAGGTATGAGAGATGGGGAGAGCACGCCTGGTGATCTAGGGTCGTCTACACCCACAGCTGCTGCTCGTAGGGTTTCTAGGACAACTAGACCTTTGTAGCATTATTCACCCACCTTGAACTATATCCTGTTGACTGAAGGTGGTGAACCGAGAAATTATGGTAAAATCTTGCGAGATGGAAATCCAGTTGAAGAAGCGAGCACGTTGGTTGAAGATTGAACAAGATCGTAGTAAAAGGAGCGATCAGTTGCCCAAGTCAGAGAATAAGGTCTCAGCTATTGGTTCTCTGATGTATGCCAATGTTTGTACAAGACTAGATATTCCCAGTACAGTGAGAGTTAAGAGTTATCTTGCAGATGTGTTGATTGAGGACACTACATGTGAGGAACTGAAGTTGAGCACAACTTCAATGGATCTTCTAGCTTGAAGACAAGGGTTATGAGTTGTAGAGGTAGAGGATTTCAATTTGGGGGGTAGATGATGATGTGTTGTTTGTACCAGTCTTCAAGTGGGAGGTTTTTGGATTTGTGGAGTCTAGTTTATTCTTGTAGTCGTCCGAATTGATTACCTGACTTGACAAGGATTCATTATGATTTTTCGATCGAGTTTTAATGAGGCTTGGGAAATTACTCGTTGGGGTCTCGGGAAAAATTTTCGTCCCATTTTGTGACTCAAGAAATGCAAGACAGAACATTCGCTCGACACTTGCACAACAGGTCGCTTGAGAGAAGATCAAATAGAGAGTTTACTCGACACATGCTTGACATGTTGCTTGATCGAACATAAGACAGAGAGTTCACTTGAGACTTGCCAAACACCTTACTCAAGTGAATAACGCAATAATTGAAGACTTCTATCATGTAACACTATAAATATGTTTATTATGAAGAGTATGACTGTCTAGAATAGTGTAATTTTGTCCCACAACATATTTTGACATTCCTCAAGATAATAAAATCTTTTGTAGCTTTGTGGACGTAAACATGTTGTCGAACTGCATAAATTTTTGAGTCGTGTGATTGATTTCTTATTTTACTTTTTTTTTTTTTTGCATTGTTTTCACACTAGATAGAGCTTTTATGGTCGAGATAGGAATCAAGTAACTTTGTAAATGGTTTCTGTTAGATCACTGGTCTTTCAACTGTGGAAACCGCCTGCATGCTTTGCAATTCACTGAGAGGGACACAACCTGTATGTTCTACAATAATTAATGTTACCTAAATGTTGTAAAAGTTCAAAGACATAAGAAAAATGATATTCACAAGCATTTTAACCCTTATCATTTTATAATCCGTAACACAACATCAAATAATTGATAGGCGATAAAAAGGAAAAAAAAAAAAAACTAGCTAATAACTTTCTAACCTACGATAGCAGATGATTGAAAAGGTTATGAAAAACATTACTAAAAGAGAAGTATTCATTAGGTATAAGTCTGGAAGTAGCCAGAATAAAACCAAATCCACGCAAAGAAAATAAAATTGTAATAGTATCGAGTCATTGAATTTCAATAAAGGAGTGAAGCATCACACCGATAACAATTGGCCGGTATACTCAACATAATAGAACACCGTTCTTCACTGAAAGATTCCAGTTAGGATCCATCATAGCTTCTGATACAGCTCCATTCTTCTGGAATGTATTATTGGCTCAGTACAAAAAGTCAATGTCTTCCTGTTCAAGCTATTATGAGGTAAAAGAAGCCTCATGATTCTGCATAAGCAGATTGTATGCAACAAAACCATTTTTTCTGCTGTAAAAATCAAATTGAAAGCAATATATTAACCCATAAACTTCATTACAAGGCAACATGATGGTACCATCAAAGAAATTCCAAGACATCTTTCGTCAAGCATGAACGTATCATTGTCATCCAAAACCAGCCTCGGGAGAAAGCCATAAAAATCAATTAGCAGGGCTATCAGTCATTAGGCAACATAATATATATAGTACCATAACAAAAGAAAGATATTAGATGGAATAGTGGACTTTAGGCAAAAAGTAAGATCAGTAACATGACAGCAGCCGTGTGAAGCAAGATGTTGAATCGATCAGATAAGACTAAAATGTGAGCACAGCTGTTCCACGGACTTGTGGACTTGGATTTTATGTACGAAATAGCAAAAGGAAGGCTAAAAAGAATATTGTTGGGGAATGTGCGTCGAAAACAACAGAGAATTCGTTGGATCCTTATAGTGCACTTTGGAAATCGGACCCATTAACTAAAAGCAACAGAAACACATTTCCATAAAATCATGTATATATCATATACTGACTTTTTACACATAAATAAGTCATTTTATGCATATTAATTCAGATCAAGGATTCATGTTAGTCACATATATAGGTCCCAAATGTAAATATTGTAGATTTCCATTGCCAGGCCTCGTTTGTTTTCGGAGATGAGATGAAAACTTTTGAGATGAGATGAATTATTTATTTTATTTTGTATTGAAATTTGAAAAAGTTGTAATAATTAGGTGAGAGAAGATGAGATGAATTTGAAAAAATTGAATTGTTTATTTTATTTTATATTAGAATTGAAAAAAGTGTAATGATGAAATTGAGATGAGATGAGATTAGGGGTGTTCATCCGGGTTCCAACCCGGGTACACCCGGACGGGAACCCGGGTTTCCAACCCGGGCCGGAACCCGGACCGGGTTAGCCCGGGTTAGACCCGAGCCGGAACCCGGATGAATCCGGGTTGTAAATCCGGAACCCGGTTTTTTTTTTTTTTTTCTTCTTCTTATTCTTCTTTTCTTTCTTTCTTTTTTAATCTGTGTTCACGAGTTTGATAGTTATGATGTAACTGATGTTATTATTTACACTTTCAAAATTATTTAAGTGTAATAATAACAAAAATGTGGTCTATATACTGTTTTTTAAAACAAAAATGTGGCCTTAGTTTTTCTTTTTATGTTTTTTTTTTAGAACAAGGCCTTCATCTAAATGGTCTGGACCAACCACTTAATCAATCTATAATCAAATCATATATGCATGATGCAGATATACTCAATAAGCCGAGGTAAACACCCATATGCTAGAAAATACAAACCGTTGTGGGATTTGTTATAAAGTGGAAAGATGACAAAGGCATCTTTCTTAGTCTAGATTTTTGAGAAAAAGAATGTGCTGAACATCTTGATATTTAAAAAAAAAAAAAAAAAAAAAAAACCGGGTTTCGGATTTACAACCCGGTACCCGGACCGGATCAACCCGGGTTCCGGCCCGGATTTGTTCCGAGCCGGAACCTGAAACCGGAATCCGGTTTCCCGGATTCCGGACCGGGTCGGGAAAAAACCCGGCCCGGATGAACACCCCTAGATGAGATGAGATGAGATATTTTTAAAAAACAAACGAGGCCTAGTCGACAGATGCAAGAAATTTAAAACCACAGGTTTGATATGATCAATGTAATTATACTTGAGGTTCATTTGAAACTGAGGCTAAATATATTAATATATTTGAGCATACTGAAAGTAATTCTTCTTTGATAAGTAAGCAAATCGTAAATAATTCTAAAGAAAATTTGGGAGTGAAAAAGGTAATCCCTAGACACGTAATCATGTGTGAGTTTGATTAATAAGTAGCAGTCTTCAACAATTTTTTTTTTAATATAATTAGTCTTCAACAAATTCAACATCTATTTTGAGAAATTGACTATATCTTGGCCACAAATCAGGAAATAGTGAAATGCACGATGTAAATTTTACAGCTTTTCGCAGGATGTGATATTGAAATAACGAAAGAAAGTTCTAAAGCAATGGAATATTTTTATGATAATGAAAGTTCAAAGGAACATCTTAAATTGTCAACCTAACGCAATCCTCCAGCTAGCTTTTATTGGGAATTAAGGCATGGCATGACTGTACAAAATGAACAGGCTCAAAGCATAGAATGGATGGAGGGAGATATCAGATTGTTAACCCAATACAAGAAATATGAAAGATTGCAACGTACAGGATGAGGTTTCCCAAGAATAGCTCCGTGCTTATATTTTGTGTCATCCTTTGGTAGTGAGTCAACCTTGCCACCTGTCTTTTTCTCATTTCGAGCCTTGTTGAAGATTACTGTGAATCCCTCGGCTGAGGCTGGGTTGTTGACATCCCATTCACCAAATTTTGGCAGAGGTCCACCCCTTCTCTGTGGAGATTCAAAATTTGATCATATGATAGCTAGGACGTATGAGTAATGCAATAAAAAACAAAAAAATGCAATAGTCTTACACACGCTCAAGTCTTGCCACTTCCATATTAAACAAAGGAAAACCTACTATAACCAACAAAGTCATTGAGATCTAGCTAGGTAGGAAGTGGGTGCTGTACTTCATCACATGCATTAACACAGGGATCCTAACTAAGCTAACTGTATTTTTTAAAACACGTACACAAGACAATATCAGAGATGCTTCCAAAAATATTTATAACAATGGAACATGATATATAACATAAACACATAAAATCAAGAGATCAATGTCAAAGGGAAAGGAAAGAGGCAGTATGGAAAAATTATAAAATTGACCATTATAATCTGTCCAATCACCGATATTGCATAAGACGGAAAACTTTTTTCGCTAGGCAGTATAATATGGTAACTGCAACATATATATTGAAATGAGTTGGTTCGCTTACATAAAAGAAAAAGTGCCGGAAATACTAAAGATAGTATCACAAAGGACAAAGTGAGAACAATAAGGATAGTTGTCCCAGCTGCGAGATAAAACCACAAGCAAGCGCTAAGATGATGAAATATTTGCACATTGACATGTAAAAATCAACTCCAAGGTCTAGATCCAAAACCTAGTATTAAGGATGCAATTCCGCGATTGAAAAGAACTACGAGAGAACACAAAGCCACTAACATATTAATACGTATAGAAAACAGCTTGACAAAATAGATCGCCACACATTCTAACAACAAAAATTTATCACAGGTAACATTGTGCATACATTAATTTTCTATCCCCAATCAACTTAAAGAGACAATAAAGTTAATCGCAAGCACTGACACAGATCAAACATAGCGAAACAGACAGAACATACGGATCGGTAAATGAAAAAAGGTTATTAAAGAAAGAGAGATTCTTAAAAGTAGATAATTTTGTAGGAATTTGGTACCGCCATGACCGCGATGGCGCGAATTTTCTCGCCTCCTCTTCTAACCTCTTGGCCTTTTGCTCAATGGGTGATCCGCTTGCTTTCCCACAGAGAGAGAGAGAGAGAGAGAGAGAGAGAGATTTGGCGTGGGGCCAAAGCGAACGTAGCTGACATGATGGGGTGTTATGTTTTGCTATAGATGGAGGAGAAAGAGCCAAGAGGGTCATTGACACATTGTTGGTTGGGACCACCCGTTTAGTACTTCCAGCGAATCACACCAACAGCCAAAATACATTCCTTCCTTTTTAAGAGGATTCAAAAGCTTAAAAATTGGTTGGATCCATAAATAGTTTTTTTTTTTTTTTTTCTTTCAATAGTCTGTCCATAGATAAACTTAAGAAAGTAAAACAGCCAGATAAACATTTGGTTCCAAGGGATATTTTTGGACAAACTACTATCCTCCAGAGGCTTTAATCTTACCAAAGCTTGAGCTATTTTATTTTCACCATTGTACCTTGTTTGGAAATTTAACCAGACTTACTCTTTAGCATTAAGGTGTTGTTGAAAACATTTGGCATAAAAATAGCTTTGTTCTATAAATTATTATGTTATAAGGAGATGCTTAAGGAATGAGATGAGATGATTTTTCTTTTTTTGAATAAACCTCAATATTTCATATATAATTTTCTTGTATACATCTTTTATCAAATTCCAGACCATTTACAATAAAATCTAGAACAATTTCTATCCAAACTTTTTCCTCAACTATGTGTAAGGAAGCTTTTGCCAAATTGTGTGCAACATTATTCTTTTCTCTATAATCAAATTGTAATAACTAACTCTTCCTATGACTCAAAACATTCCTAATATCATCAATTAAAGAACCAATGTAAGATAAATTTTCTTCATCACCCTTCACTGCCATTATGACTGCCTTGACATATCTTTCAAATATAGCATTCTGGATGTTGAGATCATTGCACAATTGTAGAGCCTTCCACAGAGCTTGACACTCTGCAAGTTCAGGTGACAACACATTCCTCCTGCTGTCGCAAGCTGCAAGCAAGGCTTCTCCATTTTCATCTCTAATAATCATCCCCATCCCCATCCTCATCCTCCTTTCCTTTACATCCAAAGATGCATCCCAATTTACCTTGACAAAATCTGCTGCTGGTCAAATCCACCTTGCCTTGTTTACTGGCACTGCAATCTGCTGAACTTCATTGTTCATTCCTTTGTTTGCCTGTTTAAAAGCCTCTAGTGTCTCAATGGATGTTGATAACAACATTTTTGGGCATGTGAGTCTTTTTTCAAACACAAAAATGTTCCTCATCAGCCACACTTTTCTAAGTTGGACAGCTATCTCCTCAAGTTTAAACTTCTCCAATCCTCCAATCAACTTCTCCCACAAACCCAGAAAATCCCCACCTTCCCTTTTCCACTTTGAAACTCCACTCAAGCCATTTGCCCAAATATCATTTTTTGCTGGACACTCCCACAACACATGTAAAACTAACTCTTCCTCTTTAATACAAATTGGGCAAGAAGGGTTCTCAACAACCATTCTCGAAAAAAGGTTCTTCTTTATAGGTAGTAGCTCATTTGCTGCCTTCCATAGAAACAACTTCACCATATTAGGCACTTCTAGCTCCCAAATGCTCTTCCATCTGCTGTCACTTTGTTGGTCTATAAATGTTTCCCCTTTACACCTTATTCTCTTATTAAGTAGTAGATAGTATGCACTACTCACAGTAAAATTTCCTTTCTTTGTTGGCCCCATATTGCCTTATCTTCATTCCATCCTCTACTAAGTGGTATGTTCAGAATCTGTCTTGCCTATTCTTTCTCAAAAATGGCACTAACCAGTACCTCATTCCACTCTTTTGTTCTCAACCATAAGATCTGCTACCTTTGAGTTTGCACTAAGTTCTGTTATTGAGGACTGCATTGAGAAGGATAATGGGGTGTTCAACCATTTATGGCCCCATATTTGGATATTCTTTCCATCTCCAACCCTCCACCTTATTCCCTCCTTAATTACTTCTCTTGCACTCCATAAGCTTCTCCATATCAGTGAAGGTTTGACGTTAGCTTAACATCCAGAAAACTAGCGTTCTTAAAATATTTCTCTCTAAAAATCATTGTAGCCAGAGAGTTAGGAGACTGAATTAATCTCCAACCTTGTTTAGCTATGAGAGCTATGTTAAAACAACCCAAATCCCTGAATCCCAAACCCCCCTTCACTTTCTGCCCAGCCATTTTATCCCACTTCCTCCACTAAATTTCCCCTCCTTTTTGTTGTCTCCCCCACTAAAATTTAGAGAACATGATATTGATTTCACTTCATAACTTCATAGACAACTTAAAAACACTCATGGTGTAAGTGGGTATGGCATGCAACACAACTTTTATCATAACTTTTTTTCTAGCTTGGGATGATAGTAAGATGATTTGTGAATAATAGTGAGATAATTTAAGTTAAGTAGGGGTGCTACCTGCACCATACCCGCCCCTTGTCCTGCATGGGTGAGGGGTGGGGTATTCACCCCCTGACTCCGCCCCTGCAACCCTGGGGGCGGGGTACCCCACTCTGGTGCTAGGGGGTGGGGCCAGACCCCTTACCTTGTCCCGCCCCCCACCCACTTCAATAACTACCTACAACCCACTAAACTCAAAAATTATTCCTTGATCTAAAAGTGATAAAAAAGACATTTTTGGACCTAAATTATAAATTTAAATTTCTAAATATGACTATAATTTAAAAACTATGTAGTTTTTAAATTTTCTAGTACATACTTTAGGATCTGCTAAGGCTATACAAGAGTCCCACATTACTCAAGTGTGAGACCTAAATTGCCAAGTCAATCTATAAAAGAGCCACCCTACTACACTACAACTTACACAAAGTATTAAGTAAAAATTTTACTTAATACATATTACTATTACTATATTTATATATAGTAAAAATAATAAATATTTATAAATATGTATAAATATATATTTATATAAAATAAATAAATAAATATGCAGTGCAAGGGATGCTCGCCCCTACCCTATCATGTGCTAGCAAGGTTGCTCGCCCCAACCCTAGAATGAAGTATTTATTGAGTTTTGAAAAATAAGAGATAAACATTTGAATAAAAAATATTATAAAATTAAAATATTGTTAGGGTAGAATTTTTTAATATTATTTTTATTTTAAAATTTGAAAAAGTTGAATTGTTTTTTGTTTTATTTTTTTTTTAAATTTGAAAAAGTTGTAATGATTAATTTGAAAGTATTTGTGTTTAAATGATGTTTGAGAATTAGATAAGATGATATGAGATAGGATGTGATGAATATTGTTTCCAAACAAATAAACTGTAAACATGAGTACATGTTTTGTTGGGGGAGGGGCTACAACCCGTCTAAGACTGTTTAGTTGGCAAGCACACTTCAACCAATCTCAAATCAATCATTGATGAGACCTACTTCTTTTTCAACTTATTGTTAAAAAGTTAAACTTATCTTAACCTATTTCATACATTCAAACACAAATCTCAACATATTTAAATTTAAACACATCTCAATGGGATCCACAAAACACTACTATTCATAGATCATATAAGATTATTTCAACATCCAAATGCAGTCTTAGATGATAGTTTAGAAAACATCCGACTTGAAGTGGTTGTCCTGTTAGCTTCATTTGGATACAATAAGTGTTTCATCTCATCTCATTTCATTTCAACCCATCTCATCATTACAATTTTTCTAAATTCTTATATAAAATATAATAAACAATTTAATTTTTTCAAATATCAAAATAATAATAATATTAAAAAATAATATTCTAATAATATTTTATTTAACTTTTAACTTTTATCTTAATTCATCTTATTTCATCTCAACTCACAATTCAAATTACACCTATATCCATCAGAATTAACTTAACCTACCTTTATTTATTGATTGATTTGTTTACTTTTCTAGATGGGGAAGCAATCAACATTGAACACCAAAATCAGGCTCTCCAATCAATGCCCATTAATTGCACACCAAACCACCCAATTAAGAATATGTTTAGATGTCAACATCATCTCAATCCATATCAAACTAATTATTGAGAAGATCGTTATTTTTTCAATTTCTTATAAAAAAGTCAAATCCATATCAATATATTCATACATTCAAACACATATTTTAACTTATTTATATTCAAACACGTCTTAATAAGATTCATAAAATATTATTATTCACATATCAACTCAAATCATCTAAGATAACCTGAGAGAAATTAAAGACTTATAGAGAGAGAGAGATTAGAAATATTAATTATATTCCTGTTTTGATCACACTTCAGGTTTATTCTAGAAAAAGCATATGAAAGAAACGGAGATAAAATTTCCAGACATCGCGCTTTGATGCCAGCAGAGTTTCATCTTCCACGAGAAGCTACCAACTTCATATTCTGCCTGAAGCACGCAAAGCTAGCCACCATTAACCAGGTGAAGTAATTAAGGTCGATGAGGATAAACCAATTATTTAAAAAGCTCTCATTCAGGCATCGCGAGTGGGAAAGAAATGGCATTCCTATGCGGGATTACCTAACATGAAAAAGGCTTATACAAGCTCTACTACCAGGGCAGAGGCGCCGCCTCCTCCGTTACAAACACCACCAACACCATATTTCCCATTTCTCTGCCTCAGTACCTACAACACCATTATGACTTATGAGAACAGAAACAAAGAGTACTCTTTTTATCACAGAAAACTAACAGGTCAACAACTAAACATTGATGAGGGAGAGACAGAGAGAAATATTCCCATGAAAGTAGCTATTTAGGAAGATAAATAAGAGCAAAAAGCCAATTGGCATAGTTATACCCCCAAAAGTGTGACCAAGATACGTGCTCCACAGCTCCACTACAAACTAGAGGATGTCCCAAGGCTACAGCTCCGCCATGTACATTCACTTTTTCCGGCAAATAAAACAAGAAAGGTATTTGATCAAGAAAGGAAAAGCAAAATAACAAAGAGAGAGACATTATTGAACTATCTACTGCTGCCCACAAAAGTCCCAGCACAGCAACAGCCTCCTGCAGCACAGTAATAGCCTCCTGCAGCACAGCAACAACCTCCTACAGGACAAACACGCCGACTGCTCCATTGGAAGAAATTTCTGGAATTACCTAGAATAGGTTGGAGCCTACCCTCTGGGTATGATCATTGTGCTGCACTGTAATACTTTGTATTGTGGCCGACACATTGTAACAAACTCTACCACTCGCTGTAAATTGTAATGCACTGCCAATGCTTGCATGTATTCCTGAGAGAAGGTCGTTATCATGTAACTCTATATAATACTCAAATCTGTACACAGTAATTGTGTGAGTGAAAAATATTAGAACAAAGTTCTTCAACTCTACTCTGTTTTGTCTTACTTTACATGGTACCAGAGCGCAACATCGACTAACGTCTTTTCTTTTTCTCCTGGTTCCTTTTTGGTTCTTCCTTCCTTTTTTCCATTCAATGGCAAACAATAGCTCCTCTGATAAAGACCTTCTTCATTCGTTTTCCTTCCAACTTCCCAGCCACTTCTCTCACATAGTCTCCGTAAAACTGAGCTCAGATAACTACCTACTATGGCGAGCTCAAATCATACCCTATCTTCATGGCTAAGAGTTATACCACTTCATCGATGGTTCCACACCTCCCCCCCCCCCCTCCCACCTGTTCTTCCCGTATCATCACCCTCTCCAGCTGGATCCTTTCACCCTAAACCAAACCCTGTCTACCTACAATGGCGTCGCACTGACCAAATGCTTCTCAGTGCTTTACTCTCACCCCTCACTGAACCAATCTTGGCCCAAGCTATTACCTCTCGAACATCTCATGAACTCTGGCTCACACTTGACACTATGTTCACTTCACAATCTCAAGCTAAAATCTTCCAAATTCGTCACCAACTCACAAACCTAAAAAAAGGCTCTCTATCTGTGACTGACTATTACAGAAAGGTTCGGCTCCTCTCAGACACCATGACTGCAGCTAGTGAACCACTTCGAGATTCTGAGGTAGTATCATACCTCCTCAATGGCCTCACTTCTGAATTTGAATCCTTCGTCACTTCAGTGACAACCCGTGCCACTCCCATCTGCTCATCAGAGCTATTCAATCTCCTGCTCACATTCGAAATCCGTGCATCCCTTACCTCCATTCAACACGATCTTCTCCCAACACCTTCAGCCAATCTCAACATGACTTCCTTGTCCACCCAAAATACATCTCGTGGAGGTCGTAACAACTATCGAGGTCATGGCAGAAACCAGTATCGTGGTGGCCGTAATCAAGGAGGTCGTCACTCTGCCTCCCCTTCCTTTCCTACTCCTCAAACCAACAAACCCACATGTCAAGTCTATAACAAAGTCGGCCATGTAGCCCTCCAGTGCTACCACAGATTTAACCAGGTGTATCAATTTGAACCCCCTAAATCTCTCTTGGCCAACTACACCACCTCGAAACAGTTCTTTGATAGCCAATGGTATCCCGACTCAGCTGCAACAAATCACATCACCTTGGACCTTCATAATCTCAACATTTCAAGTGAACCATATACTGGGTCTGAATAGATTCAAGTCGGCAATGGTGCTGCTCTTCCGATTACACACATTGGTGATTCTAAAATCTCAGCCTCAAACTCTGTTTTCTCTCTTCACAACTTACTTTGTGTTCCTCAAATCACTAAAAATTTAATTTTCGTACAAAAATTCTGTCAAGACAACTCTGCTTTCTTTGAGTTTCATGAATCTAATTTTCTTGTGAAGGACAAACAGACGGGAAAGTTGCTTCTTCAGGGCCAAATGCATAATGGTCTATACATGCTTCCTTCAGCCTCCTTAGCACCAGCCCCTGTTGCTCTCATAGGAGAACGCACTACCCTAGCACAATGGCACAACCGTCTTGGTCATCCCAACCTTCAACTTGTCTCTCACATCTTACGGACAAAATGTTTACCTTTGATTCCATCTCAACATATGTTTTTTTGTTCAAATTGTCCTCTTGCCAAGTGTAGGCAATTATCATTTCAATCTTCCAGTACACGGTCCATGAGACCATTGCATTTAATTTTTGTGGATGTTTGGGTCCATCCCCTCATATATCAAGAGACGGTTTTCGCTATTATATCTCTTTTGTGGATTATTTTAGCCGTTTTACTTGGTTCTATCCTATTGCCTCAAAGAGCGATGCCACATCTATTTTTCTTATTTTTCAAAAATCTGTTGAACGCCTCTTCAACACAAAAATAAAAAAATGTTCAAAGTGATTGGGGAGGGGAATTTCGACCCCTCACTCATGTTCTCCAATCTCAAGGGATATCTCATCGCCTTTCATGTCCTCCATCAACAAAATGGCGTGGTTGAACGTAAACACCGTCATATCGTTGAAACCGGCCTTGCACTTCTAGCAACGACCTCCCTCCATATAAATTTTGGGCCGATGCTTTTCAAACCGCGGCCCACCTCATTAATTTTCTTCCCTCTCCATCTCTCAAAAACAAATCTCCTCATCTACTTCTCTACAATAAAGAGCCTGACTATTCTTTTCTCAAAGTGTTTAGCTCTGAATGCTGGCCAAATCTTAGGCAATACAATAATCACAAGATTACTTTTCGATCCTTACCTTGCCTTTTTCTCGGGTACAGCCCCATTCACAAAGGGTACAAATGCCTTCATCTTGAATCTGAGAGACTTTTCTCATGATGTGATATTCAACGAAAATTCCTTTCCGTATGCCAAACCCGTAACCACAACTCCCACAAACTCCCAGTCGACCTTTACCCTCCTTCCCTTTTCAACCTTCGGCCCAACCTTTACTGATGCAAGCCCATCAACTTTAACCCCTAACCCATCGACAATCAACACTTCTCAAACCCCCCCTACCAGCCCAACTTCAGACCCAAATACTTCTTCTTCTATCTCCCCCCCTCCTTCACCATTGCATCCCATGACCAGTGAAACCCTTCCTAACCCGACGCCTTCAACCAGTCAACCCCCGTCCAACACAACTCAATCCATTCCTCCTCCTTGATCACCCATTGTCACCCGCTCCAAAACAAACTCCTCCCATCCCAAACAATTCCTTGATGGTCAGATTCTATACCCACCACCACGTCGAGCCCTACTTTCAGCTCTAGAAATTCCAGAAGAACCAAGCTCTTTTACAGTAGCCTCCTGTTTCCATGAATGGCGAAAAGCCATGAATACTGAATTTCAAGCACTAATCCAAAACCGAACATGGTTATTGGTTCCCCCTCCCCCTTCCTCTAACATTGTTGGTTGCAGCTGGATCTTCCGCATGAAGCATCATGCAGATGGCACTCTTGAACGTTGCAAAGCGAGACTAGTAGCTAAGGGATTTCATCAACAAGAGGGCATCGATTATTCTGAAACTTTCAGCCCAGTCGTCAAACCCACAACCATTCGGTTAGTCATTTCCCTTGCTATCTCCCGTAGTTGGTCCCTTAGACAACTAGACATTTCAAATGCTTTTCTTCATGGTGAATTGACTGAAACCGTCTACATGGCTCAACCTGTTGGATTTGTT
Source organism: Cyclocarya paliurus (assembly GCA_029856935.1). Classification (NCBI taxonomy): domain Eukaryota; kingdom Viridiplantae; phylum Streptophyta; class Magnoliopsida; order Fagales; family Juglandaceae; genus Cyclocarya; species Cyclocarya paliurus. Next base: position 36,962,279 of record CM056950.1, on the reverse strand, counting down.
CATCCAGATCACCCAAACTATGTATGTCGCTTGCAAAAGGCCATTTATGGCCTCAAGCAAGCCCCCCGTGCATGGTTTGCACAACTGAGTTCAAAACTTTGTGAATATGGTTTTCTCCCATCTAAATCTGACCCCTCTCTGTTCATCTACTCTTACAAGTCTGTCCTTATTTTTGTACTTGTGTATGTGGATGACATTATTGTCACCAGTTCTCATGATGCCCAAATTGAACATCTTATTAAATTTCTTGCATCTGTTTTTCCAACAAAAGACCTTGGAAAGTTGTCCTACTTTCTTGGACTAGAAGTATCATATTTAACTGATGGTATTCATCTCTCTCAACGGAAATATATCCGTGACATTCTGGCTCACACAAACATGCTGTCTGCCAATGGAATAACATCTCCCATGTCTTCCTCATCTCACCTATCCAGCTCAGATACCTCTAGCTTCACCGACCCAACCCTCTATAGAAGTATTGTAGGAAGTCTACAATACTTATCCTTAACCCGCCCAGACCTTGCCTTTGCTGTAAATAAACTTTCACAGTTCATGCATAATCCAAAATTGTCCCATTGGCAAGCCGTTAAGAGAGTACTTCAATATCTTAAACACACTCTGAATTTTGGCCTTCTTTTTCAGAAATCCTCCTCACTTGAGCTACAAATATTTTCTGATGCGGATTGGGCTGGCTGCCTTGACAATCACCGTTCTACTGGTGGTTTTTGCATCTTTCTTGGTCCAAACTTAGTCTCTTGGAGCTCTCGAAAGCAGCGAACTGTAGCTCGGTCAAGCACCGAGGCTGAATACAAAGCTTTAGCAAATGCTACTGCTGAGCTACTCTGGGTTCAATCACTATTAAAAGAACTATGTGTTTTCCTTCCCAAATCACCAACACTTTGGTGTGATAACCTTGGTGCCACTTATCTCTCCGTCAACCCAGTCCTTCACTCACGTACCAAACACATGGACATCGATTTTCATTTTGTGCGTGATAGAGTTTTTGCCAAAACACTTCAAGTTGCCTTTCTCCCCTCCAAAGATCAGCTAGCTGATATCTTTATAAAACCAATTGCCTCATCTCGTTTTCATTTACTGCGAACAAGTCTCACAGTGATTGACACACCGTTAGACTTGCGGGGGCGTATTGAACTATCTACTGCTGCCCACAAAAATCCCAGCATAGCAACAGCCTCCTGCAGCACAGCAATAGCCTCCTGCAACACAGCAATAGCCTCCTGCAGGACAAACACGCCGACTGCTCCATTGGAAGAAATTTCTGGAATTACCTAGAATAGGTTGGAGCCTACCTTCTGGGTATGATCATTGTGCTGCACTGTAATACTTTGTATTGTGGCCGACACATTGTAACAAACTCTGCCACTCGCTGTAAATTGTAATGCACTGCCAATGCTTGCATGTATTCCTGAGAGAAGGTCGTTATCATGTAACTCTATATAATACTCAAATCTGTACACAGTAATTGTGTGAGTGAAAAATATCAGAACAAAGTTCTTCAACTCTACTCTATTTTGTCTTACTTTACAGACAGAGAAAGATTGTGAGTGGAAAGAAAATATTTTATTTTACAAAAAAAAAAGAAAAAAGAGTTAAGGCAATGAGAGCTGCATTTATAAATCGAGGCTACATACACGCCATAGTATCCAAATTCAGAAAAGTTCATGCGAGGGCTTACAAACAGATGCAAATGCTCACAAAGATGCAGATACGCATGGGCACACAAATGGACACACAGACAACGATGTGACACATGCACATACACGAAGGCAGGAAAGCATTAACAAGCATGTGTGTGCGGAGAGGGAGAGAGGGAGAGTGAGAGACACTCATTGGATTAAGTCCTAGCAGTTTCTGATTTGCAAGAGCCACAACCTGCACAGATAACGTAATAATAATATGATTGGTAACCTCATAGACTAATAAGCTGATTATGCTAAAATTGTGACATAACAGCTTACAGCAAAGGCTTCGTTTATTTCATAGAAATCAATTTGAGAGGCCCCCAAGCCAACATTGGAAATAGCTTTTGGAATTGCGAGAGATGGGGCCGTTGAAAATAACTCTGGTTCCTGCTCAGTCGATTCATATCAGCATCAAGTATGACATCCAAAACTTACTTTTGAAGAGAATTATTAACAAAACAACAGTTTCTACTTGTGATATTTGCAGTGGCTCTGAAAGCTAGCTAAAATTTACCAAAATTGCGTATTACCTGCGCAGCATCAGCATAACCAGTAATCTTTGCAATCACCTGCAGCCCAAGCTTCAGTGCTGTCTCTCCACTGACTAAAACTAAAGCGGCAGCACCATCACTGTCATCGAGAAGAATTCCAATTTTCAGTAAAACCTTTTGGTTCAAGTCTTTTTAAGACTTTCATAACCAAAAATGAAGGACAACTCATCCTCCAATGGGTAAAACCTCCTGTTCATGTCTTTGTAAGACTTTCATTATAAAAAATGAACACTTCGACATATTACTTAACCCACTCTCAGCATCTTGATCTAGAACATGGTGATGTGATAATAAGATACTACTTTTCACCAAATTATTAAGATTCTTGCAGAAGAATTTCAATCAAGGGGTGGGTCCACATGTAGCAGAGCGATCCTAAGTTTTTCTGGACAGAATAGTGGTCAACTTCATATCCGTATTCAGTGTGTACGTTTTCTGGGTATAATTGGTAAGAGTCTCATGGAAAACCAGTTACTGACCTGGGACAGAGTGCAATTCAGAGAAAACATAGAGGTCCTGGCCTAAAAGATAAGTAGATGAAGAAGATAAAGTATAAAGAGGAACAGAAATGAATATAAATCAATAAACCTTATACTCGAAGCATTGCCAGCAGTAACAGAACCTCCATTCTCCTTGAAACTAGGCCGGAGCTTCCTTAATTTGGCAGCATCAAACTGACGAAACGAAAAATGAAACTATTAAAGATATTACCTATGCAAATTGGGTGACTCTCTGCTATCAGAAATGCATGTTAACTCCTTGTTAATAGAAAAAATTTTGATATAAAAATTTCAGATGAATGAAGTTAGGAACTGTGGGAAACATAAATTGAGAAGTACCACAAAAAAATCTCCCAAAAATAAATCCATAAATTGACATGACTTTATATGATACATTAGATTTACTTTACAATAAAAATATCTTTACAATCTAACATAGCATATTAAGCCATGTCAGTTTGTGAGTTTACTGTTGTGAGATCTCTTTGTAGTTAAAACATTTCTCTTATTTGAACAATCAATTTGAAGAAAGTTCGTAATCATCCCCTCTTCCACCTTCCTTTCTGTTTAGCACTTCTATGAAATAGGGAAAACTACTCATCAGAGGGCAGCCAAGGAGAATAAGTTAGTTTCATATAGGTAAATTCTCTTACCTTCCCCAGGCCTTTATCCTTGTCCACAATTGTTGATGGTTTTCCCCTTCCTCCAGAAACTTCAACCTGCACGTTACCACATTGAGGTAAATAATATATAAAACAAAGTACTGGGGTCACATCATCCAACTTATTGATAAATGACCTACTGGAACAATTTCCCATGCAAAGGCACCCGCGTCTTTGGCAGCAATACCACACTCAAAGCTATGGATAGCAAAGTCATCCTGCAGGACGCACAAAGAAAAACATATTCTATTCTGTCAAATTTGAAAGACCTACATGTCAAAAGAAAGTGGTTTTTGAATGCCACCTGCTCCTGCCTAGTTACCACATGTTTATATGCACATAATTCAGCACATGATCCCATGGCACAGTCATTATAGACGTCCCATAAACCATCTTTCAGCATTCCATCAACAAGAGAATCGTGCCCAAAGCGAGATCCCTTCCTGCATTTAAGTATACAATCAGAAAATTCGAAATTGAGCTAAAAACTAAGACCAACTTGAATGGAAGTGCATATTAACCTTGCTTTAGCAAGGTACTTTGGCCCATTGGACATGCTTTCCATGCCACCAGCCACAACAACATCGTTGATGCCCAACTGGATACTTTGTGCTGCAAGCATTGTTGCTGCAGTAACCAAACTCATTAGATAATAGATTAAACACTTAATTATCAATTCTCATGTTAAAAAAAAAAATCCATGGAAAACATATAAATAAACATTTTAAGATGATACAGCATCTACCTTTCATCCCTGATGCGCAAACTTTGTTAACAGTGGTATTGACCAATGAATTAGGTATTCCTGCACCCAATGCAGCTTGTCTGGCCGGAGCTTGCCCTAAATTTGCACTCAGGACGTTGCCAAAGAAAATTTCTTGCACAAGTGGTGGGTCAACATTTGCTCTTTTAAGAGCAGCTATAAAGAACATGAAAAAGAATTCAAGAAACCGTTACAAAAACAGAGATTGAAGCAGAAGAAAAAAAGGTTCTACTCTTGCCTTCAATAGCTATAGATCCAAGCTTGGTGGCAGACAAAGATGATAGATATCCAAGAAGTCCACCCATTGGTGTACGTGCAACACCAACAATGCATGCATCTGCACAAAATAAAACCAGTAAGATTGAATGAATCAGCAAGCCTGATCTTTATGTTTTCGGCCGCCAAGTTCAAAAAAATTTCTGGTACTAGGGTTTTGAGAGAGAATTTCGGAGAGGCGATTAGAGAGTTACGGAAAGAGATTCTGGTACTAGGGTTTTACATGATTTCTGCATGGCCGGACCCCTTGGTGGTCCTACGCCAACAGCCAACACTCGTTCGTATGTTGACCTGGTTTCTGCTGCCCCTCAGCCACTCCCTAAGATCCCGTTAGCCATGCGAGCTCCTAAACTATTGGATGGGGAGATATATTTTCAGTTTTCTAAGGAGGAGATTATGAAATCAGCAGAACCTTTTAGGTTTTAGTTGGTTTTAAAATTCTTGAGGCAACGTTCGACACTGGATGCCATCCGGTTGTTCATAAAGAGCATATGGGGATTATCAGGAGTGGCAATTGTTTCGGCAATGAGATTGAATCGTAACGTGTTTGTCCGGTTGACATTGGAAGACGACTTCAATAAGGCTTTCTCGAGGGAGGCTTGTGATATTAATGGTATTCACTATAGATCGTTTCACTGGTCACCAGAATTTGTTGAAGAGGAGGAACCTTCTGTGGTGCCAGTCTGGGTTTTCCTTCCTGGATTAGGACCGAATTTTTATCAGCCTTCTATATTATGCATTCTAACGGCGCCCATTGGTAGGTTTATTCGTAGTGACAATTCGACGAGATGAGCGAGAAGAACCGATGGTGCAAGAGTCTGTTTAGAGTTGGATGCAGCAAAAAAACCGATTACTTCTTTCTGGATTAGGGTGCCGGTGAGTCCTTCCAGCCATCGTCAGGAAGTGATTTACGAGACTTTTCCGGTGTATTGCATTAGATGTAAAAGGCAGGGACACAATGATATGATGTGCAAAGAAGAGAAAGTAGTAAGAGATAAGGAGAAACCATTAGTCCGAAAGGAGTATAGAGAGGTCAAGAAAACAAATAGGTTGGTTCTAGTGGGGAAGCTACTGTGATGAAGGAGGATACGGGGTTGGGAGGTTCAGAGGTGTTGGTGCAAAATCGTGTGGAGGTGCCGCCTGATTGTGAAGGAGATAATGGGGCGCTGGTTTTTATACAAGCTACCAGTGAAAAGGGGACGGAAGAAGATGTTGAGGTTCCAAAAAAACATGCAGTAGTTGTAGAGCAGGGTGAAATAGAGGTGGAGGTTAGACAAAGTGAAGAAGAAACAAAGAATAATAAGGGTGGTGCAATAGACAATGACTTGCATGAGGATACGTATGTGCTGACTAAAGGGACAATTTCAAGGGAGGGATGTCATGTTCAAGAAACTAAGCTCTCTAATAAGCAGTCGAAGGTTAATGACTCTGTTTTTGCAGAGGAGGATGAAAGGTTGGTCAACCTTTCGGATAGCGAGAATGGGGTAGAACCAGAAGAGGCCTGTAAAGAGGTTGTTTCAGATTTTGAAATATCTACTAAGAAGAAGAAAATACCTGATGCAAGGTTGGTGCAGGTACGTAGCTCTAAGCGGGTTATTACTTGATCCTCTAAACTTAATTTATGATCAGTCCAATAATATATTGGAATGTTCGGGGAATTGGAACGTCAAGAAATAGATTAAAAAAAATTGTGACTAGATATAAACCAAAAGATCTTGCTGTAGTAGAGCCGTATTTAAGTGAAGTTTCCATGGTACATTGTAGACATAGTATTTTGTTTGAAGGATGTTTGTCTAATGAGTCAGTAGAAGGGAAGCTGTGGCTGTTTTGGAAGCTGGAGGTAGAGTTGATAGTGATTTCGATGAGTAATCAACACATTACTGTAATGGTGAAAGAGGGACAACAAGAGTTCAAAATTTCTTTTGTTTATGCCAAATGCACTTATGTTCAACGTTGAAAGTTGTGGGAAGATCTGGAACGAGATGGGGGATCGAGTGTGCTGTGGATAATAACGGGAGATTTCAATGCAATTTCGAATGATATTGAGAGGAGAGGTGGAAGGCCTAGGGCTAGGCAGTCCTTAGCTGAATTTAATTCATGGATTAACGCATGTGGTTTGATAGAAGTGAAGTTCCTAGGGAAGAGTTTTTCCTGGTGCAATGGTCAACATGGTTTGTCTAGAAGTTGGGCTTGACTAGATCGTACACTGGTGAATAATAACTTCTTGCAAGGTTATTTGGAGTCCTCTATGCGTTACTTACCCCGCACTACCTCGGATCATGCCCAATGGTTATTTCCTTAGAAAGGAAGGATGTAGCATATGGTCCCTCACCTTTCCGTTTTCAACAAATGTGGGTGGAGCATGTCGGGTTCTTAGATTGTGTTAAACAATCCTGGGAGCAGGATGCACAAGGCTCAGGGATGGTTAAGCTGGTTAATAAACTTAAGAGATTGAAGGTGAGACTAAAAAGTTGGAATAAACATGTTTTTGGTTGGACGGATAAGCATATACAGGAATTGGAGACTCGGGTAGAAGAACTTGAGTCCAGTTTGTAAAAATAGTATGGGGAAGAGGTTGAACAAGATTTGATAGCTACAAAGATTGAGCTGCATACGTGGGAAAAAAGGGAAAGTGTTCGTCTTGCGCAGTGTGCTAAGCTTAGATGGATGGAACACGGTGATAAAAATAGTCGGTATTTCCATGCTCTGCTCTAAGTGAGAAATTAGAAAAAAGTGTGTGAGATACGGTTGTTAAACGGGGTTGTTTTAAATTCACCTCAAGAGGTGCATGATGGAGCGATCTCTTATTTTCGAGATTTTCTGGGTCAGTCTACTATCATGGAGCACCTAAACCTGGACGGTGTTATCGAACCAATTATATCTTAGGTGGAAAATGCTAAGTTGAGTCGACTACCTGTGGTTGAAGAAATAAAAGAAGCTGTTATGAGCATTCGTGTTAATAACAGTCCCAGTGCATATGGGTTTGGATCTGGGTTCTATAGAGCATGTTGGGAAGTTGTTTGCGATGATGTTAAGGAGGCAGTGAGGGAGTTCTTTTCTGGTACTCCATTGCCAAGGTTTTTTACTGCTTCTCTATTGGTGCTTATACCAAAGTTATTGCAACCTCAAGGCTTCGATAAGTTTCGTCCAATAAGTTTATGTTCTGTATTTTATAAGATATGTTCTAAGGTTTTGGTTAATCGATTAACACACCTCCTTCCATCTATGATCTCAATGGAACAAAGTGTCTTTATCCCCGGAAGAAACATTTTTGATAACATCAGTTTAACTCAAGAAATGATCACCTCTATTAATTGGAAAAAGCAGGGGGGAATGTGATCTTCAAGATGGATATGGCAAAGGCCTATGATAGGGTGGAATGGGTTTTTCTTTTGAAGGTGTTGGAGAGGTTTGGGTTTTCGAATAATGTTTGTGGGCTGCTCAGAAATTGTATACAGTCGCCATGGTATTCAATAATGATGAATGGAACCGTTCGTGGGTTTTTTCAAGGCCGTAGGGGGTTGAGGCAAGGTGACCCCCTCTCGCCCTATCTTTTTATTATCATGGAAGAAGTGTTATCCCGTCTTTTGAAGGAAAAATTCTCTAATGAAAAGATTGGACATTTTTCACAACCGAGAGGAACACCGATTATTTCGCACCTTCTATATGCAGACGATATTGTCATCTTTGCAAACGGGAATAAAAAAATTTGTGAAAGCATTGATGGAGGTGATAAGGAGGTACGAAAAATGGTCTGGTCAAAGCATAAATAAAGATAAAACAGAGGTTTACTTTGGGACAAATTTTCCTACGGGCAGGAAGAGGGAGCTCTTCCGGAGTATGGGTTTTGTAGAAGGAATTTTCCCTTTTACTTATCTTGGTGTTCCAATAGTTTTTGAGAAGATATCTTGATCCACTTATTACAAGGGTCTGAGAGAGAATTTCTGGGTGGAAATCTAAATGTTTATCTGCTAGGGGTAGATTGGTTTTGTTGAAACATGTGTTGTCTAGTCTACCAGTGCACTTATTAGCTATCCTGAACCTACGAAAACAAGTCTGGAAGATGTTAAACATGTTTAGCTCTTTCTTTTGGGGTGAGGTGAATGGAAAAAATAAAAAGCATTGGTTCTCATAGAGGAAAATGTGTCACCCGGTTGAAGAAAATGGCATTGGTTTGAGAAAGCTGGAAGAGGTTCAAGTGTCATTGCATTCGAAATTTGTGTGGAAAATTATTCAAGGGGATGATTTATGGTGCAGGTTCTTTCGGGCAAAGAATATTGCTAATAACCATGTTTCTTTGGTAGACAAACACAAAGGCTCTCGGTTCTGGAGATCAGTAGTAAAGAGCATTCTGCTGGTGCTTAATCATTCTAAATGGAAAGTCAGAGATGGAGGGATTTCATTTTGGTTTGATAACTGGTGGGAGGGAGGTCTGCTAGCTTCTAAAAACCAGATCATAGAGGAGCTGAAAATTAAAATATGTGACCTGAAGGGAGAGAATGGGTGGGACATTGAGAAGTTGGAACGGATGGTTGGCAATGAAAGGGCTGCTGCGATTATTAACTTCCTGGGTTCTCGTAAGGAAGGCCAGGATATTCTGATTTAGATGGATAATAATGACAGAAGGTTCTCTACTAAAAGCGTATGGCAGTGTTTACGAGTTCGTGCCCCGAAAGTGTCCTGGTCTAACTGGGTTTGGCATGAGAGATTGCCAAAAAAAATCTCTGTGTTTATGTGGAAGGCAATGAATAATTGTCTTAGTGTTGATGGGAGGCTGAGAAGAGTTGGTATCCCAATCACTTCCAAATGTGATTGCTATGTAAGTGGGAATACAGAGGATTTAAATCATGTCCTGTGGGTGGGGGAGTTTGCTTCGAAGGTGTGGATGTTCTTCTCGGATAGGTTGGGTATTACCTTTGATCCTGCTAGGACATGGTACAAATCTGTGATGGTGTGGTTTAGGAGAGCTGCTAGAACGATGCAACTGGGTAGCATTATTGGTTTGCTTCCGTGTATTATCTCATGGAGGTTATGGTTCCGTCGTTGTGAAGCAAGGATGGAAGGGAAAGTGCTATCAATGGAGGACATAAAGCAGCTTATCTGTGACTCAGTGGCCACATTGCAGAATGTTAACGACAATGTTTTGAAATGCTCTCATGCGGATGAAGCTAGGCTGCTTGAGCTGAGTATTCCAGTCATTCTAGTAAAACAGAAACTCATCCGTGCTGCTAGTTGGAGGAAGCCTTGTGCTGGTAGAGTCAAACTAAACATTGATGGCAGAAGTTTGAGTAATCTGGGAGAGTTAGGGGCAGGAGGTGTGGTTCATGATTCCTCAGGTAATATGATTCTGGCTTTCTCAAAATATCTTGGGTAGGGATCAAGCACAAGTGCAGAACTGAAGGATATGGTTATTGGGTTACGGTACTGCTGTGAAATGGGATTTCAAGTGATAGATGTGGAATCTGATTCGCAAGTGTGTGTCAACTGGGCGCACTGGTAGCGTTGCAATATGTGGTATTTAGAAGACTTTTGGGAGGATTTAATGGAGTTCATGCATACTAGGAATGTTAACGTGCAGCATATTTTTAGAGAACGAAATGCTCCGACGGATTTCTTGGCAAAATTAGGAGCTAATGGAGTTTCATGTAAATGGAATTCTCTTAGTCAGGTGCCTAAAATTTTTAGAGGGTTGATCCGCAGAGATAAATTAGAGTTGCCTTATTAACAGATTAGATAAGTGATGTTGGTTTTGGGTATGGTTTTGTTTTTTTACAAGAGTCTTAAAGTTGTGTGTTTATCAGTTATTTGTGTAGTTTGAATAATGTGCCTAAGGTATTCCTCTGCCACAAGTGAGGTTTTTGAATAAATGCAGGCACGGGTCACTCTTGAACATGTGGCCCGGACTCTTTTAAAAGAAAAAAAAATTTCAAAAAAATTTCAATTTTCATATATAGGGCAAAATGAAAAGACAAAGCACAAAGATGCTTCATCTTCAGTAACTTTAGTATTATCAGTATAGCTTTTCAATTCTGGTGTGCATCTCCTCTACAAACTTAGTCAATAATTGATAGTTTTCAAAATACATAATTCAGACTAGAACAAGACCTCTAGGCTTAATTGAATATGAAGAGGCTACTGCCACTTGTACAACCATAAATAAAGGAAACAGAAAATCTGCAAATTCACTGATTTAATTAGCATTTGAGAGAGAAAAATAAATAATATACCAAATCAAGTAATTAAGCATGCATTTAAGCATGGCCACCCTAATTATCCATTTCAAAGCAAAACCAAAGCATAAGGTACCTAAAAACAAATTAGAAACGTAGTTTTTCTTGCTTTCACTAACCCGTGTTGATTTCAGGGGAACCAAAAATGATAGAAAGATCAATAGAAGTTTAAACAACACACACGCACACACGCACGCAAGCACAAAAACACAAATTATCATTCTTTTAGAGAACTAAAGCCAAAACAGCTTCAAATTAGGAAAACCAAAAACTTTGCGTCGGGAAATTCTGGTACATCTGGCTACAAATTATGTTTATGCTAATCGTTCTAAGAGAAGAGAAAAATATATAAACCAGATGTAAATGTTATGTCAAATACATTTATTAATGTTGGTTTTATTTTCTGAACCTTTCTCTTATGTGACATTTTGAATGGTGGAAGTGGCTGATTCTGGAACCTTGATGCTTAATGCACTAAGATAGCATATCACGTGATCTGCACATGACTCGTAAGTTACATCAGAGAAGGAACAAGTTTGAGCCTTAGGATCGTGACACGTGTTTGTATCTATTTATCCTATATATTCATTGTTAACCGATATGTGTAACCCTAATGTTCATTTGGTTTTTCATTCTGTATATTGAGAGGCTTCGAGTAAGTGAGAGGGTAGAGAAGGGAGAACCTAGGGTTTGTTAGGGTTTTCACTGTGAGGAGAAAATCAATGCGATTTTTTGGTGTGAGAGTGAGGGCTTTGTAAATACAAGGGATTCTGAGACTTCTCTGTGAAGGACTGTGATTATAAATAAAGCTCTGAGATCATTCCTGCCGTGGATGTAGACCATTAGGATCGAACCATGTAAATCGGTTGTGTTGATTATTTCTCTCTTCATTCTTGCTATTTCCTTTATTTCCTTTATTTCCTTTATTGTTGATTCGTATTCTTGTTATTCTTGTTCTGTTTTGCAATTTGTATTATTTCTGAATCTTGTTGGTTCTGTCTGTGTATTGTTGATATCGATCTCTATTATTTGAGTTCTGTACAAAGAAGGACTTAAGAATAAATCTTTACAAGTGGTATCTAGAGCCTAGGTCGATGGGGACCATAAGGTTTGATATTGAAAAATTCATGGGGGGAAATGATTTTTGGTTATGGAGGATCAAGATGAGGGCATTGTTAGTCCAACATGGACTGTAAGATGCCCTCCTTGGAGAGAAAAGAAAAGGATCTTCCTCGAAAGGGGAAGACAAGGAGACTGTCCATAAGGACATTCTCCAGAAAGCACACAGTGCCATAATCCTCTCTCTTAGGGATAAAGTCATGAAAAAGGTGGCCAGTGAGGACAATGCTGCGGGTATATGGTTGAAATTAGAAAACTGTTATATGCTAAATCCTTAGCTAACAGACTGCACAAGAAAACCAAACTTTACACTTTCAAGATGATCCCTGGAACTCCAATAGGGCAACATCTTGATGAATTTAATAAAATCATCTTAGATCTAGTAAACATAGACATTAAGGTGGAGGATGAGGATCAGACCATCCTCTTGATGAGTTCATTGGACTCATCATGCCAAAACCTAAAAGAAACCATGATGTTTGGTAGAGACTCACTTATACTAGATGAAGTACAATCTGTACTTCACACTAGAGAACTACAAAACAGAGGAGATACTAAACAAAATCATGGGGAAGGCTTGTCTGTTAGGGGTAGAACAGAAAAGAAAGATAAGAGGGGCAAGAATGATATAAAGAAACCTAGGTCTAAGTCAAAGGGAAAACATTTTAAATATTTTCAGTGTCACATGAAGGAAGGACACTTCAAGAAAGACTGTCCTTAGAGAAAAATCAACTTTGAGAATAAGCCTAAAGAGGCAAGTGATGCCTATGTGGTATTGGAGGGATATGAGAGTGCTAAGATACTCACTATGAGTGAAGTTGACTCTAAAACAGAATGGATAATGGATTTTGGTTGTTCCTTTCATATGTGTCTAATCAGAGACTGGTTGGAGACATTCTCTGAGTTAGATGGGGGACAAGTAATTCTGGAAAATAATAAATCTTACAAAATCATGGGTATAGGGTCAGATTGACTGAAAATGCATGATGGTATTGAAAGGGTTTTGAGGGAGGTCAGATTTATACCTGAGTTAAAGAGAAATTTGATTTCTCTTGACATGCTCGATTTATCAGGCTATACCTTCAAGTCTGAGGCAGGGGTTCTTAGGGTTGCAAAAGGTTCTCTAGTTATTATAAAAGGGGTTATTAAAAATGGATTGTACACACTACTTGGAAAAACTGTAGTTGGGGAAGCATCCCCTATACAGAACACTGTAGAGAACCAATCTGTGCTATGGCATAGGAGGCTTGGACATGTAAGTCAAAGGGGGCTTTTAGAATTGCAAAAATAGGGGTTGTTGAGTGACCAGAACCTAGGCAATTTACCCATTTGTGAAGATTGTATCTATGGGAAGGCCAAGAGGGTTAGTTTTAACTCAGTCACTCATAACACTAAACAAACTTTAGACTATGTCCATTCTAACTTCTGGGGACCTGCAAGAGTAAATTTCCACAATGGAGGGAGTTACTTCCTATCCTTTGTGGATGACTACTCTAGAAAGGTTTGGATTTATATTCTAAAAAATAAAGGTGACACTTTTGAAAAATTCAAAGAGTGGAAGTCTTTGGTGGAGAACCAAGTAGGTAGAAAACTCAAGATTCTCAGGACTAACAATGGCCTAGAGTTTCTATCCAATGAGTTTAATATGTATTGTAGAAAGGAAGGAATTCTTAGGCATAGGACAGTAAGAGAAACCCCTCAACAAAATGGCTTAGCTGAAAGAATGAATAGGACCATCTTAGAAAGGGTAAGGTGCATGTTGTCCAATTCAGGACTACCCAAAACTTTTTGGGCAGAAGCTATCACTATTGTTGTCCACCTTATAAAAGTGTCCCTCCTCTACTATAGGGTTTAAAACACCTTAGGAATTATGGTCTGAAAAACCTCCCATTTATGACCACCTTAGAGTTTTTGGGTGTGTTGCCTATGCACACTCAAAAACTGATAAATTGGAACCTAGGGCACTTAAGTGCATTATTATAAGGTATCTTAAAGGGGTTAAGGGATACAAACTTTGGGTAGATGGACCTGGTAGATATAGGTGCATTGTGAGCAGGGATGTGACCTTTAATGAGTCACAAATGGCTCAGGTACAGGGAGAAACATCAAACCAAGAAGTTGATAAATCTTTAAAGAGGTTACAGGCTAAGGTGGAGCAGGTTAACACTCAACCTGAACCTGAAATTGGGGAAGGTAGTAACCCTGAGGAACAAACCTCAAGGAACATGGATCAAGGTGGAGTTAGCTCCTATAACTTGGTTAGAGATAGGCAAAAAAGAGTTATTAAACCATCTATTAGGTATGGTCAAGTTGAACTCACAATGTTTGCCCTAACAGTAGCTGATGAGGTTATCTATCAGGAACCTAGATCTTATAAAGAGACTGTGATTAGCAAGGTCTCCTCTAAATGGACACTTGTCATGCTTGAGGAGATAGAATCTCTTAATAAGAATAAAACCTGGGTTCTAGTGCCTAAACCTCAAGGAGTGAAACTAGTTGGATCCAAGTGGATCTATAAGAAAAAGGAAAGCATACCGGGGATAGGAGGGACCAAGTATAAGGCCAGACTTGTAGCTAAAGACTTTACATAGAAAGAAGGAATTGACTTTAATGAAATCTTCTCTCCTATGGTCACAGCTCAATTAGGCTATTGCTAGCTTATACAACCTTTAAAAACTTATATCTAGAACAATTAGATGTTAAAACTGTTTTTCTACATTGAGAACTTGAAGAAGAAATTTATATGCAACCTCCTGAAGGTTTTACTAAAGAAATTAAAAATAATCAAGTGTGTCTTCTTAAAAAATCCTTATATGGTCTTAAATAATCATCTAGGTAGTGGTATAAAAGATTTGACACACACATGATTAGTAATAACTTTAAAAGGAACTGCTATGATAGTTGTGTCTATTACAAGGAAGAAAAAGAAATTTTTGTTTATCTCCTATTGTATGTTGATGGCATGCTGGTGGCTTGTAAAGACACTGATCTAATTGAACAAGTTAAATGCATGCTAAAATCAGAGTTTGAAATGAAGGAACTAGGCCTTGCTAAGAAAATTTTAGGAATGGAAATTGAAAGGGACAGGAGTGCGAGAGTGCTATACCTTTCTTAGAAAAATTATATTTCTAAATATCTTAAGAGATTTGGTATGGAACATGTGAAACCTGTTAACATACCCTTAGGTTAGCATTTTAAATTATCTGTAGATCAGGTTCCTAAAACATAACCAGATATTAACTTTATGCAACAAATCCCCTATGCTAGCATGGTGGGGAGTATAATGTATGCAATGGTCTGTTCTAGACCTAACCTGACATTTGCTGTGAGTGTAGTTAGTAGATTTATGGGGAATCCAGGAAAAACCCATTGGCAGGCCATTAAATGGGTATTAAGGTACCTGGCTGGCTCTACTAATTTAAGTCTCAGTTTTGGGAATAATGTTGAAAAGGGGTATGAGTTGACTGGCTTTGTAGATTCTGACTTTGCAAGGAATGTAGACACTACAAAGTCCTTAACTGGGTATGTGTTTACTACTTTTGGGGGAGCTATTAGCTAGAAATCACACTTACAATCTGTTGTAGCTTTATCTATCATAGAAGCTGAATATATAGCATTGACTGAAGCTATAAAAGAGGGTATATGGTTAAAAGGTATTGCAAATTAGTTAAACATTTTTAATGGTAATATCACAGTACACTGTGATAATCAAAGTTCACTACACTTAGCAAAAAATCAAATTTTTCATGAAAGGTCTAAACATATTGACATAAGGTTTCATTTTGTTAGGGATGTTATAAAGTCTAAGGTAGTATGTGTGGAGAAGGTCTCAACTGAGAATAACCCCTCAGATATGATGACTAATTCTCTCCCTTATTCTAAGTTCAGACACTGTCTGAACTTAGTTAGTATGGAGTCTAGAGTCTGTCCCCATTAGGGGGGACAATGCAAGAATAGCCAATGATGAATATTGATAAAACTTGGCAATAAATGTTTTGCCAAGGTGGAGATTTGTAAATGTTATGTCAAATAGATTTATTAATGTTGGTTCTGATCCTTTCTCTTATGTGACATTTTGAATGGTGGACAAGTGGCTAATTTTGGAACCTTGATGCTTAATGTATTGAGATAGTAGATCACGTGATCTACACGTGACTCGTAAGCTGCATTAGAGAAGGAACAAGTTTGAGCTGCATGATTGTGACACTTGTTGGCATTTATTTTATCCTTTATATTCATTGCTAACCGATATGTGTAATCCTAATGTTCATTTGGTTTTTCATTTTGTACATTGAGAGGCTTCGAGAGAGTGAGAGGGCAGAGAGGGGAGAACCTAGGGTTTGTTAGGGTTTTCACCGTGAGGAGAAAATCAGTGCGATTTTCTGGTATGAGAGTGAGGGCTTTGTAAATACAAGTGGTTTTGAGGCTTCTCTATGAAGGACTGTGATTATCAATAAAGCTCTGAGGTCATTTCTGCCTTGGACGTAGACCATTATGGTTGAATCACGTAAATCGGTTATGTTGATTCTTTCTCTCTTTATTCTTGCTATTTCCTTTATTTCTTTTATTGTTGATTCGTATTCTTGTTATTCTTGTTCTGTTTTGCGATTTGTGTTATTTTTTAATCTTGTTGGCTCTATCTGTGTATTGTTGATATCAATCTCTGTTATTTGAGTTCTGTACAAAGACGGACTTGAGAATAAATCTTTACACCAGAACATTTCAATAACCCACATATTCTCGAATGAACAAATCAACGAACTCCAACATTCAGATTTCAAAGTTTTCCTTCAGATTCGATAAAACCAATTCTTAGTGGGGACAATAGAGACCTTCTAAGTTTGAAGAGAGACTCTCATTTTGCCTTTTGTTCTTGCTTTTGGTAGATGGGAACCAAATAAAAAAAAACATAATATTTCAAGCCTTTTGAAAAATTTGCTCTAGTTACAGTTTTATGAGCAACCGGAACAGAAAGTGAGGAATCCACTTCAATCACACATGCATGCGTCTCCAATATGAAATAATAAGTCTGGTAATTCCACTTTATTATTTCCTTAATTACCAAAAGATCTAATATAACACAGTAGGAAACATCAACATGAGCAAAATGTTGGTAGACTTAAATGGACAGAAAGAATGAAGAGAAATGATAGGAAAATCGTGAAGTAATTATCAAGAAGAGAAAATTTAAGACAGATAGATTAGGAGTAGTGAGAAAAAGTGAGAGATAGGGTACCTGAATCTCTAGAGTTGTTAATTTAAGTAAGAATCACAACTAAGAGATAGATAGATAGATAGATAGATAGACAGATGGATAGATAGAGAGAGAGAGAGAGAGAGAGAGAGAGAGAGAGAGAGAGAGAGAGAGAGAACAGTTTTCTGGTCAGCTCCTACAGCTAGAAATGAAATGGAAGAAAGTCAAACTTTACACACTTCGGGGAGCTGGATTTACTAAAAACCCCACGTGAAAACTTACGTACCCAAATGAAGGGTTTTTTTTTGTCCCAGAGAAAAAGAGTTCATAACAAGACGATGAAAGTAGAAATACAAAATAGAAAGATGCAAACATAATGGAAATAAAGTCTGTTACACAATAAGAAACTTAGGGTGGGTCGTTCCCACTGTGGAACTGCAACATGCAGTCCGGAAGTTTAATGAGGGGTATATCTCCAAAGAAATTATTTGAAGATGCCCATTGCATCAATGTATGTGCGCACTGGTTCTGAGTCAAGTGTATTTTGACTGCCTCCCACTTAACAAAGCTGGTGAGCATTACTTTTGCATCCCTTATCGTTCCTTCAATGGTCCACTCTGAGATTTGATGGGAATTGTTCAGAGCTAAGATTACCATATGTGAGTCCCCTTCAATGATGATACTAAGCCAATGTCTTTCTGCTGCCATTTTGACACCTATGAAAGCTGCAAGAGCTTCACCTCCATTTGGATTGCATATGGAAGAAAATTCAATAATACCACCCATAATGTTACCTAAGTGGTCTCTACAAACAGCAACTGTTGTACCACCCGACTTTCTCACAGCTACATCAAAGGCTATAGAAATCTGTCCTATGGTAGGGGGTTCCAAATGAGGGTATTCTGAGAGAGTTTGAAAACCCAAGCATTCCTATGTTCCTAGAAGAGTTCGAGTTCTAGCTACAAATTGATCTATTTGAATAGGCTGTGAACCATGAGTTATTTGATTCCTATAAAACCAGACACAATCCATAGGCAGAATCACAAACAATTGAAAATTTTGAGCTTCCTGCAATTGAAATTGCAGTTTAACAGTAGGTTCCAAGATAATCTGAATCCAGTTTGTGATACCATGACCTGCTATAATATCAATGTTTAAAGGTCAAGGTGGTTGCCTCCAAAGAATTCTTGAGTAGGGACATCCTAAAAATAAATGGGAAGTTGTTTCCTCAGCTGATTGACAAACAGTATAGAGAGCCTGATTTTTACTAAAAGAAAGGCACTACTTTAGTAAAGATCTAGTGGGAAGAAGGTTGCTTAAAATTTTTCAGGTGAGAAGCTTAAGACAGTCTTGGACATGAAGTGACCAAAGCATTTTCCAAATGCGAGGGGTGAGCTTACTAGCCCGACTATGGGAGTCAGAGACAATAGCAGCATTTACGGATTTAACAGAGAAATTGTCACTGAAATGGTGAAGCCATTTGGGGCTGTCTCTCTTACCATAGAATCCAAGAAGAGGGCTTACACTAAGAGGTTATTCCACCTCCTTGGTTCCTCTAAGGTAAGTTCAAAAACTCTCAAATTTGAGATAACTCTACAATATGGGATTGGGTTTGAAATTTGAGATAAGTCTCAAGCCCAATCCTCCCTTGGATTTTGGTTTACAAATAGAACTCTAGGACTTTAGCCTCGTTTGTTTTCGAAAAACATCTCATCTCATCTCAATTTCATCATTATACTTTTTCTAATTTCAATACAAAATAAAATAAACAATTCAATTTTTTCAAATTCATCTCATTTTCTCTCACCTAATCATTACAACTTTCCCAAATTTCAATATAAAATAAAATAAACAATTCAACTCAACTCAACTCATCTCATCTCATCTCATCTCTGAAAATATCATAAGAGATTTATCAATGCTATTTGCAATGTTCTTTGGAATGAGAATACTGGACATTATGTATGCTGGAATGGAACTAACTACAGATCTTATTAAGGTTGTTCTCCCAGCCTGAGATAAAAGACCCATAATTTCACTCAAAAGTCCTGGAGTTGGCTTGCAGCTTGGCTTTGGCTTATTTTCGGAGAAATGGTTTTATCTTTGTAAAAAAATAGATTCTATTTTAAAAAATTATAAAAAGATTATTTTTTTAATGGGACTTACTTTTTTACAAATAGCTAATTATCCAAAATTAATCTATTTGAGATTTATATCTAACATTACTCTTATTAAATAGCTCTAGTTTGTTCTTCCTTGAGCAAAAGTCATATTGCTCATAATTAGTCGGCGTGGGAGTTAGGTGAGATTTGGATAGTCAGTTGAGATGAGATGAGTTGAGATGAAAGTTGAAAATTGAATAAAATATTGTTAGAATATTATTTTTTAATATAATAATTATTATAAAATTTAAAAATTTTGAATTGTTTATTATATTTTGTGTGAAAATTTAAGAAAATTGTAATAATTAAATTAAGGTAGGGATTGTGCACGAACGGTTTACGTGGAAAAGGAAACAGTGCGTTTTGCACAAACCCATCGCATTTGGAATGCAGTTCCATCTCCCCCAAAGTTTCTCCTCCTCTCCGAAGCTTCCCTAGGTCTTGCACAAACCCACCATTTGTATTTTCAGTTCCATCTCTCCCAAAGTTTCTCTTCTATCTAACTCTCCTCCTCTCCGAAGCATTCCCTAGGTGAAATGAACCCACCATTCTCCTCCATCTCACTCTCCTCCTCTCCAAAGCTTCCCCAAGTCGATATGGGTTTATGAAACCTAACCTCCGCATCTCCTCCTCTCCGAAGCTCCTTCGCAGTTGAACCTGTAGCACGTAGGTAGAAGTCACAAGAGTGGAAATTGTTTCCTCGACACCTGGGTTACATGCAAATACGTATCGATTTTCTCTCCGACGTGGGGTTCCTCTTTCTCCTCCAATCAAATACTTTTCTTTCATTATTAGTATATCTTGTAAAAATTGATAAAAGCATCGTAAAAAAGCCAACACAAATAAGAATAAATCCAAACAAAGAGAAACTTCATAAATGGCGGTTTAAATCTCTCACTACATTTTTCACATTTCAGAAAATGAGTCATTACCTACTTCTTCCTTTCTTATTCCTATATAAATCAACACGTCGAATTGCTTTTCCGGGAAGTTATATCAAGAGTGGAGGGATTAAATTTACCGTTGAGTTTGAAGTTCTAAATCAACTTCAACCTTCATTCTGATTTTTCCTCCTTGGAATACTTACTCATCATTACGCATAAAATATCCCCTTTGTACGTTTCTCTATAGTTTCAGCTTAAGACCCAGACAACTTTCACTGCAAAAAAGTTCATTCGAATCTGGGTTTTCAAAAACATCCATATTTTATTAGAAACAAAAGAGCTTTTACTTATCAGATATGGTTTAATATGCCATATTTGCAATGACCTATGAAAGTGGAAAGATGTAATGCATGAAAAGCATGTTATGCATGAAAAGACGTAAAGCATGAAAAGCATGAAAAGAATGTTTATGCATGAAAGATGAAAAGCATGAAAGAATGTTTATGCATGAAAGCCTAATTATTTCTAAGAATGTTTATGCATGGAATGAAATGCAAATGTTTATGTATGCATGTTTTCAAAAGGAAAAGAATAGATGT
This sequence comes from Cyclocarya paliurus, assembly GCA_029856935.1. Taxonomy (NCBI): domain Eukaryota; kingdom Viridiplantae; phylum Streptophyta; class Magnoliopsida; order Fagales; family Juglandaceae; genus Cyclocarya; species Cyclocarya paliurus. The sequence goes on along the minus strand of CM056950.1, from coordinate 36,941,636 downwards.
CTAGTATGTTCACTGCATGGTGTACTACTTACTGAGTATTAGACTCACTTTTGTTTTAAATGTTTTAAACGTCCAGGAAATGATGAAAAGGCTGGGGAGCAAGACATTACTACAGAGAGAGAGGCAGACGCTTAGTGTCGTCCCTGTCAATGAGGAAAAAGAAAGGAAGGAAAATGAAAAGAAAAATATGCTAAGAATAGGTATGTACATAGCAGATTCCACCCCTCGCGGGGCGGGGTCATTACAAATATACTTTAAACCGAGTTTTAATTTTGTTGGCTCTTTTGAGTAAAATGTAGTAAATTGGTCTTTTTGTGGATATTGGTTTAGGGATACTCAGTGAAAGATGGGGGAAAGGCTCAGGCTTTTGTTGTGTTTTTGGTTTATTTCTTTAATTATAGTTGGTGTGGAATAAAAAATTCTTTCCTGCGCAACCCCTACGTAAACTTCCCTGCCCGTAGAAGAACTGTATTTTATTAGAAACAAAAAGAGCTTTTACTTATCAGATTTGCTTTAATATACTTTAAACCGAGTTCTAATTTTTTTGGGTCTTTTTGAGTAAAATGTAGTAAATTGGTCTTTTTGTGGATTGGTTTAGGGAGACTCAGTGAAAAGATCGGGGAAAGGCTCGGGCTTTGGCTGTGTTTTTGGTTTATTTCTTTAATTGTAGTTGACGTTGGATAAAAAATTCTTTCTTGCGCAACCCTTACGCAAACTTCCCTGTCCGTAGAAGAACTGTCTTAATTTACCCCGTTTTTAATGTTTCAATATTGTCAAAATATCAACCTAATTAACTACGTCCTACTTATACATAGAGTGATCGATCACAAGGTATGTATAGTACATGATTTGATTATGCTGACCAGATATTGATCGATCCTGTAAATGTAGTGTGCATATATTTCAAAATTTAATGAAACAAATTAAAGGCAAATACAATAATGCAGATGATCAAGCATCCTAGCTAAAGGATGCAGGCTGAAGCTAGTGTTATGAGTCCAACAGACTCAGTGAGTAATAAGGGGATCTAGAAGAAAGGTTGAGAGATCGTACTTACGTGCCCTCCTTATGATGATCAAAGAAGAAGAACGGAAATATGGGTTTGGGAGGAACCCACCTCTATCAAACCAAAGTTTGGAAATAATATTTTGGATGATTTTATTGATAGCAGAATACATACTTATAGTTCATTTTGTTTATTCAAAATAGCAAAATACGTCAAATTAAAGAGTAGAGATAGACTTCTATAGTAAGACAATATTGCATAGTCAAAATAAATATGCTCTAGTCGTAGTTGTCAGGCATGATTCCTACCTTATACGACTCCTTTCTTATTTAGCACTGGCACTCATTTTGAATATTCATTAAAAGGTCATTGCACGATTTGAGTAAAAAAAAAAAAAACCATTCTACATTCTTTTGCATAAGAGGTATGGTTACACATTCTTTTAAAAAAGACAAAAGTAAATGCTATCGCATAGAAAAAATAAAACATTAATACAATCATTCATGACAAAATACTATGATTCACTAAGTGGTCAACAAGGTCTGCTTGGAGTTGACAATGGGTTTGATCTCCATCTCTAATATCATGATGGAGTTGAATAAACTCATTAAATTCAGTTGTAGTTTCGGATGACGTGGTCTTTCATTGAACTATTCTTATTCAAACTTTTCATTGTCAATTTGTTTATCTTCAATGATTATATTGTGTAAAATTATGCATGCCACCATAATATTGTTGAGTGTTTCAATATAAAATTTTTTTGTAGATCCATGAACTCTATAGCAAATCGTGCTTGAAGCATGCTTTTAAAAGCATGCTTCATATGCATCCTTTTGCAACTGACTCCTAGGTTGTAGCAAAATGTTTTTTGGTGTTGCCTAGGGGAGCCGAGATGGTTTTAATAAATGCTACTCATTGCGAATATATTTCATTAGTGAGGTAGTACTTCATTGCATAGTTATGACCATTAGATGTATAGTTGACAATCAGAGGACGCCCTTGAGCAATATCAGAAAATATAAATGATCTATCAAGCACATTTATATCTTTATGAGACCTAGGTAACCCCAAAAAATATGTGCCAAATCCATATATCGTAAGAAGAGCTTCTAAAACAATTGTTGGTTCGTGGATATAACTAGAGTACATACCATACCAAGAAGTTGGATGGTTTTTTCACATCTAATATATACAATCGATGCTCCCTAACAGACTTGAAAATTCACGTTTCTCACAAACTATGAGAAATCTAGCAATATCATAATTGTTGGGTTTCCTTAAATGTTCTTGAGAAAAAATTGAAACTATTGCTTTAACAAACAATTTTAGACTTTTTAATGCAGTTGTCTCCCCAATCTTCAAGTATTTATCCATAAAACTAGTTGCTATACCATATGCAAGCATCCTAAGAGTAGTTGTAATCTTTTAAAAGGAAGAAAAACTAAACATTTCGGAACCATCTCTTTTTTGTACAAAATAAAGTTAATAGGCTTCTACTGTAGATTGGATATGAAGAAAAAGAAAACAACTCATTCGAGACCTCCTTAGAAGATATTTGTGAGGATAGCTTAGCATAGCAACAAAATAATCACAAAATTTTTTTTGGCGGGCTTGCAATGAACACGCCTAATGAATTTGCATTATTTTTTAGAATAACCCTGTGAACTTGATCATTTTTTTTCCATAATAAGTTGTCTCACTATCTCAAATTATTTTTTAGAATCTAAATCGAAAAATGTCATTTTGTAAAAAAGAGAATGATCCATTATGAGAAAAAAAAAATTTCACAAAGAAACTTGTATTGAAGTGAATAAAATTGTTAAGAAAATTTTGGTGTTTTGTATTGAAAAAATATAACTGTTGGAGAAAACAACAATATGTCCATTAGAAGAATAAGACCGTTGGAAGCATATGACCGTTGGAAAATTAGTTCTATTGGAAAAATATGACCCTTGGAATTATATCACGTTAGAAAATATTTTTGCCAGAAAATGTTGTATTTTAATGTGTGCTTTTTAGTAAGGAATAAATATTTCAATTACTATTAGAATTAAAAAGTATAAATGAAAATTAAAAAATAGATATTTAAATGGAATAGAAATAGATTTAGGGAGTTTGTTATTTGATGTCTATGAAAAGTGGCAAGCTAAAGCAAAAAAAGTCAATTCTCTAAACAAATTTTGACCAAAGTTTAGTCACTTCACTATCAATGCGCTTATTATTTATTTTATTGAGTTTGTTTGGCTGGTACCTTCGGTCCTTCACCATGTGGAAAATTAACCCATAAATTGGTGGAGGTACTGGTTCAACAGCTAGACATAAGTCTTAAGTGTACAAGTCTTGTGCAAGCTCACGGTAAAAAGGTAGGCTCCACCGGAATAAAGTGATTTTTTTTTTAATATTTTTTCATGATAGAATTTTTTTTTTTTTTTTAACAAAGGATTTGCACCAAATAGTTATTAACCAGTACTTAAAAGTAAGATAATATTGAAAATACTCAAGCTGAATTGGACTATACATTCATTGAAGGTTTACTGACAAACCATGACCTCCATCATTAGGGAATTGTTAGTTGCATAACTCTTACCGATTGACGTGGCACGCCAATGGTATGCCAGACGTTTATTTATTTTTTATTTTTATTTTTTAAAGAAGAAGATGAAGGAAATGTATCAATGGCCTGTTGCAGAAAATCATCCAAATCATGAAAAATATTTTCGAGTCTTCGAATGCAACCAAAATTCATCCCACATATTGAAAGAATTCAGTTGCACTGAACTTGCAAACATGACTTCAGCCTCATGAATCTCTTCTCGAAAACCTTTCATTATCCAAACCACTCACACAAAAACTCTTTCTAAAAGAAGTTCGACAAATTATACTTGTTGAGAGAGCCAACATCTTCTCAGAAAGATTAATAGAAGTTGCAGAAGATGCAGATTGAGAAATTGAGTTAACAAGAGAAGCTACTCTTTCTTCCCTAATAAAGTGATACAACTACACCTAAGGACTCTGCCGCTCAAATTCATGAGGGGAGGAGCTCTGCCGGAAAGAAGAGCTTTGCCAAAAATGCAAATGGAGTTCTGCCGAAGTTACTTTCTTTTTTTCCTTAGGTGGACGCCATTTGATCTAATTCATTTTGATATTTGGGATCTTACCCCATCCCTTCAGAGGTTGTCTTGCTATTTCGTTATCTTTGTAGATGATTATTCTCATTATGCTTGAATATATCTTTTGTACCATAAATCTAAACTTGTAAATATTTATCAAACCTTTCACAAAATAATACAAACTCAGTTTCCTTATTACATCAAAATATTTCGTTCAGACAATGGCATGGAGTATAATGAAAAATATTTTCTTGACTATTTATCCCAACACGAGACCATTTCCCAAGCCACCTGTCCTTATACTTCTCAGCAGAATGGACGTGCCGAATGAAAACATAGACACATACTAGACATTGTATGTACTCTTCTTGTCTTTGCCTCTATTGCTGCATGAGAAGATGATCTCACTGTATACACTATTAATTAGGTTCTATCACAAACTATTCACAACAAAACAATTTTAGAGATTCTCTATGGTAGAATTCTTTATTTCTCTTTATTCTATGTTTTTGGGTCTGCTTGTTTTGTCACTTTTACTCCACATGAACGCACCAAACTTGAACATCGTTCTTAGTTATGTTTTTCCTTGGCTATGGGATTTCACAAAAAGGCTATCGTTGTTAGGATCCCATTACTAGAAATCTTCGTGTTTCTCTTCATGTGATGTTCTTGGAAAATAAAATATTTACCAATATTTCTCGTTTCTCTTCTTCAACTTCGCAGTATTTCTATGTTCACTAATATTACCATCGATTCAGTCCCTGACTTCATTGCAGAGCCGTCCAACTACTCAAATAGTCTCTCTACGGCCTCTCCTGATACGCCTGATTGGAATAATGATCCTTTAATTTCATCACATGTCCTAGAGTTCTCCCAGGGATTTGAACCTCGTCACTTTAGTTAAGTAAGAGCACCTTCTATACATCTACAAGATTATCAATATTTTTATGCTCTTGCTACTTTTCATGAACTTTGCACTTATCATGAAAGCTAGTTCTAATTGTCTTTGGCAAAAAGCCATGTATGATAAATTAGATGCATTCTCAAGAACTCGTACTTGGGAACTAGTGGATTTATCTCATGGAAAATCTGTAGTTGAATGCAAGTAGGTATACAAAATTTAGACTAGTGTAGATGGATCGGTGGGGAAATACAAGGCTTGCCTTATGGCCAAGGGTTTTCCCCAAGAATATGATATTGATTATGAGGAAGCTTTTGCACTCGTTGCATGACTTACTTCTGTTATATCTCTACTTGCAGTTACTGCCATTCGTTGATGAAAATTATTTCAAATAGATGTCAAGAATGCCTTTTTGAATGGTGATCTTGTTAAAGAAATATATATGTAACCTTCACTTGGCTATGAGTATCCTCCCCATAAAGTCTATCACCTCCGTCATGCTCTTTATGGTTTCAAGTTCCTCGTGTATGGTTTGCCAAATTTAGTTATGTGGTCGCTCAGCAAGGTTTTGTTCCCAACTCATATGACTCTGCACAGTTTCTACAGACCATTGATGCAAATATTATTATCATCATTCTATATGTTGACAATATGATTATCACCGGGAATGACTTTTTTGGGATAAAATATCTTTAAACATTGTCGAGTCAAAATTTCAAGATGGACTTGGACAAACTCAACTAATTTCTTCGACTTGAGGTTACTTATGGCAAAGATGGTTATTACTTCTCTCAATCTAAATATGTGATTGAGCTATATTATTGCATATTTTATACAGTTAAAATCAATATATTTTTAATTGCTTTATTATTTTATCATTGATTTTAGATGAAAAAAATTGATTAAGAGGCATAAATCCAAGTTGTGATTTAAATTGATTAAAAGTATAATTTATGCTTGATTTTAATGCTTGTGATTTAATTGTGTAATATTTCTTCCATGTACAACACACCTTTAATATTTTATTCTTTTTTTGTCTAATTTTATTTTTGTTTCTTTAATTATTTATTATTTATTTTTTTTTCTAAGTTTTATTTTATTTTATTTTTTTCTGCTTTACAACTTCGACCAGAATCTGGCCTCTTCTAAACGATGTGTCGTTTTGTCCATAGACAAAAATGACATGTCGTTTTCACTGCGAATAAAAACTGGCCTCCTAAACGACATGTAGTTTTGTCCATAGACCAAAACTACATGTCTTTTTGGTCATCTTCAACTTCCACGCCGCAACAGCACAACCATGGCAACCTCCACCAACAGCCAACCTGCACCACGCATGGCAACGCCAACACCAATGCAATGCAGCGCAGTTCACCGCCATAGGCCACACAGCTCCATGTAAGCACCCACGTATCCTCCGTCAACTAGCCTCCATGGCAGCGCTATCACCTTCACCAGTTACTGCACCTGGACGAACCACGAGAAGAGCAACGCAGCCATGGTCGCACAACCTCCATAGCTCAGCTGTTAAGCCACGTGAACTTCTGCTGGCCATCACCGACAGGCCTCTGTTCTACCTCCTCGAAGCAGAGCACCATTCCCTTTCCTCCATGCTGTACGACAATACGCTGAAACCATGCACTACAACTCAGCCTTTCCACAATCGTGAGCTATGCATTCACGCAGTGGCCAACTCACAAAGAAATAAAACCATTGCTGGGCACGCACTCACCAACAGAAAAGAAACAAATATTGTAGGTGACAAAAGCTGGTGGTCAACCAAAGAAAAAAATAAATAAAATGCATGATGGGACACACTCATACTGGACAGCAATGAAGAAGATGCGGATGCACTACAGCGGAAAACAAAAAGAAAAGAAAAAGGCACGACGCTGGGAAGTGGGCGAAAGAACAAAATGAACTAGAAAGAGGACGAAACTAGAGGAATTCAGAGATAGGAAGAACACGTTGGGAGACACTGACGCGGAAAGTTTTTCATAATAGCTGGGTGGAAAAATAAAAAGAAAGAAGAAAAAGATGGAGATGAGACTAACGTAAAACACGGAAGGAATATTGGGTTAGATGCTGGGAAAAAGAGAAGAGTTGGGCATTAATTTAAAGGCATATTGGCAGATAAAGGCTGGAAGGATGAAATAAAGAAATTAAGGAAGAAGGGCAAGCCCCACACTGGAACTAAACTTGATTTGCGAGAGAGTTGGATTTCGGCATTAATTTGGCTTGAAAACTCATGTTGGCTGGAATCATTTGGACATGCGGGACCACTCATCCGCATTAAAATAATGCTGGAGAAACACATGCTCACTTTTGATCTTTGGAGGAAGCACAGTCTAGAAGACCAACATTGATTTAAGACACATGCACGCCGCACAACAAAAAAAAGAATGAAAAAAAATGAGGCAAGACACAGAATGGAATTCATGCAAGTTATGCTTTTCAGTAATGGGAGCAAGAGCTAACACGTTCTAGAATGGAGTTTGATTTTTTTCATTTATTTTGGAAGTAGCTTTGGTCTTTCATGCTTTTTGGGTCTATATAAAGGACTGACCGACAAAGAGTTTGGGAGCTCACAATTCAGTTCTTGAGAGAATTTTGTTGTTCTTGTTTAAATGGACAGCTAAGTCCTTAAGTAAAGTTAGGGATGAACTTGCACAATTGAGGGTGTTTTTAATTTATTTTTAATTTATGTGATTGTTCTTTATTGATGCAAACTCTTGTTTATCATTCACTAATTATCAATGGTATTTTCTTATCTCCAAATAATTTAGGAATTGATTCCCTTCATAGATTCAGTCATGCTTTTTCTATAAAATGGTTAAGATTCTTGATTATGTTTGGATTAATTTGTTGTTTTTATTGATTTAATTATTTGCTACAGTATTGCCCACTGGGTATATTGTCGTCGCTGGGTTTTGTCAATAAGAAAGGATAATTGGCTTGTTTCTGGTCCCTTGATGGGGCAGCACCCGATAGTGGGAGACTCAGCTTTGAAGGTTAATCAAGTAATGAAGAATAATAGCTGGGATATGGACATACTAGAGCAGTTAGTTGGGGCTGGAAAATCTGTAGTCATAGTAAATGAAGTCAAGTGTCGAAGTGGGGGTGATCAACTACTTTGGTTGGAAAACACAGATGGGTATTTTACGTCAAAAAGTGCTTGGAACTTCGTTCAGGTGAGTAGCCCTAAAAGCCAATGGTCGGATTGGATATGGAATGTGGCTCTTCCTAAGAAATGCTCTGTGATGATGTGGAAGGCACTAAATTCAGGTCTAAGTGTGGACGATCGTATAAGGAAAATTGGAGTGCCTTTAGTTTCCAAGTGTGAATGTTGCAAAGAAGGTGCCTTGGAGGATATCAATCATGTTTTATATAGTGGTAAAATTGCAAAAATCATTGGAAGTTCATCTCAAACATGTTAGGTATTCGATTTTTCCCCAATCGGTCTTGGAGAGCAACAGTGGAGGCTTGGGTAAGGAGAGCAAAGAAATCATCACAACTTGATAGTCTTATTGGGTTGATGCCTGGGATAATCTCATGGAATCTGTGGAATTGGAGGTGTAGAGCCAGAATGGAAGGTATTAAAGAGAAAGTTCACGTTCTATGGAGATCGATAAAGTATTGGATACATTGGGTTGGAATTAAACTTCACAAGGATTCTCGATTAGTAGAAAAGGACATCAAGGTTTTAAAAGCTTTGAATGTTCCAATTAAGATAAAGAGGAAGGAGGTGTTAATTAAAGTAAGATGGGAGAAGCCGAAGAGGGAGTGGATTAAATTAAATGTGGACGGTAGTTGCATGAATAATCCTGGTAATTTGGGTACAGGAGGTATAGTGAGAAATGAGTTTGGGAAGGTAGTATTTGCGTTTTGTGAATCAAATGGATATGGTAGCAATAATCTTGCGGAAGTAAGGGACCTTTGGTTAGGACTTAAACATTGCAGAAGGCTAGGTTTGAGAAATCTAATTATTGAAATGGACTCTCTAATAGTAGTGAATTGGATCAAGAAAGGAAAGTGCTATATAGGCCTGTTTAGAGTTATGGTTTTTCTATAGTTGTTTGTTTGGTAATTGGGGTTTTGATTTTGTAAAATCCTAGTACCTTGAATGTTACCACGGTATTCCTTCGCCACAAGTGAGGGTTTTTTAATAAAATTGGGTAGGGGTCACTATTGGACATGTGACTACCTACTCTTTCATCAAAAAAAAAAAAAAGTTTTAAAAAGTAGTAAATAATTTATCAAAGAGTTATCTTTCTATTAAAGTGGTTTATAGTTCTATATCTTTCAATTGGGGACTTTAGAGATAAATATCCAATTGTGTAATTTATTGAATCAAGAATAAATAGAAATACCCGATTTGTGCAAAGAATTCCTGAAGTTTTGCTATTTCTAATTTGAGTATTCCTCATTTTTATCCTTGTAATTTTAGTTGCTAAATCGCATTAAAACCAATTCTTTCTTATTGATCATTAAATATTTTTCCTTTAGTTCTTTTTATTCTTTGTTGTGTTTTTTTTAATCTGTCTCCTTGAGGAATCGACACTCCAAAGTTGTGCTACAATTACCACGTTATTCTTTGGGCGTAATCAATATGCTACTATTTTGCTTTCTTGGTCTGGTTTGACTGAAAGCAAGACTGTCAATACTCATGCATTTTGAGACCAATGCCAAGCTTCTTGCTACCGATGGTGAGCCTTTTTCTAATGCTACTTTCTACAGGTAGATGGTTGATAGTCTTATTTATCTTACCATCACATGACCAGATATTTCTTATGTGATACATTTTGTAACCATTTTATGAGTGCTCCTCGATCTAACCACTATGTTGTCATTCTTCGTATCTTGTGTTACGTCAAGGGAATTCTATCTCATGGATTGTATTTTCCTCACACTCATCCCTTGAGCTTCAGGCTTATCCTGATGCTGTCTGGGCTAGAGATTTCACTGATCATCAATCTACCACCGATTATTGCTTTTTACTAAGGACTCATTTGCTTTCTAGGCGTAATAAGAAGCAGTCTATTGTTGCTCGCTCTAGTATAGAATCTGAGTATCTTGCTCTTGTTGACACTACATCTCATGAGTTTTTATGGTTACACTAGCTTTTGGTAGATATGGGTGCCACTCAAATGACTTGTTCTTCCATTTATCATGACAATCGAAGTGCCATATAAAATACTCATTATGATGTTTTCCATGAGTGTACCAAACATATCAGGATTGATTGTCATTTCATTAGGCATCATCTTTAGTAAGACACCTTGCTTCTTTATTGGTCGCTAAAATAGTATAGATCATTGCCAAAAAAATGAAATACAAAACTGACTATTGGTCGCTAAAATTTATTTCCGATGATTGATAGTAGCCGGAATTATAATTATTTGCAGCGAAATTATGTCACCGAAAATACTTTGTTGGCATTATTAGCGATGTTTCCCTTCGCCGGAAATGTAAAGTATATTATTTGCGGCGATAATATTATCGGCGTAAGGCGAGTAAAAAAGCGCCGCTAATTATTTGTGGCGTCATTCATAATCGCCTCTAATATATTTCTGGCGATTTATTTTTTCCCACGCGATTGTTTTTTCTCTTACGCGATTGTTTTTTCTCAAATGGTTGTTCAAAATGGCTGATCATTTTGTTTACATTTTCTCCTACACGGTTGTTTTTTCTCTGATATTTGTTTCTTTCATACCAGTTAATTGCTTGCAAATAAATTATAAATGCTAGATATGTCAACATCATTCAATTAACCTTGATGTACATATTTGATATTCACTAGGATTTAGTCTTAATTTTTACACAATACCATCCAAAATATCACAATGGAATATCACAATGCTAACAGTAAGTTGTTTTCATGAATGCACCAGCTTCTTCAACGCAAGTGTTTTTCTTTCTAACCACCATATTCCAATAAGTAGGGGAAGAACTGAATTGGGTTCACTGGTTTTACTTCAAGTGCCTGAACACAACTGTAAAGAAATGCAATATATTTATGCAAAAATATAATATTCAAAGCCCAAGTTAGAAGAAGGCATTCAGTTCATAATCAGCTATACATAAACAAGGGGCTCACAATTCCCAATTATTTTTCCTTCCATGGTGTTCAAATTCAATTATTTTATTCAATACAACAATAACACAACATCCCCCACTCATTTTGTAAAATGTAAAAAATTTTGCAACAACAAAGTCATAAATAGAATAAAATTTACAAAAATATAAGTGTAACCATCAACATTTCAGACATTGCAATCACCCCACAAAATATAAAACACCAACTTGAACCATTTTAGGAGTTATATATTTTTATATATATATATGTATGTATGTATGTATGATGGTCCCAAGACCTTACAAATACAAATACATATTGTAAGTTTTGGAATGTGCAAAGAACTATGTTAAATATATGTATATTAAAACAAGGGCTTCACCTGAAATTGGAGCTACCTTTTACAAGATGTTTTGAAGACTTCCGAGGCCATTTCATAAAGTCTCTACGTACGCTAACTCTTTAGTCTGGTAGCTAGCTAGCTTCCAAAATCACAGTACCCAATGAAACTAAAATCCAACACTTGGCAATTTGATCCTACCAAACAAAGTATGCACCAAAAAGATTAAATTACATAGGGGAAAACCATATGCACTTATAATTCTTTATATGAGAAGTACATAATTTGATGGGATAATGCACTGGTAAATACCAAGTCTGCTACACTCACCCAAGATGATTTCCTCCCATGAAATCTTGCATTCAACAACTTCATTAACAAAACAGAAAAAAAAATGCATGTAATGATGATCTTTACAAGTTATTTTTTCTTGGTCATATAGATGTTGAAAAATACATAAAAAGCAACAATATGAGAACAAGAATAAATGAAAATCTACAGGTGAGTCATGTACTTATAATAAGAAAAAAATGCTACTTATATACTGATAACTTACCTTGTTGTAGTAATTTTACTGTACATTGATGACCAAGAACTTCCAAGTGACCAGTTGGTGGCAAGAGCAATATACATCTCCTGCAGAAGCTACAAAATATCCTCAAAACCTAAAAATATACTACATATCCCACACCATTATTTCTGATTTACAAAATTTGGGTTCTCGAGATTTCTAGAGACATTTTGTTGCTATATTACTTTAACTTTCATCTCTTTACCAAAATTCACAAAAAATTGTTATCCTTAAATTTAGTTCATCTCTATGCAGGTCCCTGCGTCTCTTTATGAGACTCTCCCTGGGTCTGCCTCTCTAACTCATATCTCTCTATAAACTTGTCGTACTAGGCTTGTTTCTCCATTACTAGCATGACATTCGCTCATAAGTCATCAAGTAAAGCCTTATAATGTGCAGCTTCTTTCTCACTTCTTTCTGCATGTTGAGTTAATTCTGCTATTCGGGCATTAGTTGCTTATCTAGATGACTCGGAACTAACCATCTCACCGAGACCTTTTACATACCTTGGCTTGTGGCCCAAGACTTCCTTAAAGATTGTTGTTGCAGCCTCCTTAGTCTGCTTCTTAGGCTCCAACCTTGCCATCTTTGCTGCCATCTCATTCTATCAACCATTGAAAAATCACACATGTTAGGTGCTCGTAATATGTAGGACTTATAAGCACTAAAAACTGGACAATGGTTTTTCTCGAACATATGTAGGGATTTTACTTTAACACTTACATATTTCTCTTCCGTCATGGGAGTCACAAATTTATCATTCTTCTTTGACCACTTGATTTCTTTAAAGAAATTGACCAAATTCTCCTCATTCCCAAATTGCAAATAAAGTAAATTACATTCAAGTTTAAATTGAATATATGAATACCATTATGGAGTACAAATTAAAGGAGTACAAGCAGCTAGCATTCACAGCGGAAAACTCAAATCTGCATGAAGATCTTTCATTCGAGCTATCAAATATGATGTTGGGATTAGACTTACAAATTACAAACAATAACGGTTGTAGCGTGTTTAAACATGTTTTTTCATAAATGTGTAAGCATTTATATTAATCATTGATATATAGAGAACACAAAGGAAATACACAACTTTGAAGAAGCCTACCATATCAATTAGCACAAAAAAAGAATAATGCTAGATACAATCGATGTGCATCTTGTAACCAAAATGCATTCTTACCCTCACCTCCATTAGCCACACAAATGACCTTCGTCCAGCCATGTGATTGTTTTGTTGCTTCTTCCTATTACTTTTATTTCATTCAGACATCCACTGCATTCAGTGAGGACATGATATACATTCATTCAATATAGAGGTGTCAAGAGGATTATATGACTAAAAATATGTTTAATACAGTTGACTATTTTAACAAAAATGTACCGTCGTAACTAACATTTAATACAAGTGACTATTTTAACAAAAAATGCCACATCATGTTAATTAAATATACGACTGCCAACTTACCTTAAAGTTCTCGCTTGAATATCGAGAACATAACTTTACCCAAGTGGCTGGTGTCACCAACGGTGACACATTTGCAAGTGCTTCTTCATTACTCTCGTATTGCTTGTAGGTTCTATGTAAATCATAGCGAATATGATTAAACCACTTGCGTAGTGTCTTCGTAACAATATCACGTTGGTTCTTCTTGGTCCAGTCGAGGATGAAGTTAGCCTACAGAAAAACATCAAGAGTATTAATTATAATCTCCCAGCCCCGACTTTTACATTACCAACGTTAGTCTTTCAACTACTCTATTTGAACATGAGTTGCATTCTCATACTTTTACCTGAACGCGTGTAATCAATTATTCCTTCTCAATAGCTGGTAGGTCGTGCCAGCTAGCATGACTCAAGTCCACATGGTGCTTGACCAACCATGTAACCCTTGTAATAAACAAGGTAGCATTTTCACAACAAGGTGCAGTTTTACCGTCTTTTATCCTCAGGGGTAACTTTCCATACTTTTGCACATTTTCGAACTCTATGCACTTTGCTGCTCCTTGCTCACACTTCTGGCTGAGTGGTATTAAGTTGTTTTCAATGGCCATATTATCATTATAGTTCAACAATGAAACTAATCATGATCATGTTAAACATATAATGTAAAACAATATCAGTTTAAATTAAAAACAATATCAATTTAAATTAGATTAATATCAGACGGGTTTGTGCTTAGTGGCAAATCGATTGCTTGCATGTCATTTGGTTCTGTGCTAAGGACAACATCAGGTGGCTCAATTGAGTCATTTGAGCTTGAGAATGCGCCATCTCTATGATCCATGGAAACAATGGGTACTCTATTCCAAACTTCTTCAGTCTCTCTATGAGATCTACCTCGATCATAGCTCATGCCACGTGATCGACCTCTACCTTTTCCAATTGTCGGCATATCCAGCACGCAATATCAACAAAATTCTAGTGGGTGTGCTTGCAAAAAAAATTGGGCCACCAAAATTACTACAATCACACTAAAATGATACAATTATTTATATATTATTATACTTTAGAAGGAATATAACAATTAGCTCATCATGATACTATTTGTTTAAGGGAATGGTCCAAATTATCCAAGACATTTAGTCTTATTGCCCCTAGTGTGCTACCATTACAAGCTTTGCTAAATTGTTTGAAAAATAACAAAATAATTCTCAAGCAAATTACACATCCATTCAAAGGAAGATCTGCTATTCTTGGAGTAAATTGCACACTACTAACGACCTTTCAGTTCTTGCATTACATAGGAAAAGATAGAAAAGACGGTTCTTTTATTTGGGAAATGATATTTAGGATAAGCCAAACACAATGGGTTGTATGGAGACACGGTGTTATTACCAACATTGAAGTGGCTAGTTCATCTCATCCTCTATCGAGAGACTATCTTCTTTTATGCTACCCTCCACTTCGGTGCTCTGAGTAGAACTGTCTTCGCTGGTATTGTCATTGATAAACCCCCTCTCAAACTGGTCGCAAGTTGACCTTTGCATTACCGACATGTCAACTTCAATTTGCTCCGGCTCAACATTAGGCCTATGCATGTTTGTTTGCAGTGGAATGTCATCAGCATGGACACTCACGTAAGCATTACTAGAATTATCCTTTTGGTATGCATCAATGTCTCTAGAATCAAATGCATCATCTTCAATAAGGGGTTCTTGTGGAAGGTGATAGACATTTCAACCTTTAACTTTTTGCATTATATACCAATCACCACAGATGTTGCAGTTTTTTAGGTAAAACACCTACGAAGCTTAGGATGGCAAAACAAAAAGGTCGTCCTTATAAGTTGTCCTCGACATATTCACACTAGTAAAATGTTGTTCCACATGTATCCCTCGTTTGGAATAAGAGATGTCGAACCATTCACATTTGAATAAGTCAACGCGACGCTAACCCATGTAGCGAATTTTCAAAATGTTTGTTAGTCTACCAAAGAACTCGAGCTTTTCAAATCCTGGTTGTTCACTAATCACCATGACACCTGAGTTTTGGGTGCGTGATGTTCTTCACGATTTTTTGTGTGAAATCTTATACCATTAGTTATGCAACCTGAATAGGACGCACTCCAAGGGTCAGGACCACATGCTAGGGCATATAGATCCTCTGAAACTTCTTTGGGATTATCAGCACGCAGACTTTGAATCTATCACAAGTTAAAACAAGGAACCGCTTAAAGGGACAAGAAACATATTCGAAACTCGTATAGGGGTGAACTTCCAAATGAATTTCCCTACGTGTGACTTGAACCAATCTAGGAATTTTGCAGCATACTATCGACATCATTAGGATACTCTCCACTCACCTGCATGTAGTGCTCACTAGACAAAAGAACATGTTTGATGAATAAGTATGTGTAGGGGATGCAATATAAATCAGTATCTTTAGAACGGAAAATTACTAAGTTGGTAAGTAGTTTGGTTACTTACTTAAGCTATAGATCAATCTCTGTACAATTCTTAAGAATATACCATCTGGCTTTTATGAAAATGTTATCGTCTAATCGGTGACGTGAAGCAAAACCCATGGGGTGCACCTTCTATGAAAAAATACTAAGTCCCTCTTGTACACCTTCATCTCCTTCATCAACGTCACGTTTGGGGGAATTGAATCTAGTCTCAACATCGTGGAGGTACATAGAACAAAAATTCAAGCATTCTACATGGATATGGGCCTCGGCTATTGAACCTTCTGGGCAGGTCTTATTCTTAACATATTTTTTGAATTTTCCAAGATACCTCTCGAAATAATATATCCACCTATATTAAATTGGCCCTGCAAGCAGAGCCTCACTTGGCAAATGGTAGGCTAAGCCATTACATCAAAGAAGGTAGGTGGATAAACCATCTCAAGCTTGTAGAGAATGACAGTGATATCAGCTTGAAGCTGCTCTGAGACATCAACCTTACATGTTCTAGCACACAATTCTTTGAAAAAAGTGCTTAACTCAGTTAATGCCAATTGAACATCTTGACGTAAGTATCCATATATTGTAGCAGGAAGTAATCTTTGCATAAAAATATGGCAATTATGACTTTTCATCCCCGAGATTTTGTAATTAGGTACACTAGTAAAATGTTCGAAGCAAATCCATCTGGGAATTTCACACCACACAACCAATTACAGAAACCAGTCCGCTCATCTCCATACAACGTATAACATGCATGTGGCATACTAATGCATTGTCCATCCTGAATAAGGTGTAACTCCTTCCTATTGAGATTGGAAAGGTCACAACGTGCATTAGGATGATCTTTAGTTTTTCTGAAGATATCCATCAAAGTTCCTAAGATGTTGTCACAAATATTCTTCTCAATGTGCGTTACATCTAGATTATAGTCTTTTTCTTTCTCAAGATGTGGCCTAGTGGCAAGAATCGGCGATGACCCATGTAACAATGATTTCGGCTATATGTCAACCACATGGAATCTATTTTTTCCTTGCACGATGGAAACGCCATCTTCCGCTTAGTGCTCCACTCAAAGAGGTTTCTATAAGCAAGGAAGTTGTTGATTGTCCACAGTAATGCTGCATGCAATCGGAAAGTCTCTCCGGCCTTTGCATCGTATGCATAAACACCATTATCCCATAGATCAATTAATTCATCTATCAGAGGCTGAAGATAAACATCGATTTCATTTTCTGGTGATCTTAGTCTAGGAATCAAGAATGAAGTGATAAAAAATGGATCTTTCATGCATAAACATGAGGGCAAGTTGTAAAGGACAAGAATCATTGGTCATACGCTGTAAGGCTTAGCCAAATTATTAAATGGGTTAAAACCGTCACTAGCTAGACCATGCTTGATATTTCTTGGATCTTCCGTGAACCAAGCATGCTCTTGATCAAATGTTGTCCACACCTCAGAGTCAGTTGTATGACTTAGAATACCCTGTTGAATGACACACTAATCCTTGTGCCACTGTATATTAGCTGTTGTTTTCTGTGACATAAACAATCTCTGCAACCTTGACTTCAACTTGAAATGTCGTAGAACCTTTTGAGAAATTCGTCTTTGCTTACTTTCGATTTCCACCTTGGGAGTTTACATTTCAGGCACTCATTTTTATTTATATTTTTCCTCCAATAAAGTATGCAATCATTCGGACAAACATGTATCTTGGTGTAAGTAAAGCCCAAGCCTTTTTCCAAGTTATGTGACTCTTGATATGAGTTTGGCAAAAGGGCATTGGGAAAAGCTGACTTTAGCAAGTGACAAAGCATGTCGAAAGAGTTTACACTCCAACCACCAAGTGTTTTGATATGTAGCAACTTAACAATGAATGATAGTTTAGAATACTTTGTACAACCTTCATAAAGAGGACGCCGGGAATTAGCTAGCAGCTGGTCAAAAGTTGGCGATGATTCAATATCGAGCTCTGGCAAACCCTCAGGATGGAATGTCTCAGTTATAGGAACATCAGGAAATGTCCCAACCCGAAAATCTCATAACATAACATCGATATCATCAATGTAATCATTATCATCATCATCATCACTTATGATTAAATCTTCCTCCTCGCCATGGAAAATCCACGTCGTGTAATTCTTCTCAATACCTTTAATGAACAAGTGTCTCTCTACCTGGCTTATAGGTAGGAAGTAATTATTTAAACACCAGACACATGGGCAACGAATTTCCTCACTGGTAGCATGAGATCGGGCCAAGGTAATGAACTCCTTAACTCCTTTAGCATATTCCCTAGATCCAAATCTATCAGTGATTTGCATCCAACTCTTGTCTATCTAGAACCTGGTAGAGGTGTGAAAGTTGTTTAATAAGGGATAAATTCAGCACAATGCCACATAGAATTCGGTGAAGTAAGGGAAAAGTTGCTTAATGAGTGGGTTGGTGGCTACCATGTTCGGGTGCAAACAGGTATATGTATTTAAACTTATGAGCATATATATTATTAGGGGTGTGCAATAATATGCAAAAGCTTTGGTACTCTTAGGTATGAAGATAAGCAGTAAGAAAGGGTGTCAAGAAGGTACACATATTTTGTTAATTAGAACTTGATTAAGGTAATTCCAACTCTGTGCTCTACTCTTGATGTTAGATCATTCCTCTTCATCCTCCTATTAAGGTAATTCACAAAATTACCTTACTCAATTACCTATCCTAGATATATTCCTACAATTATGGTAGATGTCATTGCTCAAAGAAACTAAATAGCAAAAATCTATTGAAAACAGAGTTCGAAAACAAAAGAGCTAGATAAAAATACACTTGAGCAAAATAACGGGATTGAAAATATTTTGAGGCTGCCCCAAATAATAGACAGAATTAACAGCCCAATATGAATCATACATTATTATCATTGAAATTACTCAAACAGTAAAACATTTTTAGCAACAATATCCACATCGCCGCAAATAAAAATTGGTGCAAATTCTACATTTTCTTGTAGGAGCATGATGAATGGGAGTAGGTTAAGGACACAACGTCCATACTATTAAAGATCATAAAAATAGCAATGATTTCTAGCCTTATTAATTACTACTAAAATAATGGTAATTATGAATATAGAAGTCCAATTAGGATAATCAGTATCATGTTTCAATCATCATGGGGGCAAAGATTCAACCTTATTTGATCATGATAATCTTGATTAATGTGAAAAAATGTTTATTCTGTACTTTTAATTCAAAAACTAAAAGGAACCAAAAGGATTAACCCAACTAATGAAATTCATGTACTTTTAATTGTCCGTGAAGTTGGTAATTATTAACAGATATTAAAGTTGTGGGACTTTTAGCTATCCAACACTTAGAGATGATCGTGGTTGTAAGTACTGATCAACTCATCTTTTTACTAGTGCAATTAGATCTAAGCTGCTCATGATGTATTGGAGAGGAATGGATCATTAACATTTAAATGACTAATTATTAAATATGTATGTATGTATGTAGTAAAGTTGGTAACTCCAATCATATATATATATATATATATATATATAAGTCATATATAATATATATATATATATATATATATATATATATATGATTTTGTTTCCAGCACTGCAGATATATATCCATTCTTCCATTGTAATGCTACTTATAAATCTTCTTCTTCTTCTTCTTCTTCTTCCTCTTGTCTTTTTAATTAACTTCAATCCTTTTTTAATTTCCCCCTATTATTCTTCCATGTGCAGTTGAATTAGAAACAGTTTTTTTGGCAAGATGGTTTGTTCTCAACCACATTATAATCTAGCAACTTCAATAGCATTTTCTATGTATATATGCAGAAATTAAACCGGCAATTCATGCAGAACATCCTCAGCTACCTGGTGAAAGACAAGAAATGCATACGTTGACTCAATCCTATAAATTAGCATAAAGCTGAAGTTCACTATAAAAACGAGTACGTATTGGAATATTATTGCTAAAACTAAAATGATCAGTTTGAGAAAAATTAATATTGGAGGAAAGAACAAACCTTAATTCATATTAAGAAGAAGAAGAAGAAAAGATCAGGAAGTACTAAATGCATGGAGAGGGAATTTGGAGAAACTGAAGGCCCTTGGAGGCAAAGTGCGAAGGTTCAAATTAAGGCAAAAAAGGCAATGATTACTAGAGTGAGATGGGAACCAAAAGGCGACAAGATGGCAATCGGAAACAACTGTGTGAAGCCTCGAGCCAGAGAGAGAGAGAGGAAGAGAAACTCGTGGGAGGGGAGAAATAATTGAGAAATTAGGCTCGGGGGGATAAATTTAGATTTCTGTCCCTGTGTTAGACTTATTACGGCGATTTAGATGTCACCATAATAACCAAGATAAGATAGAAATTCATCTTCTGCAGCGAGATCAATTCGCTGCAAGTAATAATTTGTAACGGCGACAATTTTTTAATGACAACGGTTGAAATTGCGTCATACTTATTTTTTGCGACATAATCATTATCGGCAACATAAAATTGCCGGAAATAATCATATATTTCGATGCTTCTTTTGATCGACACAAAGAATTTACCATAACAGTAAAATAGGACATTAGCGGTGATATGTACATCTCCAGAAATAAAAATAGCCGCAAATTCTACATTTTCTTCTAGTGACTCTGAAGACGGTTTGCTGACATTTTTATGAAATCTCATCCATCTAGTCAACTTGGTGATCTTGTTTTCAAACTTAAATTGGTTCTACCATCTAGAATTTGAGGGCGGTGTTGATGAATATTACTTTGATTAGAATACTACCTAGCTTAGGAGATATTGTATTTATATACTTCCTTATTTTACTTAGCTTCTTTATCTATATATAAATCAGCCCTCTCACTGTACATACATAACATTCATTCCGTAAATATAGAAATCTCTTCCAAATTCCATTTATACTTATTTTCTTCAAAAGTAATCAAAACAGTGACTGCATGCATGAAATTAATATACAGCCGATCGATATGGTATTTTTTAAGCCAACTTTAAAAAGATGGGTGAAAGTCTTGAAGTGGCCGGCCGACTGCAAACATGACTTGATTTCTTTTGCTGAGTTTATGTTATTGTCTTATAATTAAATTTGAAGACTTCTTTATAACTGCATGCTCATGCCGTCTATCTGGAATACTTCTAAGTCGACATTGGTATCCCAGAATCGCGTTAATCGTGCATAGAATTGGTTCATTAATTTCTTTGTTTTTGCAGGGAAATAACATTGTATATACTGTTAACTTTCCTGTCGCTAAAATTGGACCTTTCTTTTGGTAGGAATGGTCAGCCATGCACAGCTAGCTGATGGATCAAGCTAGCTGTGGATGCCGGGAAAATGAGTACGTACCAACTTATAATGTATGTTTGAATTTGATTAACGATAATGTAAATGACTGGACTTCTACGGGCCGGGCCGGGCAAGACATTTATTTATTATAATTAGTTGGGGGTTGATGAATATGACGTACGGACGGACTAGTTCTAAAAGCATGCCATGATTAAGATCAGAAGAACTTTTCCTTGCTAGCTTTAATTTCGATTAGTTTTATAGCTAGCTAGCTATATATTCCAGATCATACAATATATATATTAACGCATGCATGGCAGCATCCCATGATAAAAATTAAGGGAATGTTTGATTGTGTCGAGAATTTGCTGCATGAAGGATTGAAGATTGCATTGCGCCCTTGAAAACGAGTAAAAGCCAAACAAAAAAGTAACTTATTAATTGCGGAAATAGATCTAGGGCGTTTGAAAATATGAAATGTTTTCTTTTTCCAAATCAAGAGGATTTTACGCCAATTTTTGTAATAAAATTTATTATTTTTGTAATTAACCATTGTTATTTTGTTATCTCCTAATTAATGTGATATCAAATGTTTAAGAAATAAGATAAAAAAAATAAAAAATATTGTTTTAATAATAATGACATGTGATGGGGGAATGATAAAGGGTGATGACGAAGATGATAAATAATATTGGATCGAAATGTAGAATGTCCATTATATGTGTAGACACGTTTGAATAGTCGGATGAGAAAATCTTGCACTTTCGATGAGATACCATAGACTTGCAAACGCAATTCCCAGGCTTTTATTTTGAGTTTTCCTAGCTAGCTACAAAATGCATCATCATGATCTACTCACTCCCACATCACCCCCATGATCTAATTATAAATGCTTAATTAAAATGTTCCTTTTTTGGGCCACTTTTCATAGATAAATAATATATATAATCTGTGGTATAAAATTTTAAGAGTTTCTCTTCAATAAAAATATCAATAGTTTTGTACACCAACATCACTAGCCATGAGACCTTGAAAATGATTTGGCTTGGACTAATTAAATATTATTTAATTAATTACTTCTTTAAGGTCTCGTTTGGATTTTAAAATAAAAAAGATGAGTTGAAATAGTTTGTGAATAGTAGTGAGATTGTTGAGATAAGATGAGATGATTTTTAAAAATTTTGTGTGTTTGGATTAGAAATAAAAAGAGATGGTTTTTTTTTAGAGAAGATATAGATGTGAGTCTCACAAATTATTACATAATATTTGTGATATTTTGTTTTATTTATAAAATATTTATAAATAAGCAATAATAATTTATAAATAACCTATCCAATTTTTAATTTTTATAATATATTTCATAATAATATTATAAGATGATAATTTTTTTTTAATCCAATTATTTTGTAAAATATTAAATAAAAATATTAATTATTTTCAAAATTATTAAATAATTATTTTATATATATATATATATATAATTTTTTATAAATAATTGTGTTTAAAATCATTTGAGGAGATCGCGAGGGGAAGGGGAAGGGGAAAGAAATTACCAGCCGCTGGAGGTCTCCACGGTTCTCCCGTTGTCCTTTCCTCTGCAAACAATAGTAATATATATATATATATATAAGCCTCAGCATTAATTTAGGTAACATCTTCGTTTACAGGCAAGACAACCCCTCCTCCTTCACTTTCACTTTCAGAGAAAACGTCGACTAGTGATCTTGGTATTATAGTATCTCGCCCTCAAGCTCCTTATCCAATTTGTGATCTTTAACCTGTTGCATGTTTGGGTTAACCAATATTTTACTCTCTGCAGCATGACTACTTTCTTAATTTCTTTCTAATTTCTTAATCCTTCAGGTCGTAGATTTCCTTTCTTGATCAGAAACACCTCCTCGTCAGTTTCAACAAGTTCCTCGTATCAGTAGCGAATTAAGTTATGGCCGAAAATAGAGTTCAACATGGTCATGATCAGGCTGAGTTACTTCCTTGTGTGGAAGATTTCTATGGAGGCGTTTCTGTAAATATGGAGAAGCCTATGGATTCTACGGTCTTTGCTCCGTTGCTTCAAGCGTCAATATCACAATGGAGGGAACAGGTCATTAATTATATACATATATATTTTGTAACCTTATCATGAAGTTTTTTTTTGTGTAAATGCTCAAGCTTTAAATTCTCTTTAATTTGTACCAGTATGTTATGATTTAATTTAGAATTATACTATCAGGGGAAGAAAGGTATCTGGATCAAATTACCCACTGAACACGCACATCTCGTTGACGTTGCAGTTAAGGTAAACTCAGCAGATTCTATAGATTGCTAGCACACACTTTTGACAAGGAACACCATTTACGAATAGAAAATAATTCTATACAACTCCTCAACGCCTATCTGAGCAAACCATACAATATTCTTTACACATGCTATTCGAAATATGTCTAAAAACAAATACGTTAAAGAAACCAGTTACAATCCTTATAAAGGACTATATATGTATTTGAGTGCCATTTAATTCATTCTTTCTTCTTTTTTTTTTTAAAAAAAAGGACCTTTTTCCAAATTTATTAATAATCCTTATTTGTGATGGAGGAAAACCGTGATTACAACAAGAGATCTAAGAGTTACAAATAAATTGAATAATCATAACTGCCCAAACCCGGCATCAAAACAAAAAACTAAATTATCATAAATCCACATATCAAAATAAACTAAATAAAAAATTATACAAGCCTATCAAAGGGAAACACACCACCTGCAAAAACAAAGTTAGCACATGCAATAAAGAACAAAACAAGAAATAAAATAAACCAGAGGGAACCAAGGAAAAGGAAACACACCAACTGCAAAAACAAAGTTGGCACCTGCAAAAAAGAACAAAACAAAACAAAACAAGAGAAGCAATAAACCAGAAGGAACCAAGGAAAAAATTAGCAACGAAGCGAAGGAAGGCCAGCTTGTCCAAAATGGAATTTTGCAACTCCATTCTCTTCCTGAAATGCATTCATAATCTTAAAGAAGATATAATTGGTGAAAGAAAGAATATAATACCAAAGTTCAAAAAACTGCCATGGAGATTGGCTTTTGTGGCTAAACCAACTGCCTCGGGGTAAACTCGTGTTTTTTTAAAGTAGATCATAAATGATGGATGGGGTTATAAGCTTCTGAAAAACTCAACTGCCAATCATGTAAAACTTAACTATTGGTAAATATATAGTCTTTGATCTAAATTCTGCTTTGCTTTCATAATCTTCTTCGCAAATTTTACAGCAAGGATTTAGGTATCACCACGCTGAACCAGATTACTTGATGCTTGTATTTTGGATCCCGGAAACTACTGATACTCTACCTGCAAATGCTTCCCATCGAGTCGGTATTGGTGCTTTCGTCATGAACAGTCAAAGAGAGGTATTTTATTTTGTATTGATTTCCGGTTTTCAGAAATCCTGACAATGGGGGATCAATTTGATCCTGTTTTACTTTTCGTCTATCCGAATGCTTTCGTATTTAATTAGTATTTTTATTTTTGAGCTGTCATATAAAATTGATTCTCCGCCCCAACTTGGAGACGTGGGAGCCATTAACGACCCCCAAAGGTCCGAAAGGTTGCTTAATTATAATTGGATGAGAGCATTCCTATTCGGTGCCTATAACCCTTTTTTTTTTCTTTTTTTTTTTTCCTATAACATGAGGAAAAGTTTAGGATTTACGTTCAAAACTTCTCGCGAATCTCTATTTTTAAAAAAAAAATTAAGACATAAATAGTAATTTCTCAAATATAAAAAATTATTATTCATCTTCTAAATTATTTTTATTAATATTTTATTCATTTCAATTAAATTAATTCTTCTTTCAATCATATATACTTTCTCTCGTATTTATATTTTTTTTATAATTTTAATTAATAGTTTTAAAAATAATTTAAATAATTATGAAAATCTAAAAAATAATATTTCTAAAAATATTAAAAATAATTTAAATTTGTATTTAAAATATTTATTGAAATAATAGTGCAAAATATAAAAAAAATATTGAATAGTTAAATTTATAAATAAAAGTAAAAGAAAAAGTAATAACAAAATAACAAAAAAATATTATTTTAATAGAATAAAAAAATAATAACAAACGGGATGTAAAAAGAGAACCGCTTTAAAACCATCGGTCTGTTATTGACAGATAAACAGCCCTCCAATTAAATTTTGACACATCATTTATTTTATATTAATTTTACATTAATTGTATCACACCAGATTATTCATATGAGGGAAAGTTTGGATGTTGAGAATTCTCAAAAATTCTCATCTCATCTCAACTCATCATTACACATTTTTCAAATCTCCATACAAAATATAATAAACAATTCAACTTTTTCAAATCCCAATACAACTTTTTCAAATCTCAATTCAACTTTTTCAAATTTCAAAACTAAAAAATAATATTTTAAACCTTAAAACAAAATATAAAATTCTCATCTCAACTCCCAAACCTTCCTAAATGATCCCAGTCCCCTCACGTTCCATGTTCTCAGTCCTTTCACCTTCTCCGGCCACCGCCGCCATCATCCCCGCCGTCGCCCATCTCTGTCGCCAATCTCCCCCATCTCCGTCGATCATCCTCACCTCCTCTCCCAAAAATCAACCCACAACCGATTCGAACTCCAGCAGAAAAAAAAAAAAAAAATCAACCTCGTACATGAAAAACCCAAAAATGGAGAGGGTCGTCGTCTGGGTTCCGTCGATCATCTTCATCTCCTCTCCCAAAAATCAACCCACAATCAAACCAAAAATCAACCCACAATCAACCCACAACCGATTCGAACTCCAGCAGGAAAAAAAAAACATCAACCTCCGTCCTCTGGGTTCCGTGGGAGAGAATGGAGAGAGGGGGCTCGAGTTCCTCGTGCGAAGACGGGGAGAGGGGGCTCGAGCCTCGTGCGACAACGGAGAGAGGGGCGGTCATTGTGGCGGAGACGGTTCCGTGGGAGAGAATGGAGACAGGGGGCATTCCTCGTGCGACGACGGAGAGAGGGGCCGTCGTCGTGGCGGTGAGGGCGGTCGTCGTGGCGGAGACGATTCCGTGGGAGAGAATGGAACCGATTTTGGGTTGAGTATGTGGGGGAGAGAATGGAGAGATAGAAATCGCGCGTAATACCGTGGGGTTGGGGCACATAATAGTGTTGGTGAGTTGTCTACGTGGAAGTCACACATTGGAGGGCTGTTGATAGGGGAAAAACAATTCGACCGGTGTTAAGATTAACTCATGTAGGAATTATAGGGAGTGTCCTGAAAAAGTTTAGAGAATCGGATACGAATACTCAGATAGTTTGTAATTCAATTTCATTATAACTACTTTTCAACTAATACTTATTTCCTTCTGGTTAATAAAATCAAATATTCGGAAAATTCTTTGCAATTTTTTGAACGAAAAATGATTAGCTACTAAAACAAGGAATGAAATTGCTGTGACGGCTGGCTTAACATTCTGAACTACTTAAATTGAAATGATCATATGGTAGGTGCTTGTAGTACAGGAGAATAGTGGCAAATTCAAAGGAACAAGCGTGTGGAAGTTTCCCACTGGAGTTGTTGATGAAGTGAGTACATTTTGGGTGCGATTCTTTTGAAGAACATTTTAGGAGATATTTTCACCTTTGCTTGTAATTTTCCATTCACAGGGTGAAGATATTTGTACAGCTGCCATCAGGGAAGTCAAAGAAGAGACAGGAGTAAGTGATTAATGTGCAATTGGTGGAGTTGTGACATTCACATACATGCGGATGTAGTTCTAAGACCATTTCTTTTATTTTGTTTCAGATTGAGACGGAATTTGTTGAAGTTTTAGCATTCAGGTACGAAAATTTCCTACAAGTATCCAATTTAATATGCGTAAGCAGGTATTGTTGTTCTAGATGTGCTGAATAGAAAGTCTTCCCTCAGTTCCCTGTAAAGACAACTTGACTGTCTCAAATTCTGCAACTTTATATCCATTTGTTGCACAAAAAGCTAATGCAACTCTATTGATCATAGTTTTCAATCTACCTTTTAGTTTTGGTCTCATTATCATCTCTTCCCTGATCTCTCTGTCCATACAGGCAAAGCCACAAGTCATTCTTTAGCAAATCAGATTTGTTCTTTGTCTGCATGTTACGACCGCACTCCTTTGACATCCAGAAGCAGAATATAGAGATTGAAGCTGCCAAGGTAAATTTCGATAACAATAATACGATAAAAGTGTTAATTTTAGATAAAAGTGCATCAACTTGAACTAGACCTTTGAGAAAGAAATTAGAACCATTTGCTAATCTACAAGTCACAGTGGAGAAAAGCAGATGAGGTTCCAAACTTTTGTCAATCCTACTAGCTGCTAGTACTCTTTAGATTAACTCTTCCAAAATCATACTAGGCGGATGCAATACCAATAGTAAATGTAAATCAGTTTTCAAAGTCTTATTTGATAAAAGAGAAGACTTTTGTGGAAAATGTCAACTATGTCTCCTGAGCATGTCTCAGGAATATTAGAGCATGCAGGCAATAATATGTTTCCTTTTTCTCTTTCCAGCATAGGCTGCAGTCAAGACCTGTAGTTGATATTTAGTAATGCCCCCCTCCTCAATTTGCCCCCTCAAGTGTACCCCTAGTGCATTTTTATTTTTTTGTTTTTTTTAAATGTTAAAAAAAAAAAAACACACAAATTCACTAGCGGTAGCTTTTTTAAACATTTAAAATAAAAACAGAAACAAATACACTAGCGGTTCACTTGAGGGGGTAAACTAGCATTTATCGTAGTACATACATGTCATGCTTGATATGATATGAAATCAACAGATATGTGATGAACAGTGAACTTTACATATTTATTGCCCTTACCAGCACGAAATAATACTTTGCATATCAACTCTTGAAACCCCTCCCCTATGGTTGTAACTTGTATCCTTGGTGCAGCATGCCTTCTCAGTTTAAACGGGTAACTCATTGACATGAAAACCGAAAGTAACTACTTTTCATTAGCATGTGTTGGCAGAGGACATGAGAAAAGTCCATTCCATCTTCTGTATGCTTAATTTTTGGAATAGAAGGCTAATCTCCAATATCCCCATCTTGGCATTGGATGTCGGTTAATATTCTAGTTTCTGAAATATTGCAACCAACAAGGTTTCCTTTATGTTCATTTTTCTTATATTCATGTTCTTTAGTGGATGCCGATTAAGGACTACGCAGCTCAACCTTTTATCAGAGGACACGACATCTTCAATTATATTGCAAAAATATGCATAGCAAAGTCGGAGGAGGGGGAGGACTATGCTGGTTTTTCTCCGCTGTCTACAAAAACAGCCTCTGGCAAAACAAGCTACCTTTACTTCAATGGGGATCTGAAAAACCAATTAAGTTCTGATAATCAGAAGCAGAAAATGCCCATGTAACGAACGCCATGTCTTGCTGTGGAAGTGATGACAGAGAGGGTCCTCAAAGCTCACGTCGATTTAAGGAAAATGGAAAAAAATAAAATAAAATAAATAAACTTAGCTATTATTATTAAAATAAATCTTGTTACAGTTTCAGTTTGTTCTTATTTTTATTTTAATAAATGTTTATTTTCACAACTTGATGAGATGAATGTTATCTTCCAATAACTGTTTCGTTGAAACAGCTGTCTTGTAATAAATAAACAAAGTTAGATGAATTTTTTCTCGTATCAAGTAATAAAACAAAAATTACGTGGTACTGGTGGTTGAGATTAGATAAAGTTAGCAATGATATATGTTGCTGGGAAACAGTGGTTCAACCCAAGAAAGTTAGGCCGGCGGAATAATTTATTGGAGTCAGAATATGAGAACGTAAACAATCAGCATTGCGTCTCGAGCTCTCCATCTCTTTTGCGATCAAAATTAATTTCAAACGGCCTCATCTTAGAGATTTAGGTTTTGTTGGTAGATGAGATAAAATGAGAATTTTTAAAAATTTTGTAAATAGTATTAAAATGAAAATTTAAAATTTTATTTTTTAATATTATTATTTTTTTAAGATTTAAAAATTAAAATTTGAATTTGAAAAAATTAAATTATTTATTATATTTTGTATGGAGATTTGAAAAAGATGTAATGATGAGATGAGATAGAGATGAGACTTTTCATCTTTGCTTCCAAACATATCCCAGCTTCGTTTATTTTCAAAAAATATTTGATTTCGATGATTTCAATTTTATTATTATATTTTTTTTAATTTTAATATAAAATAAAATAAATAATTTAATTTTTTTAAATTTATCTTATCTTATCTTATTTAATCATTATAATTTTTTTAAATTTCAATACAAAATAAAATAAATAATTTAAATTTTTTAAATTTTAAAATAAAAATAATATTAAAAAATATATTTTAATAATACTTTATTTAATTTTTTAACTTTAATCTTAATTTATATAAAAATATTTCCTTATAATAAACTATTGGATAAGATGAGTTGTATGAAAGAAAAAACAGGGTTAGCAGCACCATAACAGAGTAAAAGCTGGTTTAGAATGATCGATCTGCATATTTTTAAAATATAAACCAGCCACGTTAGTTCACAGGAGTCGGTATAAAAAATATAAAAAATTCTTTCTTGATATGCAAACCTGCCTAAATGTGAATCTGAATTATCTGTAAAAATATATATTGCGTGCCGCTTCCCTTCAAGCATTCAACGATCTACAAGAATCAAAGAAAGAATTAGCAGCAAGTCAGAAAAAGGAAGAGAGGGCAAAATCCAAACTCATAGACCATCCGAAAGTCAAAAGCCTTTAATGATAGACATCTGAATGATCAGAGGCTCTATAGGGTGGGAGCGTAGAGGGAAGATAAAAAGGAAAAAAACCCACCAATTCTTGACGCTACCGCTCGAAAAAAACAAATAAAAAAAATTAATTATTAAGAAAGTAATTTTAAATGTATTAATATATTTTTTTATCTTTTAAAAATTTAAATATATTAAAAAATATATGAATAGAAAAATGAAAAAAAAAAAAAAAAGTTTCAAAACAACTTGCGTTAACAATGAGCGCGGCTCTTAGATAAAACCCAGTGAGTGGTTGGATGGTTAGCCGCCTTGGTCACGTCCATATACCATCTGAAAGTCAGACGAGATTCTCAGAATCGGTGGTAGAGAGAGGAAACAGTTTTGTTTTTCTGGCTAATCTTGGACAATTTCAGGGTTTGTTGGTGAGAATGGAGGGTATGTTAGAGACAATAAGTGCAATTACTCGCTTCAAAATACAGTTTTTTGTCTACTTTTCTACCACTAAGGAAGACCATTATAAAATCCCAGCATTTATGTTGTTACTCCTTGGATCGGAGTTGCGTGAATGTTGTTTAATTTTATCAAGAAGAAACCCTTCCACTTTTTCTGCGTCTACACAGCTGCATGGCTTTACGCTTAAGTGCTTCTTCCTCAAATAGCTTTTTGTCACCATCTTCATTCAGTCATGAGACTCGGACTATACCAAAGAGAAAGCTGTTGGGGATCTGGGTTTGTACGAACAATTCAAGAGTTCATCGTAACAAGCATTTTGAGCTCAAAGCTTCGTATGCTCAGCCGTTAAATGCTGTTTCTCTGCAGGCTGGTGAGTTCGTGCACCTCTACTTTAGTTTAACATAGAATTCTGCTTCTTTATGACGGTCCTTGTGCTTGTACACAATGTGTTTGATATTTGCGAAGCCAAATTTATACTTGTGTCGCTTTAGCAAAGCAAATTTCGCCTTGGATTTTCGGAAAACGAGTTAGAGAAGTAGATTTGAATACTAAGCAAATGGTATATATAATGATAGTTGGATGCTTTCCTTAGTTACTTCCCTGTTGCTCTTCAAGGAAGTCTAATTGGGAGATTTCTGATCTTTCTAATCTACTAGGAAAGAGTTCAGTTTTGGGAAGTTTTATGATGATGGTTAATAAGACAATGAAACGGCTCCTTTCTCGTCCAAAAATGTTCTCCTTGTGTCCAACGTTAGACCCAGATCATACACCTATATGTCTTTTTCAAAAATTAAAAATTGTATATAAAAAAAGCTTAGTGTAGTCTGCTTTGATGATCTTCTTGATAAATTTTCAATGTTTTTTGCGAATTTTCTACTGTTTTCTATTCATTTCGAGTTCCAATTCTGAGATCGAAGTGGATTTATGGAGTAGGTGCACCGGTAAATTCTCTAACTACAGAGCGTGTTGAGAATCCAGCTCAAAAAGAGTACATTCCTTTCTTAGAAACAGAGAAAGACGAGACTACTCTCAGCATTGTTATTATTGGGGCTTCCGGTGACCTTTCTAGGCGAAAGATCTTTCCTGCACTCTTTGCTCTTTTTAATGAAGATCGTTTGCCTGAGGTTCCATTCTATGATACTTTCAGAAATTCTTTTGGAAGATAGGGCCTTGCCTGTAATTTACTTTAGGTCTGCTGATCTGTTTTCCTTTTTGTATTTTTTACCGTTTCAGAATTTTACAATATTCGGTTATGCTCGGAGTATAATGACCGATGAGGAGCTAAGGAATATGATCAGCAAAACCCTGACTTGTAGAGTTGACAAGAGGTGCTATTTTATTTATCTTAATTTATTAGAAACTAAGTTCATATATTTTTTAACCAAATATGTTGTGCGTTGCCCTGATTACTCTAATTTGAGGGATTACAGGGAGAATTGTAATGAGAAGATAGATGCATTCTTGAAAAGATGTTTTTACCATTCTGGTCAATATAGCTCGGAAGAGCATTTCTTGGGATTGCACAAGAAGCTGAAAGGGAAGGAGGTAATATGAATTATTTATAAAATTAAGATATATAGGATACCTTCTTCAATTCCTCTTTTGCGGCTGAGACTATGTATATAAATAGGTGCAAGCCTTCTAATAACAGCTTTCCAGGCTTTAGTTGGATTGTCTTTGTACCGGGTAGCGAAATTCAAAAAGTAGGCTAGAATATGAGAAAAAAACACTTTTGGGCAGCTACTACATGTTATGAATCCATCCAAATTTTCTTGTTATGATGATGCAGTGGGAGTAACAAACTATGAAGCCATTTTACCTTCTACTTCCATTTGTGTTAGAAATATGCGTATTGGAAAATGATATGCATGTTTCTTCTTATCAAGTCCAACTGCAATGCTTAGAAAAATCTATGTAGGGACGTAGAAACTTGCATATCAGAAACCAATACATCACTAATGTCTATAAAGCAGAAGACAATCTTAATTTCTGTAGGACTTGCATTACAAAAGATAAAGGTGGGGGGCTTGGGGTGGATTCAATGTCAAATATAATGCTCCAGATTTTGGTCTTTTTTTTCTTTGTTCTTATTCTTGAGTTTTTTTAACATACTAGGATTTAAGGGCAATAGACTAGTATAAGCTCTCATCAAGTGTTTCAAAACTATTATAATATAATTCCCTCTAGTAAACGTTTAGCTTCTTTTAGGCTGGAAGACTATCAAATAGGCTGTTTTACCTAGCAGTGCCACCAAACATGTTTGTGGATGTGGCAAGATGTGCCAAATCTCGTGCTTCTTCAGAAAACGGCTGGACTCGAGTCATTATTGAAAAACCATTTGGTCGCGACACAGAGTCATCCAGGGAGCTGACCAGAGGCTTAGATGGACACCTGATGGAGGACCAAATATTCAGGTATGTACTTCTCTGCATTTTTGCCTCTTGAGATGGAGTTTAAGGCTCATATTCACACGTGTGCACATACACAGCTTAGACCATGTTAATCTTTGTCCAGAATTGACCATCACATGGGTAAGGAGCTTGTGGAAAATCTCTTGGTTCTTCGCTTTTCAAATCTGGTTTTCGAGCCTTTATGGTCTAGGAACTACATACGCAATGTACAGTTGATTTTTTCTGAAGATTTTGGGATAGAGGGACAAGGCAGGTCAGTTTAATATTTCCTTACACTACTCTGGAAAAAAAAAATTATTCCATTTAATAACCAGAATTTCTCACTTATGTAGACCAAACTATTGATTCACTGTGCTATTTTTTCATCCAGGTACTTCGATGACTATGGTATCATCCGGGATATAATGCAAAATCATCTTCTGCAAACACTGGCACTGTTTGCAATGGACACTCCTGTCAGCTTAGATGCCGAGGACATTAGGAATGAGAAGGTATTGAAACATATCTTTTAAAATGATCCCAACTGTCTACCAATATCAAGTCTTGTGAATATTCAACAGCTTTTGTTTACTTACTCAAAATCTATTTCAACTTTAAAGCTAAACTGTAGCCCATCTTGCGATCACACTGTAATGAACATGGCCTTGAATCAGGTTAAGGTTTTACGTTCCATGAAACCTGTTCAGCTTGAAGATGTGGTTGTAGGTCAATATAAGGGTGATTCTGATGGCAATACATCATATCCCGCATATACTGATGAAATGACTGTGTCAAAGAATAGCCTGACACCAACTTTTGCAGCAGCCACTCTCTTTATAAATAATGCACGATGGGATGGAGTTCCATTCCTGATGATAGCAGGCAAGGCTCTCCATTCAAAACGGTAGGTCAATACTGCTGAGATCTATGGGTAATCATATCTTTGTTATGCCCTTGTGTACTGTAGAAAGTGTTCAATATAATAACAACAATTGTTGTTGCATCGAAATTCCAGAGCAGAAATTAGAGTTCAATTCAAAAACGTTCCGGGTAACTTGTACAATCGGAAGTTTGGAACCGATTTAGATCAAGCAAGAAATGAGCTTGTAATTCGCATAGAACCTGATGAAGCTATATATCTGAAGTTCAACAACAAGGTCCCTGGTCTTGGAATGAGATTGGATTGCGGTATCGCGCTGAACTTGCTTTATAAAGCCAGGTAATAAACTAACAACAGAAACAATTGATTTTAGGTACCAAGCCGTTTTGTCTTTACAAAATGCAGATATCCTCTCTGTAATATATTAAATTTATGCAAATAAAAAATGTAAAAGAAAAATGGTCAAATACACTCTTCTCCCCTAAACTATGAAATTTTTAATATTTTACACTCCAAACTATCAAAATTGACATATTACACCCTCCAAACACATCGGTTTAGAATTATGCCAACATCATTTGTTTTCTGCCATCTTAATGACTTGTGAAGGGGGTGCCATCTTCGATTTGATGGTAGTTTGAGAGAGCAGTTTATCGATTTTGATAGTTTGCGGTGCCGAGTGTAAAATACCTCGTAGTTTAGGAATGAATTGTGTATTTGACCAAAAAATAAAAGAGTATACACTCACAAGGGAGACAAATATTTGTGCAAAAGTGAGTTTTGTCACAAATGTTTGATTTCTAATACTTGCTTGCGCTATAATTATGTGATGAGACTTATAAGACCTGGGGTGGTCAAGGTATCCAAGAGAGATACCAGATGCATATGAGAGGCTGCTGATTGATGCAATTGAAGGAGAGCGGCGATTATTCATTAGAAGTGATGAGCTAGATGCAGCTTGGGCAGTATTCACTCCATTATTGAAGGAATTAGAAGAGAAGAAGGTTGCTCCAGAGCTTTACACATACGGTAGTGGTGGTCCAGTTGGGGTCCATTATCTTGCTGCAAAGCACAATGTTCGCTGGGGCGATTTTGGTTATGGGGAATAGTTAGTAGGGGATCTATTGAGAGCAATTCGATGATGATTAGCATTCAAAACCTGTTTCTTTTATCTTTTTCTTTTTCGCTATGTATAATATATATTTGGGTAGTTGATTTTTTATGTTAAGAAAGGGTTGTAGATTTAGCTTCTGCAACATGCTACTGTACATTAATTTACAAAACAAGTGTAAAAATATTGAAACGAATAATTATATATATAATCCCTTTTACTTATATTTGATTTGCTATTCGGGTATGGAAGAAGTAATTGTTAGACATTGTGAACAGAATTAGATGGATATTTGGTCATACTTGTGGAGAAGATTACAAGCGAATTTAAGCTCTCGTTTGGATAGTGATGAGATGAGATGATATGATTTTAGATAAAAGTTAAAAATTAAATAAAATATTATTTTTTAATATTATTATTATTTTTGAATTTGAAAAAAATTGAATTAGAATTCGAAAAAGTTGAATTGATTATTGTATTTTGTGTAAAAATTTAAAAAAATTATAATAATGAGATGAAATAAATTTAGATGGTTTCTGTCACGTTGGGTAGTAGCTAAAAATAATATATA
This sequence comes from Cyclocarya paliurus, assembly GCA_029856935.1. Classification (NCBI taxonomy): domain Eukaryota; kingdom Viridiplantae; phylum Streptophyta; class Magnoliopsida; order Fagales; family Juglandaceae; genus Cyclocarya; species Cyclocarya paliurus. The sequence continues at coordinate 36,906,239 of CM056950.1, read as the reverse complement.
TTGTCATAACGAACGCCAAAGTTGATACATGTGGTGAGTCGTGAAAAATGCGAGGAGATTCACTTTGTTCCAGGGGTGTACCTACGTTGGTGGTTGGAGGGCAATAATTTTCAAAAATATGGTTTAGTATATAGTTTTTTTAAAGATATCCTAATATAAAGATAATTTCTCCCTCCCCCGTCCAAAACATTTTCAAAAATCTCATTTAGTACTTAGTTGTCTAGGTTTTTTTTAGTTTTTTTTAATAATTTTTTCATACTTACACCTATTTTTTATCATTAATAAAATATCACATTTTCATTTTCTTTGACATCTCATAAAAGGCAATAAAATATATTGGTCTCTTTTTATAAGTTATTTGGTAAATTTACAACCTCATTTTTCATATTTATTTATACTTTTCCTTTTAATTCTTCCACTAACTAGCTTGTTTGGATTAGTTTTGTTAGTAAGTACATATATACTACTATCGAGTTAACAATTAAGAGTAAATGCATCAAATCTCACATAGCTATTTCTATATATATAGAGAGATTTTACAATATTCAATTTTAAATTCAACAAAAAAGTTTATCTTTATTTACTTAATTTTTATCATTTGCATCAAAAAATCTTACATGGTTATTTCTATCTTAATTTTTATCTTTCACTTGAGTCCGATGGAGCTCAAGTGAGAGGTTTAGATGAGTGGTTTTAATAATTTAATTTGTCCTTAGATAACAATCTTATATAGTTAATGTTAAATGTCGGTGACACATTTTACTACCTTAAATGTTGGTCACTGTTCACCCGACACACTTTGCTAATCCCCCTCCCAATGCACCAAATCCTAGTTCCGGCCTGTGAGTATTTTTGTATATTTGGAAACATGATAGTCCTCGTCGTCCTGGTTAAACCATTGCTGATTTTTTTTTTCCCCAGTATAGGGAAAGAAGACATGATTGGCAGGAAGGAACTGGTAGTAGCAAACATACTATTTATTGGCCCGAAAATACAAGAATAGGGGCATCAAAACTCTCGTTGATCCTGAAGAATACGAAAGGATCGAAGAAGAAGAAGAGAAATTCTGTCGATGTTGTCATCAAAACCGCCGCTTGACATATCTCGTAGGAACAAGATCAGCTGAGATGGGAAAAAATCCTAGGACTAGGAGCATTTAAAAATGGAAATAAGCATTCCATAGATCTACAAAGTAATGTCCCATGAGAAGCATGCAGTTTGAACAAAGAAGGTCTCAAAGAGTTTGCGTTGGAAATGAACCTTTGAACAGCAACAGAGAATTTATTCAAGAAAGTTGTTGTACTTGTACAGTACAGGCTTCAGAGTTAACAGAGTAGTGTCATGTGTACTTTACTTGCTATAGAAGCTTTAGCTGGGCGGGCATGATCCATTAATATCTATCAACTTTTGACTTTTGGTGTTACTCCATCCAAAAACATTGTAATCTACTCCCATTAATTGTCAGATGGCTCGTGCTATGCTACTATTTACAACAAGCATCATCATAAAATATTTATGCACCTCAATCTCAAAGCATTTTACAGATAACATTCACATGCCACATCTCACATTTCGCACTATAAAATACAATTCAATTCAATTCAATAGTAATAAACAAAAAGGAAAAAGAAGAAAAGGGGGAAGATGGGGCCAAGCAATTGGCATCTTATTTCTTTCTTCTTTCTTTTTTTTTTTTTTTTTTTTTCCTCCACACGTAAAGAGTCATATCAGTAAGGGAAAAAAAACAAACGAAAAAGAATAAAATCTCTCGCACAGAATATGTGGTGCTTTCTTTTCTTTTTATGTGGCGCCAGGGTGTCACCTCTCATGACTCATGGGATGAAAAGTTACCCCACCACTATACGTAACCACCAATCATACTAGCCAAAATCCCACACACAAACATCACCAATTTCCCACCATCCAATCCAGCAGCCCCATTATTATCAGCCGTCTGATCTCCCACATCATCACCCGCTGGCGCATCTGCATCCGAGGCATCATCAGCCTTCGGTGCCTCAGCCTTGGGCGCTGGTGCCGGCTTTGGCGTTGGTGCAGCCTTAAACAACTCCCTAGGCAACAGAACCTTGTTGATCTTATAAACCACCAACGGCTCCTCATCCTTTACAGTCCCCGTTATTTTCGCCGTCACGACCTTCGTCTTCAACGTCACCTCCTCCCCGTCGTTTTGTACCGTGAAGTCGTATTTGTTGGCTCCGTCGGTCGCCAGAGTGTTCACAACTCCGTTACTGGACTTCAGCGTTTGCAGGGACTGATACACGGGAATGCCGTGATATAACAGCAACGACGCCTTCTGAGGCGCCGTTAGGTTCTTGTACTTGGGCATGAATCCGCTGAGAACGGTGTCGGTCGGGCAAAACACCGTCAGCCCTCCGTCGATGTTCTCGTTGAATGTCGAGCCGACTCCCGAAGATATCAACAAGTCGGCGAAGGTTTTGCACCCTTGCTTCGACAGTATAGCCGTTAAATTCAGGTCGCTTGGCCCCGCCGTCGGTGCTTCGGCTTCGGGAGAAGTTAGAACCTGACCATTTTCATTCGAAAATTGTTACAGAAAACACTCATTGAGTTCCATTTACCAAAGAATAAGTGGGATATGTTGAGGATACGTGAAACTTGAAATTTTCTAATGGTCTTAAGAAACAAAAAAAAAGGATTTACCTGACTGATTTGTATGACAGAGATATTGTACGGGATCTCCTCAACAGACTTGACATAGACAGCATTAAGCCTGCCGTCATTATCTTCAGCGCCAAAGCCAACTTTTCCAGCTTTGAGGTTGGTGATATTGACGTACCCTGAGGATCCAGGGGCGGAGCCGGTGGCTTGGAACATGGTGGCAGTCAAGGCAGTACCGTTTGTTATCTGGTGGAGCTTTTTGGAGCCGAAGTAATCGACGAGGACGTGGAGGGAGAGTACGTTTTTAATGGTGTAAAGAGAGAGATGCTTGGAGAGAAGGGATGACATGGCGGCATTGTCGATGGCGAGGACGGTGATGGTGAGGCGGCGATTGATCTCGGAGGCGAGGTGGGTGAGGGTGAGATAGTGGTTGAAGGTGGAGAAGTCGGGATGCTTGGCGAGTATACGGGTGATATTATGGGCATGGGTGCCGGTGGAGGATAAGAATAAGAAGAGGAGAGGGAGTGCGAGCATGACGGAGAGAAGTGGCACTTTCCTCGTCATCGCGGTGGGTGTGGTGGTGTAGAAGGATAAGGAGGTTTTGGGCCTTTGGTTTTGAAGTAGTGGATCGATGGATGAGTGATCTGAGCGATATGAGAATGAACGTACGTGCTGGCTGTACCGATTTAAGTAAGGAATTATATGTAAGAGATGCTTCTCATCACCTAGCACTATATATTTTATATATTTTAATTTTTTTTATTTTATTCTTATTAAACTAATTAAATTGTTGAGCAAAAGATAAAAAATTAAAAGAAAAAAGGATGTATGATGGATAAAAATGATAAATAAATTTATTCTATATATTATAATAATTAAGATCAAATTAATTAATATATAATTTGTTGAATGATACAGAATTATATATGGACGCAACCGCCTAGCTTGGCATTTGGTTGGAGGAGGTTGGGTCAGGTTAATGGGGTTTGGTATGGTCACCTAATGATCATTGGGGAGTTTTTTATTTATTTATTTTGTTTTCAAAGAAAAAGGGTTGATAGATAGCTACACGTTGGATCCTTTGAAAAACCATCACCGACAAAACTAATTATACTTGGGGGATATTTGAATATAGATTTTAACTGCATGCATGCAATTAGTTAATTATTTGTTGCTTATATATTATAAAGTGCTCCTTTCAAGAATATTATGACATAATATTATTTTCCATGCATGCTTCTTTGATCGATCCAGTACTACTTGATTATATATGAAGTCGTCAAGAAGACAAAAGTGCATGCAAATTTTAATCTTAATTTGTAGTAACTTCAGCTATCAGACATCCTCAAAGTATTTGATGATCAAGACTTGTCCCGCCGACTATAAAGAGTTAATGGAATTTAGCACTTGCGTAAAGCGTTATGGCCAAATCAAACTCGATGTGGATATATAAATTTGTATGTTTGTATTATATATTACAGCCTCATGAGTCATGATGTTTTAAGGGGGCGTGAAAAATATAAGTCATTTTGGAGGGGACAGGCTACGTACGTACCAGCTGCATGCATACTACTCTTAATTTATAAGTAATTCATTATTAATAATATATATATATATATATTCTCATTAATATATATGCCGTGGTTGAAACGTACATATATATTTTTCTACCAAAGCTTTTGTCTTGGCTGGCTCAGCTAGCTAGCTCGAAGGAAGGTTGGGTACTCCGACCTCTTTTTTGACCAAATTAAAGTACCATAAGGAAAGCAGCACAATCAAAGAATATTATATATAGATCATTTATACAAAAACATTAATTGTACGTGCTTGGATCTAAATCCTACAGTACCGTGGCATGGGCAGTGATGATCTCCATTATTATTTCACTATTAATCCTTCTACGCTATAATATATTTGTATTTGATTAGTAATTGTCCAATTAAGTCTGATTGCAGATAAACAATTAAAGCCCCTCCCTCCACGCTGTGATCACTAATTACTAGTTGCATGCCCCAGTAGTCCCAATCAATCAAATAGTTAGCTGTTTGATACAAACTAGTTTTTATTAGTTAAGCATCGATCACTGTGTCGTTTCTTCGTGTCCTCATCTACATATAATGCTTAACACCTCATGCTTGCATAATGATGCTTCCCTTTCTCCTAAACTTATGGGACCCGCTCGTGTCGGTGGCTGTGTAATCCAGAAAAATCTAAAAAGCCAGCCTGGTATGACGATGAGCGGTGGCGTGTCAGGTTGGGCCACGTGGATGTAGATGGTTTGGTGGTACCACATCAGCTATCCCTACAAGAATTCTCGACAATTTTCTTTTCCAACCAACTACTAATTTATAAGATTGTGTCCGTCGGGGCTGTTGTTTTTGTTTCTTCCCTCATGTAGGCATGTTGTCCTTATTTTCCTGTCTAGTAATTATCTAATTTATCACTAACAAGTAACATGTCTGTACAATATAGCAAAGAAAATAAAAGGTTCAATTATTTGTGGAAATATCCGTTTAATTTGGTGCGTACTCTGATTATTTATATCTGCATGTCTAAGCTTTTGATCAAGAGAATTATGAGCAATTTATGAGTGGCAGAGTGGTGGGACTTAGGCATCTAATTAATTGGTTTGTCTCACACTTTAATTAAGGTTGAGAGGTTAAATGGAATAATAGAGGGGTTTGCTGGTAATTAAAACGTTAGTAGTTAGGACTTTAGGACCTCAGTGGACTGGACTGTACACATTTGCTTCTGTTTACTGTATGGAGTGGGGATCCCTCCCTCCCTCACAATTCCCATAACCATCGGCCCCGGCCGTAGCTTCCTGGTCTGGGTCAAAAGGGCTAGAGGGTCAGCAAATGACCCATACAAATACTGAACCACTTTCTCTCTTTTCTCAATAAACAAAAGGACAAAAAACCTCTGTGCATTTTCGTTCCCTCCATAATTTTTAGTGGGCTATGTATTAACAGTGAAAGGATAAAAAAAAATTAAAAATAATATTTACACTTATAAAATATATAAATATTATAAATTTATTTTTAAACAATGAATAAATATGAAACTTATATAAAAAAATTAATTATTTAATGATAGATCTCACTATTTCTTAAAGAGAATGTGCGGTGGTTTCGCAATTCATAACTATACCATTATTCTTTTTTGTTGAAGTCAATTTATAATTAAAAGGGATAAAATAATCCAAATCCATATGAACAGCCAAGTTCACCAAAAAGCCCTCACTAGAAGACAAAGGAAGAGATAGATGGGGGACAAGAGAAAATAAGAGGTCAGAGGGAAAATAATGTGGCTAGGGAAAGGTAGAGGAAATAAGTGGAAATAAGAAGATGATGTTCGACACGCAAAAAAAAAATGTGGTCATGTCTCATCACTGCAAGGAGGCACGTAAAAAGAGGGATCAAATAAGAGGGAACGACCAAACAACTACCGAGGGTTCCACTCACTACAAAAAAACTAATTTTTACCGACATTCTATAAGTGCCGGCATCTGTCCCAAAAAACGTCGCTACATGTTTATCGGCGATTTTTTGCCAGCGTAAACGTCCGCCGTTACTGGGTGGTCCCTATTTTTCACTACTGGCGTTTGACAAAACGCCGGTATTTGAAAATCTCATTAGCGGTGTTTATCTACAAATAAACGGCATTTCTTAAAACGTCGCAAGTTTTCCTAATTTAACGGTGTTTGACAAAACGCTGCCATAAATTCGTTAGCATCTCATTGCATATAATAGCGGCATTATAATAAACGTTGCTGCTAGTACGTTGTCGGCTCATCATATAAATTGGTGGCATTTTTTAAACGCCACTAATAATACGTTGGCGACATATTAAATACATTAACGACGTTTATCTAAACACCATAACTAATACAGATAGTAGCATTACAATAAATGCCGCTGCTAATATGGTGCCGGCGCATCATATAAATTGGTGGCATTTATTTAAATGCCACCAATATTACGTTGGCGACACATTGAATATATTAACGGCATTTATCTAAATGCCACCACTAATTAAAATAACAGTGTTACTCTTATAGCATAGCATTTTCTGCCCAATTGTTTTTACTCTTAATCTTTTTCTTGTAGAGTTCTATTCATTGCTTTTTCCCTTTTAATCATTTTTTTTAATATTCTATTCGTTGCTTTATCCTTTTAATCATTTTTTTTTAGAATTCTTTTGCCGACAAGTTTTCCCACACATAATAATTTCCCGACCACCAGTTATTTTTACTCTTTCAGTGAATTATCATGTTCAATCATCTCCTTTAAAATAAATCATTGCACTTTTGGAATGTGTTTTGTTTAGATAATTCAAATAATAGTCAAAGAACGAATGCTTTGTACATAGTGCACCGCTGCACAGACGGACCACTGCATCTCCTCCTCATCCCACACCACAACTCTTTCGACATCCATAGTCTCAGCAAGGCCACCACTCTCAGGCACCTCTCCTCTCCCTCTACAGTAATTTATCACCCCATTCCACTGCCAAGCCCCATCGTGCACCACCGATTCCACGAACCAAGCCACGTAAAACATCAATCCGCAGCCTCAGATGCACTACTACAACCTGTCCAACATGCAACACAACCATTTTCCTCCTCCGTAGCACAACCATTTCCATCGTGAAACCCAGCTAAAGAACCACGCCGTCCCAGCTCCTCGGCATGGCTCCTGCACCATTATCGCCCAAGCAGAGGAATTATTACAAGTGGCCCCTGTTTTTACTCCTCAAAACAGAGGAATTATTACCCCTCACCGAGTACCACCAAGCACCGTCTCCCTCGCCCAAACTCTAGCCCTGTTGCACCGCAACCTCAGCCTTGCACCACCACCGTGATCCCTTGTTTTTAGAAACCAAAACAGAGCGTTGCGTCCTAGCCAGCTCCTAGCCAGGTTACGTCGGTGAAGCGTTGCGTCCTAGCTAGCTCGTCCACATCGTCACCTGCACGAAAAGGACCGCCGAGCACCTTATGTCGTCCCCTTCTCAGAAAGCCACACCGGTGCTACACTGTCTCTCTTCACCTCTCTTCACTTCACGCTGCACGACTTCTCTCTCCCAAACTCCGTCGCCGTCAACTTACAAAGGGTAGAAGTTTAAGAATTATTACAATTTTACCCTTATTATTATGTTTCCAGATAGTGCAATGCATGTCCCGCTCAGTTTTTTTTTTTTTTAGTTCTTTTTTACATAGTGATTAAGAAAAAACCACATATATGCTCAAAATCAACATCAAAGCAAAAAAAATATCACGCATCAACCTATGTATTGGCCCAAAAACTCTCTATAGGAACAAAAATTTGAAGAAGAAAAAATTAGGATTAGATTAGTCCTATGTATTATAGCCTAAGAAATTATTACTATATATATGTTTGCTCGTACCTTAATAAGGTTATTAGTTTGTGCATGATATCATGATTTTCATCTTATACCTTGATGAAATTAAGAAATCAATATATATAGGGCTAGGTGTGCATTCATGAGGCCTTTTGGGTATTGATACTTTTATTCATTTTATATATATAGCTCATTTTCATGGTTATTGAATTGAAATTTACAATGAATTGTCAATGCATTTGGAAGAGTTTGTATCCTTTAATTGGGAGATTGACAGAACCTTACATGATTGAAAAGTTTGCAATGGAAATAATAAATTATCAGTAATTTTGAAGTTATGGAAGAGTGAATTAGTATAATTGGCTCAAATTTTGTTAACTCTAGCTTGGTAAAGCCATGAGGAAGAAACCCTGACCTTCTAATATTTTTTTGCCTTTTTTCTTCTCATTATTATTTTTTTCAATCTCTTAAGGCTTTTTGGCTTCTAATTATATATAATGAATTAAGGAAAGGATGGGCACATGATCATGAACTAAGCCATTGCATTATTCCAAACAAAGAAAACATCGAAGTAAAAGATTAAATGAGTGAGTCAACTTTTAATTAGCAGTAGTAATTTATTATTATTATTATTATTAAGTAGTAGTTAACTCCTCATTGTTTGGCCTATTAGATCACTTGGCCTATTATTAAGCAGTAGCTAGCTCCCATTTTCCATACTATGTTTTAAGTTATTGATGATCTTGCATTCTCATTCAGTTCTATTTTCATATTTCAAATATAGTTAAGCTATGGACAAAAGTTGGATAAAAAAACCTCGACATATATGCAAGAGAGTATGTCGATGGTGTCAAGGAGTTTTTGAAGTTTGCATGTGAGAATTGTCCTACAGATTCGTCGATTTGTTGCCCATGTAGAAAATGTGGATTGCGTAAGATGTTCATGCCCAACATGGTATATGATCATTTGATTAGCTATGGATTTTCCCAAGGTTACACTATCTGGCATGCTCATGGGGAGAGAAAATGAGAGGCATCTTACCATGCTACTGATGCCCAAAACAATAATGAGCTAATAAATGAAGGTTCCAGTGGGATGACAATCATGTTGCATGATGTTTTCCCTATGTTTGATCTTGAAATAGTTGAAGGTACTAGGCCTGAAATAGGTGTGGAAGTTGATGAATTAGCTGGAGTGCAATAAGAAAATTGACAAGGTTCTAGGGAGAGTGTTAATAAATTTTCCAATATGTTGAAAGATGCCGATGAGCCATTATATGAAGGGTGCACAAAACATACTAAGTTTAGTGCTATCGTACGTCTCTGAAATATGAAGTGTTTGGATGGATTGAGTAATAGCATATTTACAGAACTACTTGAATTTGTGAATGAGTTACTCCCACCAGGCGCATCATTGCCTAAAAATACATATGAGGCAAAGAAGTACATGAGTGAATTAGGGCTTGGATACTAGAAGATCTTAGTATGTCCGAATGGTTGTATGTTATTTTGGAAGGACAATGAGAATCTGGAAACATGTGTGGTATACGGAGCGTCAAAGTGGAAGCAAAAAGAGTCTATGGATGAAAGGTCTAAAAAAGGTAAAATAAGTCAAGCGAAAATATTATGGTGATTTCCGTTAAAACCAAGGTTGCAAATGCTTTTTATGTCATCGAAGACTTCTTCACAAATGAAATAGCATGCTATAGGCCACACAAATGATGGAGTACTAAGGCATCCAGCAGATGGTTTGGCTTGGAAGATGTTTGATTCACAACATAATGAGTTTGTTTCTGACCCCCGCAAAACTAGGCTTGGTTCATCTGCAGATGGCTTTAATCATTTTGGTAACATGAGCATTTCCTCTAGTACATGGTCGGTTATGTTGGTACCTTACAATTTACCTCCTTGGATGTGCATGAAATGATCAACTTTTATGCTATCATTGATTATATTGGGACCATCATCACCTTCAATGAATGTAGATGTATACTTAGAGCCTCTAATATCAGAATTAAAGGAATTATAGGAGGTTGGAGCACCAACCCATGATGTTTGCTCTAGAGAGATATTTATAATGCGCGTGGCTTTAATGTGGACGATAAATGATTTTTCTGCATATGGTGATTTGTCTGGATGGAATACGAAAGGTCGTTTAGCATGTCCTTGTTGTATGTGTACTACATGATCTAGATGGTTGAAACATGGAAAAAGAATTTCCTATATGGGGCATAAACAATTTTTGCCAAGAAATCATAGATGGAGAATGATGGCAAGAACATTTGATGGTACAACAGAAATTGATTCTGCACCTACTATGCCAATACCTAATGAAATTTTGAAACAATTAGATGATCATAAAGGATGCAATGATAAAACAAATCGTAAAAGAAATAGAGTCGTGGGGTCCACTAATGTTAAGGAACACTCATGGAAGAAACGTAGTATTTTCTTTAATTTGCCTAACTGGAAAGATAATTTATTGCGTCATAATCTCGATATGATGTACATTGAAAAAATGTGGTGGATAATATCGTTGGCACACTATTAAATATTGATACGAAATTAAAAGATGGCACACAGGCAGGCCTTGACTTACAAGAGATGGGTTTGAGACCACAACTTCATTCGGCCATCACAACTGCAAACAAGACATATTTACCTCTAACTATTTTCACAATGAGCAACCAAGAGAAAGAAGACTTGTTGAAGGTTATAAAAAATATAAAAGTATCAGATGGTTATTTTTCAAATGTTTTACATTGTGTCAAGCTCCAACATCGTACTATAGTGGGCATGAAGAGTCATGATAGTCATATACTGATGCAACAGCTCCTGCCAATTGCATTATGTGGGTTATTACCTAAGAAGGTAATAGAACCCTTAATCAAGTTATCAGGATTCTTTAGGGGAATTTGTTCCAAAACGATGCGACTTGAAGATTTGGACAGATTGGAATCTAGAATACCCTACATATTGTGCCAATTAGAAATGATATTTCCGCCATCATTTTTTATGGTTATGGTGCAGTTGATTATACATTTAGTTGCAGAATGTAAACTTGGAGGACCTGTTCATTATCGATGGATGTATCCTGTTGAAAGGTACCTACACCGACTTAAGTTTCATGTGCGTAACAAAGCTGCGCTAGAAGGTTCCATTGCTTAAGGATATTTGTTGGAGGAATTATTGATATTTTGTTCTCATTATTTAGAATCCGCTCAAATAGTTTTCAATAAACCATCTAGAAACCCGGATGATTCTAAAGGGAAAGTTCTTGACGTTCACCTCGATTTTATGAAGTGGACTCAAGCACATCACTATATTCTCTTCAACTCTGATGATTTGACTTCATTCCGCATGTGAGTTGCAATGCTTAATACGTATGAATTGATGAGTTGCAATGATTTCACTCAACCTTTAAATTTGTGTAATTATAACAGACATTTGTGATGTCATGAGCATATGTAGGATGCACTTGGAAATATTGAGGAATATAATTGATGAGAGGCATTTATCGAATGACGAACTACAGAAGAGGCACCAAGACCAATTTTGTAATTGGTTTCAAGACTATGTACTATTGACACCCCATTCAATATTATATCACATAATTTGTTGTATCTCTCTAGTGTTCGTCATTTAATCAATTCTAATAATCCAACCTTTCAGGTAATGAAGATGACAATGGAAGAAGTGAATTAGGTCATAAAGTCGTAATGCATTTTAAAGGTCCCGTGCAAGTTGCCAAAGAATTTAAGCTAATTGTTATCAATGGCACAAAATATCACACTAGGAATTATGAAAATGGGAAGAAAACTCAAAATTGTGGTGTTAGTGTGTGTACTGAAGATGGCCTTGCTTGGTATGGCAATTAACACGCATAATTGAGATTATGTATTATGATGGATCAAGATATATGTTATTCAAATGTGATTGGGCAGATGTTACTAGGGGTAAAGGTTTCAAGGAGGACGAGTTTGGGTTTAGTCTTGTAAATTTTTCTCATCTAGTACACACTAGTAATCGAATAACTGATGATCCATTTGTTTTATCTTCCCAAGTATCTCAAGTATATTATGTGGCAGATGAAAGATGCCAAAATTGGGTTGTCGTCATTAAGACAAACCAAGAGACGTGTATGACACTGGTGAAGAGGAAGTGAGTGACGACGATGAGGATGAATATTTAGTCAATGAACATTGTAACATTTCCAACGATGAAGCTATTGAACCTGCTATTGAGAATGTTGTGTGGACGCAAAATGACATAGATGGAATGACGATCGAAACTCCTCAATAGACTTCATATTTCTCTTGTTTTTGTATCGGTACAATAGGTCCAAAAAAGAAGGCAAAGACTATCAGACCAAACTTGCGAAGACAATCTATTTCAACACCAGTTGTCCATAGTGAGACGCAATCATAACCATCCCTCGATAGGGCGGCCCATTCATTACCCTTTATCGATGGGTCACCCCCTTCCGTTAATAGGATGGAGTCATCACCTTCTGTAGATTGTCCTTCCCAGCCATTATTATCTTCTCAGAAAAGGACCCAACCTTCTACATCGATACAAATGGGAGGTCAATTATCCACATATATAGAGATCATCAGAGAGACCTAACCATGCACATCTGTACCAATAGAAACACACTCTGAAGCAGAAAATGTCAACTTGTGTTCCGACATTGGAGATCGTTTTGTTGTCATTGTTGGTATGTCTTTGTTTTTCTTATTTATTTCGTTATGAATGTATATTTACAAAATACTAACATTGTCACTAAATCCATTTTTGCAGATAGTAATGGAGGTAGAGTAAAGAGACCATTGCACTCGATTCATGACATTTGGCATCTTCCTAAGGGGAGCGAATTGATATGGAGCTCAATAATCTTGGTCAACCCATTAAAAAGCAAGACTCAAAGGTGGTACGATTTGGTGGCCTGATAGTAAGAACTAATAAGTTGGTTCAAATAATTTACAACGATTGGAGGTCGGTGCCTAAAACCATAAAAGAGGAAGCGTGGGGTCTTATAAAGGTATTAAACCATTATTATTAATTAAATAGGTAGATTTTGAAAATTTTGTTAGAAAGCAAGACATATCTTTGCGTAAATTTATTTTGACTGTAGGGCAAGTTTAAAGTTCTCGATGATAAATTGGATGCATTCAAAAAATGGATACTGAAGAACCTTGGGAAGAAATGGAAAGATTACAAGTACGATTTAAAGAAGAAGTTACTTCGCGAAAAAGAGACATCTGCAGCACAAGTTGTGGTAAGGGCAACTCCTGATATGGTGGACTTATCGCAACTAGCGGAGTTAGCCAATCTTTGGTTCGATCTAAAATATATGGTAACAACACACGCATTTCTCTTATAAATTTAGAAGGTCAATCAACTAATTATTTGTGATGTTGTAGTCAAAATGTAATAAAAATAAGGAGTGTCGTAAGAAGTAAGTAGTTGTTCACAACGAAGGATCAAAAAGTTATGCAAGATATGCCCATGATGAGGTATTTATCTCTCTAGTATTTATTTACTGTTGAATATCTGTTAGTTCTTTGTTTTCGATATATGTGTTTAATGTAGAATATTGGACGCAGAAAAAATCAACTGGAACATCGCCAAGTAGAGCCCAATTGTTTGTCAGGACCCATAAAGAAATGATGGCACCCACTACAATGATGAGACGAGGAAGAAAGTGGTATGTTATTTCTAAATTTCTTATTTTTTAATTTTAATGGATTTATAAGATGAATAATGTGTATTTTTTATTACCTATTACAGGTTGAGATTGAGGAACTTTTAACACAAGACACAAGTTTCATAGAAATGGGGTTTGGAGGAACCATGGCTTGGGCATCAGATGATGTTTATTCTAAAGTTATGGGCCCAGAACGGCCTGGACGTGTGCGCAGTTTGGGGTTTGGCCCAACCTCTACAAGGCAAACTTGTCAACATTCACTACCAACTTCTAAGCAAGAAGATGGTATATCGAAGGAAGAGCTTGATAAAATAAGGAACGAATTAGCTGAATTACAAAACTTAGTAAACACATTTGTGCATGTACAGGTGAGCACCCCACATATCTTTAGTTAATATCAATCAATCTTATTTTGGAATGTTTGAACCCTCATTTGAATTTATATTCAGGCTTCAGGACAAAATCAAATAGAGAATGAAGAGGAGATGAAGAAGAGGGGAATGATGAAGAGGAAGATGAAGAAGAGGAAGAGAAAGACAATGATGAGGATTGATGAGATTATAAGTGAAGAGAATGATTGATGATGAGGATTGATGAGATAAAATAAAAATATCAATTATTCGAGACAAAACCCTCGAGCGGACAATATTTTTCTAGAGCCTTGGGCCGACAGAGTCTGGATACATCTATGAAAGCAGCTTTGAGTTTCAACTCAATGCAACTCTACACAAATTCAAATATCTTTACTCCAAACATTAGTGATAGCAATTATTAAAACCAAGGATACACATCAAATGTAAAAGAGTATAAAATTTATATCAATCACGTAGGGGCAAATACAGAGTATTACACGTTAAATGATTATGTGTTTGGCTATATCATTATAATATATATATACACTATATGTAGTAGGAAAAATATTAGAGTATAATATATAGTATTATCATTAATTATGTTTTCAATGAGTTAAAAGAATAAATGCTGAAAAATAAGTAATTTATCGGCGTAAAATTTATCAATTGTAGGTGTTTTTCTAAACAAAATAAACACCGAAAAATTCAATAATTTACTGGTGTAAAATTAAACAAGTGCCGACGTTTAACAAAATGTTGCAAAAGTTATATATTATTACCGGCGTAATAATATAAACGCCAGGAAACGACTCATTTACCAGCGTATAATAGATATATTTTTGGCATTTTTTAAAACGCCACCAAAGCTATATATTATTACCGGCGTAACAATATAAACGCCGAAAAATTCAATTATTTAGCGGCGCAAAAATTAAGCACCAGCAATAATATAATGTTAGCGACGTATAAACAACTGTCGCTAATATAAGCGTCGGCAATTCCTAGTTTTTTTGTAGTGACTTCGACTTCTTTTTCTGTAGCTTCTTCAATCTCATAACCGAGAGCTCCATAGAAAAGACTTCCTCCAGCAAATAGATTCTAGATCTCCATTGTACAATAATAATGAGACTGTAAAACAAGCATATTATAGTGAATTTTCTCTCTCCAAATGCTCCGTGGATATAGGCAATATGCCAAACCACCTAAACTTGGGTTTTCTTTCTTTATTTTCTCTACACTTATTTTCCTTTCACCTCTATGGATGTATGCACCGATACCATATAGTCGCACCAAATCACTGCACGAGGGCTCAAAAAAACATCGATTAAGGTCCAAATCGTCATAGATGGCCGAGAATGAATTTTTCTCCCATTCCGACCTATTGTGTATTTTTTTGACATAACAATAACAATCAATGAAAAGGAAAAATATTATGAGATTAATTTGAGTGAAATATTAAAGAAATCTGGGTGCCAAGCCAACTCGATGGACCTCCAAACAAGATTGCTGAATGCAAGGCTCGAAAGGCATAGCTGATCCAGTCCTTGTAGGTTCAATTCAAGCACCCATAGGGAAACTTTATGGCCTCAATCAAACATAAGTGGGGAAGCTCTCTTTAAACAAAGAGTTCCTTGCTATATAGTCTTAGCAATGAGAATTTGTAAATATAAATCTTACAGTTCTCCTACTATAATGGAAAGTGAGTTGAAATCCAAGACCTACGTGATGTCCATTGCCATGTGCAAACCTCCCCCCCCCCCCCCCCCCCCCACACCCTATATGATGATGCATTCATACTTTGCTTTTATAAAGTGATGTTGAGAAGAAAAATGAAAGGGAAACAAAATCCAAGCGCATCTTAAACTTTAGGATGATTGGATAGACTTTTTTTTTTTTTAAGAAGAGGACGGTACCTCAATTTTATTGATAGCTCTCACTTGTAATAGAGAAAAATCGTGGTTATAATAAGACACATGAGGGATACATATAATAAAAAAAAAACCAAATTCAGTCATCAAAATTACTAAGACCTCCGTTTTCAAAACAGTATATCAAAAAAATACATGATAAACCAAAAATAGACGATATAGAACCAACCCTAGACAAAACAATTAAAACCTGCAATAAAAAACACAAGCAACTGAGAATAAGAGAAACCAAAAAACCAAAAAACTACTTACCAAGAAAAGCATTACGAGATCCGCAAGTAAGGAAAACTAATTCTATCCATGCGTAGAAGACCTCTAAGACTACCAGGCAACAAATGATTACCAAACCAATCCGGATTCAAACCACCAGCTCCCTGCTTAGCAAGAAAATCAGCCACGACATTACATTCTCGAAAAACATGTCTCACTCTATACTCCATGTAAATAAAATAAACATGTAATTCATTCCAAAAATCTTTTAAATACCAGATATTACAGTCACCCTTGATTGGATAGACCTATATCCAGCAAAGTTCCAAATGATTTGAAATACCAAGCTAATACTTTCTAGATGGAATGTGTTTTCCTTTCATGTTTCCTACACAACTATGTTGTTAAGAAATCATAACTCACTTGCACAAAAATTGATTTTCCAAATGTTTTCATAAAGGTATCTATTAGTAGAGACAACGAATGAAGGACACAAGAAACTGTCTTTATACGGCTACCTTAAACTTAAGAGTGGTTCTACAACCACACATGGGGGATTATGATAGTGCAATCTTTTTTTAATTTATTTTTTAATATTTTTAAAAAAAACTTCACAACATCATTAAATTAAAAAAAAAAATTTCCTCAATCACTAAGTTAAAAAAAAAAAAAATCATTGTGGGGATTGTTAACGACGAATCCCCATGTGTGGCTTTAGCATTTCTGTAAACTTAATGGAAACATCTGGTAAGCAGAGAGAGATCTCCATGACCAATCTAAATGCATGGAGTGCCTCTTTCCCAATCTGATATACACATAGCCATTTGACACGTATGGTAAAATTGGGGACATGAATGATAAACATTTTTCCTCAAAAGAATACATACTTCACATTAACATTACCTGTCTAAAAGGAAACCTATCAATCTGTCAAGACTAAAACAAACTCAATTTAGGTTTCGTTTGGTTCTCCAACTCGACTCAATATAGTTCATTTTTAAACCTCTTTTACCATCTAAACAGCCACTTAAACTACATCCAAAAAGAACTTGAGTGAGTCTACACAATTTGATGTAACCACCCTGACCAATGGCAGAAATTCTATAGTGGGCACATCATACCTACAAACCGATAGGCTGAAAAAAATAGAAAGTAATGTTTTGTCCATTTTGCCCCTAGTTAATTTGATGTAGATGACTGCAAGTGCAGCTTGAGAAAATTTTTTTACCATTTGACGCCGACAACATTTTTTATTTGTCAGATGAATAGTTGAATGTAATGATGGCACCAATTTATTTTACAACTTTCTATAAATATATACAAACTTATCTTAACATCCAAACATACTTAAATTCATTTCAAGTGGACCCCACAAAACTCATTCAACCATCTCAACTCATTACTATTCATAAAAAAACTCAACTCAACTTAACTCAGGTCAACATCTAAACACAGTTTTAAGCATTCCCAAAGTTTCCAATGTGCCATCAAAGTAGAAACCTACTTCATCCATATAGAACAAGAGAGACAACAAACAACCCTATAATTGAGTCCTTATATATATATATATATATATATATATATATATACATATATATAATACATATATGCTTCCTCTCCCTCAATATGAACTCGTGCTCCATCATTAATTACAGGTTACAACTTTTACTAATATGCATCATATCTTATCACCTTCACAATTACATGTGCCTTCATTATCTTATCTTCACTCCATATTAATATCCTCCTCCTAAACTCCGACCAAGTTTTAGGTTATTATTATGGTACAAGAGAGCAAATTGAATAGCCTAACAATAACACAGTCATTTTATCATATTCTTCATTTAGCAATCCACACGACGCCTACCTTGACTTCAAAATGGAAGCACAACCACCACCACTGTCACAGTTACCTCACCCACCCTTCCAAATGACACCACCACCAATACCCACATGATGAAATCCATCAAAGCCATACACGTGCCCATGATGATGCCCCACTACCCCACCATACATCCTTCCATAAACTCCCTTAACCCCATTAAAGCCACCACCAGCACTTGTCCCAAAGCTCACCACACTACCGGTCCCTGCACCGCTTGCAACAGCCCCATCACCACCATCCTTCTCACCTTGCCTCCCCACCGAGCTCTTCACCCCCTCCATCTCCCTATACTTCTGCAGATAAATCTTGAGCAGCTCCACATACTCCTCAAACCCCAGAGTAATCATCGCCCATAGCAAGTCATCACCATTGACCGTCTTACTCTTCTCACTCTGGCACTTGTCTGAGACCTCGCTAGTTATAAAGCTTATGAACTCTGAGACACATTCCTGCACTATTTCCTTATCGTCCTTGAGATTTTGGCGTTTGCAGGCAATGCCTTCTTCAGGATTCTACTCACATTAGTGATGGGGAGGAACCTGCCTTGCTCTCAAGACGAGAAGTCGCTGTTAGCGTTGTTGCTGTTGTTGTGCTCCCCTGACTCGTTGTCCGAATCAGCCATCAACCTTTCCACTTTTGCGTCTGGTTGATTTTCACAAACTAGACCCTATTCAACAACTTTGAGCGTGAAGCTTTTCTGGTAGTGATCCAATTCTACCAAATGAATCAAATTCACCAACTTCAATAGACCCAATTCTAATATATCTGCGACTCAGGTCACAATCAGGACTCGACTGACATAGCTAGAGACAAGCCTAATTGCAGTCGAGGATGTGTGCAGGGAGTTGGGATCTTAGTAGTTTCTATTTTTTATTTAAATTTTTTTTATTGTTTTTGGTATGAACAATATTTGGACTTTTGTAAATTTAATTTAATTATGAATTAAATCTTTTTTGTCTTTCCTAAATTAATTATTGATTTCTATTATTTAATTGCTAACTTTTATGTAAATTAAATATTTATCGATAATTAAGTACGGTATTTTGTTGCCATCAATAATTGTAAAAATTCTGTAACCATTCAAACTAAATATTTCAAGTCCGAACGTTTCTAGTTACTGTTCAAACACTTTATTATACATTCGAACATTGATAACTTATTAGGTTGAATGGTATAGTAATATTTTCTAACGTTAAGTCAATGTCCCGCTAAATTTATTGACTTAAACCGCCAATTTCTCATTCGATCATATATAATATATGTTCGAACATTGATTAACTTTGACATTTGAACACTATTTTATGATGTTCAAATGGTAAGTCAATGTCCCGCTAAGTTTTGTCACTTAACGCGCTAAATTGCCGTTCGACCATATATAATTTCCGTTCAAATGTTTATTATATTTCGTTCGAACGTTTTTTCTGGATGTTTGAACGTTTATTTCATTAGGGACGAAATTTTCTTCCCTACATATACCATTCAAACATATTCAAATGGTAAATATATACCTTCCGTCATTTTTTAGAAACGAAATTTGAATCTCGTCCTTAGCTCTCATTTTTTGGGATGATTTTTATTTCGTCCCAAACAAAAATCATCCCAAAATCAATTTTTTGTTGTAGTGCTAATAATTTCTTCTGCACTATGTACTAAGATTTTTTTTCAACGAGGCTTGCTTAGGAAAAAAAATACATAAATTGCATTCTTATAAAGTATTTTGGATTTGTATCACATCTTTATTGAAATTATTGAATGAATTCACTTTCTAAATTTAACGTACTTAATTATATATGATTTTAAATACTTAGTTTGGATTTTATATGTTTTTTATAACTTTGGCATATATACCTTAGACCTTAGCTAGTCTTCTCATAATCTTCAAGATAAGAAGAAAAATACTGGTGCAGAAATTAAGCAGAGAGTACTGGCTGGCCATGAGCGAGCTACTTTGGTGCTGATTAACGCTTCATGGGAATTAAAGCTAGCAAAAGTTGTATTTTATTAGCTACGTACTTTAGTTTCCATCATTAAAATTAATTGACATCATATTTATATTATTAAACTCGTTGGTAATTGATTATATATATATACATCTAGTGAATTAATTAGATTAACGGTCTAAAAACAAGCTGCTAGCTAGCCGGTTAATTCTCGGCGCTCATGAGCTGTCTTCTATGGAACCCACAGAACATGACTAGTACTTCTGAAACATTAATGGAGGATCAGTTGGATGCCAAATGAACAAAAAGATGAAGGACCAGAGACAAAAAGGAGTTCATGCAAGTGGAATTCCATCAACTGGTTATGGCCTTCAAACTTAATTTTAATACGTCAACGTGCATTAAGATCAGAAAACAAAGGTCCATTATATGTATATACATAGTACAAGTACTACTACTACTGCTGCAGCTGCCATAATCATAATTAAACGGGTATCCAAAGTTTGGGAGCAGATCCTAATTCACATGAGTGCACAACAAGAAAGAAAATTAACGGAAGGTACACCTGAAGTATGACATCCTACATTCATGATTCAACGAAATCCATGGAGGATCAAAAAAAAAAAAAAACTGTGTAATAGTAAAGTCATTCATTTATATAACTGATCCAAAACGCAACTCAAGCTTCAATCTCAAACCTTGAACACTTGATGGAGCCCATGGATATGTCAATCTCAATCAAGTTGTCCTCCTCGTTTATCTCAGATAAGAGCTCCATCAAACAACGTGGCTGGAAAATGGATTCTTGAGAGAAATCTGGCACCTTCTGTTGCTTATTATCCTTTGTCTTGATCACTTCGTTATGACCAACATACTGCCCACTTGGAAGGGCAATTTCAATGAGACTTTCCTCGTCAGAAATCGAACCATCTGAGCAATCTGGGCTTTGATCCGGCTTTTGATCTCGAAACGGCCATTCAACTTCTGATTCCTCACTAGTCGACAAGTAGTACTTATACTGCCATTCGCTCTCTGACAGCGAATTATAAGGTGATGTGACCAAGTGGTCATGAATCTCACTCTTACCTTCTTCGGATTTGTCCTTCTGTGTTTTAGTTTCACTTTCGGGCTGAGATTCTGACACATCTTCCATCTGCGATGAACTTTCTTGTTCAGACCCTATATCCTCTTCTCGGTTCTCAGCTACCACTGGTTTGTGCTTTGAGAATGTGAAGTAAACAGCAGACAAGATAAATATTACTGTAGATGAAAGCTGGAACAAGGATGAGAACCCTAGGCCCGAGAAACCAGCTGAAATCAGGAATATTAATGGAGCAAGAACGGCAAACCAAGGTAGTGGGTTTCTAAAGCAACATAAAGCAGAAGCCATTTGATCTTTAACTTTGTTTACCAGATTCATGAATTAGAAAAAGCCTAGCGGCCTACTAATCAGTTATCCCGAGAAAAGTAATTATGCAAGAAAAAGGAACTAACTTTTGCTTTTATCGAACTGGAATAACAGCAGATGAGATCAACGGGAGATAAGAATGGACGGAATTAAAAGATGCATGATACTTTTACTGAGACATATATAGGAATTAAGCTATGATATAGATCACGGGCGTGCAAAAGAAGAGACATTGAAGTGTTTCTTTTAAGGTTTGAAAAAGAAAAGTAGCTAAAGATACCATAAAATTAGATGATGGATCTACTATTAGATCGAAAAAGCGAATACATGAGCAGGTGAGGATAACGTTCTTTTGTATAAACAAGCTAGATGGCAATGGCAGTTTAAAGCTCCACTGCTTTTCTTGCTCAACTACTAGAAACGACAAATAGCTAAAAGGGAAAGGTTTCGTTCGTGGGATTCAAACAGAATCTGCAGATGATATTAATAGGCAGATGAAAAGGGAATGAACAAGAAAAAAAAACCATGACAGAACGAATCCAAGTGCACTGTTCTTAGAGATTTGAACAACAGATGTACCTGCACTGGCATGCACAAAAGAAGATAGATAAGCAAACATTGTCCTTCAATTCTTGTTTGTTTTAAAATTTGACATACACTGAAACCAAGTTACCGAGTTGTTTCTCCTATCACAGACTCAGCTCCCCAGGCCCCATTGCTCCTAAAAAACTGGGTTTTTGTTTCCTAAATCCAATCGGGTGAGGTGATTTTCTCTGCGACTGATTCTCGTGAAAACCC
Source organism: Cyclocarya paliurus (assembly GCA_029856935.1). NCBI lineage: Eukaryota > Viridiplantae > Streptophyta > Magnoliopsida > Fagales > Juglandaceae > Cyclocarya > Cyclocarya paliurus. The sequence continues at coordinate 36,884,013 of CM056950.1, read as the reverse complement.
CAGGTTTCCCACTACCGGTTCACAGTCTAAGGGCTTGGGAATGAGAGAAACCATGTGACATACCTGCGCTCACCACATGGCACTTCCCCTCCAATTTCTAGGCCACAAATTAAAATCATGGTGGGACAAAGAAAATGAGAACATCCGGAAGAGATGGATGAAAAAACTGTATTACTTTTGATCTAGTACTCTGGACCTCCAAGACTAATACCCCTACAGAACCATACCAGTCTGCCAGAAGCTTCATCATCCAAAGACTCACTCTTTTCTTCTTTTACCGCAAATAACATCCATTTATAGAAGCTTTCTTTTATTCATGAAAGGTCTCGTCCAATCGGACAAAAAAGACCCATTTTGTGCTGAAACGAACTTTCTTTAATTTAAACAATTATTTATATGTGCCATATTACCATGATCAATGGTATCTCAGACGTACTCAGAATACAGCTTTAATTAGAAATTCAGAAACGACTGATCTGCAATGACCTCAAGTAGTACTGAAAAAAGGCAATCGCCAATTAACATTGTATTCACGACGTTCTTATAGAAACGACTGAGAGTCTCTATCACTACCGTATTCTCAGTCATTTGAAGCAAGAAGTGGCAACTTTATCCCACCTTTTGTTTTTTATATGAGTTTTTTCATTACTATCATCAGGTTCAGAAAGAGCTGAGCCCATGCGCGCAGGCGAAGAAACGAAAGAAGAATATTTAGATAGAACCAATTTAACGGATAAAAGCCAAGCAAATGTTCAAACTAAATTTTTAAAATTACTTCATCTCATGATATAATTGCAATTATAACCCAACTATAGATGATCAATTTTATGTTTTGCATGACGTTATTTGCAAAGAGAAAAAAGTTAATTGTAAATATGTACTTACCCTCAACCTGCATATAGAATAATGGGAAAAACACCAATATGTTTTGCATGGCGTTGGATATATTTATCTGATATAAATAAGTTTATTTTGCTTAATTTCATGTAAATCGACAAGCGTACAGAATTAAGCTTCGTGTATATATAGTGATAAAGTATTTTCAGGATTTGGTAATTAAGCCAAAAAAGGAAAAAAATTTGTTTACAGAAATTACATCATAAGATCACGTTGACACTGAGGCTATAATAACCCTTCCAGTCTCCGATAACTATAAGGAGCTCTTGAAAGTTTTGGCGATGATCATTTATGCTTTTTGCTTTCAGGGTTGCGCCACTAATGATGGCTTCAAGCATGCCTTTGACATAGTGGCCATCAGTGTGTCCCTAATACCTACCAAAAGTGCTTGTCCCACCCATCCACCATTGCTAGCTAGCTGGTGGAAAGCAACGCCAGAATTAGCCGGCTCAAATCGGTGCGTGCATGCATGGCTGGGTTTCTCATTTTCTTGAGGCGTGTCTATGACAGCCTCTTAAAGCAGGTGGCACATGGCCAACTCTTACAGTTCGACTTCTTCAAATGGTGTGAATGATCATGCATGCATAGATTCTACATATTTTAGCTCAAGTACTACTACTGGTTCTTGGGATAATTCATCCCTAATGTAGCAAGATTATACACACACGTACGCACCCCTTGATCAATTACAACCACTCGTCTCTCTCTCTCTCTCTCATGTCTGTATCGGGACTTACCCATATTAGCTGCATTTGGACTTGAATAGTAATATTTTATAAATTTTATTGAAATATGTTTGAATGTAAATATAAGATTCATATATATTTATATATATATATATATATATATATATGTGTGTGTTTGAATGTATAAAATAGATTGAGATAGATTTAACTTCTTATAAAAAGTTAAAAAAGTGATAAATCCTATTAATAATTGGTTTAAAATAAGTTAAGGTGATCTTGACAATATCCAAACATAGCCTAACATTAAACATAAATCAATGGAGAAAGCTTGAGTAGAATGAAAGAATAAAAAGTGATCGATAACCACACAAATGAAGTCCTTATGCATGCAGTTAATTAATATATATAAAAGTAATCCGAAATACAGACGACTAGCTGCTTGAATTGTAGATACGAAAAAATAAACTTCATCTAATTATATATTAATAAAATACCATCAAATAAAAATAAAAATAAAAAAGCATCCACCTCCTCTACATGGACGAGATTTTCCATTAATATATAAGATCAGTGATATATATGCATGGACGTTGGAATTTGGATTAATATCAATTTAAATCCTACAAAATACAGATCAAGAATGTGGTTCTAATTAAACAACAATTTTGATTACTCTTTTTCGCTCCAGCGTATAAGTAATATCATATGATCCTATTAATATTCGATTAATTTGTTACCAAGCTATAATTTAATTTGTAATAGTTGCGATTTGGATCATATATAACAGTCATGATCACATGAATAACAAAGCAAAATAGCGTAATTATTGGTTTATATATGCTAATTGATTATAAATAAGAGAACTGATCATGACCAATTAATTACTAGCTAGCTGTTTTTAGTCTCGACTAGTAACATGTACGTACAATGAGGAAATGAAAAATTACAAAACCTTAATATATATATATATATATATATATATATATATAATAAGAACAAAACACTACACACACACCTCAAACAGTCAACCCTATAAATCTTGTTGGGTCATCTTGGGGTTAATTTAATCGGTACTCGGTTCTACAATATGATGACACAACATGTTAAATTAAGAATTGTTTTTGGTTTCCTCCTAATTTATTAAGACCTCGGTGCAAGATACCTCTAAAATTGAATGCACGGATCCGTATTGTTTTCTAATATTAATGTGCAAAACTCCTATATCAAGAAAAGTAAGTAAACATATATTTATATTATTGCTTTGAAGATCGAGGAAAGAAATTAAGCTCCCGAGGAAACGAATAAATATCAAAATTATGAAAGGAAAAAAATGTAACGCAGATGAAGCCACTTGTCGGCCAATTGCAGGTGCTAGTTGCAGTATAAATTAGCGCGCGCGCAGTTCTAGGGGCCATAACTGGGATCAATATCATCTTTTGCGATCTACTCTTTTACTAAAAGACAAATTAACGATCGATCGGCCTAGCTTAATATATATATATATATATATTATTCTTGAATTCTTATATTGGCCTCATGGATCAGAATTACCTTTTAATTCCTTGAAAGAAGAACCCTGCATGCATGCAGATCATCAATATATATATATATATATATATATATAAACCTAACCAGTGTTGGGGAGTGCTGTAAGTTGTAAGTTAAAGGAATGTTTGAATATGTCATGCATACATCGATTCAAGAGAAGATTGGGTGGGGACCATATCTAGGTTTTGATGAATGTTTCATTGTAATAGTAGTACTAGCTGAGAATATCAGGATCAGTATACGTACGTACCTAGATGAATAATTAATATATTATTGCTTTGAATGATCACGTAGAGTTAGCAAATTTTCGTTTATTTTTATAAATGAGATAAGATGAAATAAAATTAAAATTAAAAAATTAAATAAAATATTATTATAATATATTTTTTAATATTATATTTATTTTAGAATTTAAAAAAATTAAATTATTTATTTTATATTGTATAAACATTTGAAAAAATTGTAATGATGAAATATGAGATTTTTAAAATTTTTAAAATTTTAGATTTTGATCATAAAAACAAACAAGGCTTAATCAACTTAATTAGATGGTCGTGGTCGGTCCAATTAATTAAACGGACTTCAAATAAAATTAGATGACTACCTTTTGGTCCTTTTCTAATTAACTAATATATATATAAGCTGCCACGTACTGATCATGTATGCGCGCAGTATACGTACTACGTATCTGTTTTGTGCAAATACGTGTCATGTTAAATATAATTTTTTTATGTTAATTAATAAAGGTATCAAGAACAAAGAACCCTAAAAAGGAATCAGACGATTTTCGTATATATGAGATTATGAGAAGTTCGGCCCTTAAGAATGAGACTGTACAAGTATTTATACAAAGGAAATAAACTGCCCTATTTACAAGTAAAAAGACTACACTACCCTAAAGGAATGGAAAAGACTAAAATATCCTAAACAGAAACTATACAATACAAAATATTTTATAACAATACTATATACAAATAATTACAATAAATCTAATTACTTTATAATTTAATACCCACATTCAAGATGGAGAATATATGGAATGAAGTCCCATCTTGGAAATCAGAGTCTGAAATTGTTGAGAACCCAAAGCTTTGGTTAGTACATCGGCAAGCTGATGTTGAGAGTGAAGATGAAAAGTTTTAATGATTCCATCTTGGAGTTTGTCTCGGATAAAATGACAATCAAGCTCGATATGCTTTGTCCGCTCGTGAAAGACTAGATTAGCAGCAATGTGAAGGGCAGCTTGGCTGTCACAAAAAAGATGAGCACTATGAGTATGTGATATATGAAAGTAAGATAATAGGGATAAAAGCCAAAGTATTTCACAAGTAGTGGATGCCATAGCCCTATATTCAGCTTCAGTAGAGGAACGAGAAACAGTTTGTTGTTTCTTAGTCTTCCAAGAGACCAAAGAGTCACCAAGAAAAACACAGAAACCAGTAGTTGATCTTCTGCTATCGGGACAAGATGCCCAATCTGAATCTGCAAAAGCCTTGAGAGTTAGAGAATTATTGGCTGGAAAAAAAAAAGACCAAGAGCAGGATTATTTTTGACATATTGTAAAATCCTGTGAGCTGCAGCCAAATGTGGAAGTCTAGGGTGATCCATAAACTGACTAAGCCTCTGAACAGAGTAAGACAAATCTGGTCTTGTAAGAGTAAGGTAGAGAAGTCTACCAACTAATCTTCGAAAAACTGTACGATCAGGCAACAAGGGACCATCATTTTTACTAAGTTTCAAATTTTGCTCCATAGGGAAAGAAACTGGTTTACAAGTTAAAAAACCAGCATCTTGTAATATTTCAAGAGCATACTTTCGCTGACATAGGGAAATACCACTAGATGATCTAGTCACCTCTAAGCCCAGAAAAAACTTGAGGGGCCCAAGATCCTTCAGCTTAAATTTTTCATCAAATAAATTTTTTAAGGAATTCACAGATTCCATATCATTGCTGGCTATCAAAATATCATCAACATAAACCAATAGAGCAATAAAAGAGGGACCCGCAGATTTAGTAAACAGTGAATAATCAGATCTGGACTGCACAAAACCCAACTCAATAAGAGTGATAGAAAACATAGAGAACCATTGCCGAGAGGCCTGTTTGAGGCCATAAAGGGACTTATTCAGTTTGCATACTTGGGACCCCCCTTTAATATGAAAACCAAGGGGTAATTTCATGTATACCTCTTCGGAAAGATCACCATGTAAAAAAGCGTTATTAACATCAAGTTAAACAAGATGCCAATTTTTCACAGAAGCAACAGCCAGTAAGGTTCTAACAGTGGTCATTTTGGCAACGGGAGAGAAGGTTTCAGAATAATCGAAACCTTCTTTTTGTGTATAGCCTTTTGCAACCAACCTTTCTTTATACCTTTCCACAGAACCATCAGCACGATATTTTATTTTATAAACCCACTTACAACCAATTGGTTGTTTACCAGAAGGTAAAGGGACAATAGTCCATGTGTTGTTTAATTCTAAGGCAGCAATTTCAGCAATCATGGCATCCCTCCAATGGGAATGCCTGACTGCCTGATGATAAAATTCAGGTTCAATGTCAGCAGAGATAGCAAATGCAAAAGATTTATGATTAGAAGACAGTTTGTCATAAGAAACAAAATTAGAAATGTCATATTTTATGTTAGAGGGAATGTGTGCAGTAGAAGAATTACAATAATAATTCTGTAAGTAACCAGGAGCACCTCTTATTCTGGTGGATCTTCTTGGGGAAGAGGGAGAAACTTCATTAGTAGATAAATTTGATTAGGCGGGGCAGGAACATTAGGGGAAGTGTCTTCATTTGGTGTAGTGGTATTAAACATATCAAAAGTGGATGATTGAGAGGGAATAGGAAGAGGAAGAGAAAAAGGAGGAGAAGATAAGCGAGTGTTAGAGGATTGAAAAGGAAAAATATATTCATGAAAAATAACATTTCTTGAAATAAAAGATTGATTTATTTTAAGATCATATAATTTGTATCCCTTGGTACCAAAAGGATAACCAAGGAAAATACATAGTCTAGCTCTCGGATCAAATTTTGTTCTTGCCCTTTGCAATGTAGATGCAAAACACAAGCAACAAAAAACCCTTAAATGGTTATAAGAAGGAGAGGAATGACATAAATTTCAATAGGTGATTTATTTTGAGTAATAGGAGAAGGTAATCTGTTAATTAAGTAAGTTGCTGTTAAAACAGCATCTCCCCAAAATTTTATAGGCAAATGTGATTGAAATAATAAGGCCCGAGCAATATTAAGAATATGTTGGTGTTTTCTCTCCACAACTGAGTTTTGTTGTGGAGTTTCAACACAACTATGTTGGTGGATGACACCTTTAGAAACCAGATATGAAGAGAGAAAAAATTCAATACCATGATCAGTGCGAATTTTTTTGATCTTGGTACTGTATTGAGTTTTAATCATTTTGAAAAAATTTTGAATTAGAAAAGAAACTTCATATTTATGTTTAAAAAGATAACCCAAGTAGCTCTAGTGCAATCATCAACAATGGTTAAAAAAAATTTATAACCTTCAATAGTAGGAACTGAAAAAGGTCCCCAAACATCACAGTGTATAAGATCAAAAGGTAGAGGAGAAATGTTATTTGAATTAGGAAAAGGTAACTTTTTTTGTTTAGCTAAAGGGCATACAATGCATGGATCATTAGACATAGTGAAATTTGGCACAAATGTATGTAAGAATGACATTCTTGAAGCAGAAGGATGCCCTAATCTACTATGCCATAGATGAAACAAAGAGCAGTTTGATGAACTAAAACAAGCAGATGGTAAAAAGATATTAGTCTGATTACAATTGTTATTTTGAACAGATAAAAGATTTGGAGGAGAAACAGGAACCGTTGGTTGATGCAAAACATAAAGACCTTTTTGTTGCCTACCCACTCCAATCAGCCTCGAGGTGGTCAGGTCTTGGATAAGGCAATAGTCAGAGGAAAAAAGACAAGAGATGTGGGATTGAGTAAGTTTACAAACAGAAAGTAATTTAAAATGAAAATTTGGTACACAAAGAACATCTTTAAGAATAAGTTGTTCAGTAAGATTAATGGTACCAATATGTGTAACAATAACATTTTGACCAGTAGGTAGCTTAACAAATGTATTTTGAAGTGGTGTAAAAGATGTAAAAAAACTAATAGAGGGTACCATATGGTCGGTAGCCCCTGTATCAATTATCCAATTAGAGTTATTAAAAACAATAGAAGTAGTATTAGAAAATTGAAGAGCATAATGTGTAGAATAAGCCATACCAGATAAAGAGTGCGAAGAGGCTACAGTATTGACCACGTGATGGGAATCAGCAGGCTTGGACTGAGGATTGGAAGTGATCATAGACAGTAATTGTTTATATTGTTCCTCAGTGAAGGAGAATGAAGAGTCTGCTGGAGAGTTGTCATTGAGAGCAACAATGTTGGCCATGGATTGCTGCCGTGGCCTTGGCTTGTAACCCGAAGGAAATCCATGGAGTTTATAGCATTTATCAATAACATGACCAGTTATGCCATAGTATTTGCATACTGGCCTTTCTTTTTTTGTTAAAGATTTAGCAGGTCTCGATGAGTCAGTATTAGCAACAAAAACATGAGCATCAGTAAAAGGAGGAGGAACAGAAATTTCTCTCTGTTGCTCTTCCTGAAGAATTAGGGAAAAGACTTTATTAAAAGGCGGTAAAGGCTCCATTAATAAGATCTAAGCCCTAGCCGAGGAAAATGAATCATTTAGTCCCATGAGGAATTGTAAAATTCGTTCCTGTTGAACATAGGAGTTCAACAAAGTAACAGCACCACAAGAACATAGAGGAAATGGTTTATAGTTGACCAATTCGTCCCAGAGAGCCTTCAATCGAGTAAAATAGGCACTAACAGTGAGTTGTTCTTGGGAAAAAGTTGAAATCGATTTCTAGATCTGAAAGATCCTAGGGCCATTTTTTTGAGAGAACCGTTCCTTTAAATCAGTCCAAATATCAAAAGCAGTGGTAACATATAATACACTAGCAGCGATTTCAGGAAAAACAGAGTTAAGCAACCATGAAATCACCATATTATTGCATCTTAACCATAAAGAAAAACGAGAAGCAGTAGCAGCTGGTTTAGGAATCGTACCGTCCATGAACCCTAACTTGTTTTTGGCAGAAAGAGCCATGGTCATCGAACGAGACCATGTGTGATAGTTATCGCCGAGGAGGACTTGCGTGACCAGAACAACCCCAGGATTATCGCTGGGGTGAAGAAAGAACGGACTCGCAGCATCAGGGGGGGAAGTAGGGGGAAGAGGGGGTAGATCGGGAGGTGCCATCAGAGAACCAGAAGCTCAAGAATCTCCTGATACCATATCAAGAACAAAGAACCCTAAAAAGGAATCAGACGATTTTCATATATATGAGATTATGAGAAGTTCGGCCCTTAAGAATGAGACTGTCCAAGTATTTATACAAAGGAAATAAACTGTCCTATTTACAAGTAAAAAGACTAAACTACCCTAAAGGAATGGAAAAGACTAAAATATCCTAAACAGATACTATACAATACAAAATATTTAATAACAATACTATATACAAATAATTACAATAAATCTAATTACTTTACAATTTAATAAAAGACAAATGAAATTTAAAAGAAAAGAAAAAGGAAAAAGCTGACAATTAATTAAAGGAAGGAGCATTTAACGAACAATGATCATCGTATTACATGTATAAGCAAGCATCCATGCATGCAAGCTGCGGCCAATTATCTATACATGCAATTTCCCTTTTGATCGAGCGGCCTCCAATTTCAGATATTACGCCGCGTAATCAAAATGATCAATTATATATTATATATAGCGGAATATATATATTAAAAAAAAAATATATATATATATATATATATATATATATATATATGTATAATATTGGCCGACGGATGGAGCTCCGATATATCCTCAATGAAGTTTCAACTACTTTTTCCAATGTAAAAGTGATGCGTGGGAAGTTGATGGATTATAATCTCCATGAATTTCAAGTACATGATCATCAGTACTACTACGTACGTACTTTGAGTGCAATCCGGGATTGAGTAGTACTGGAGATGGCAGATCAGTTTTTAGGGATGAGAGAGTACAGCATGCATGGGTTCAGCTCTAACACACGTTAATATGCAGAGATTGATCAAGACATACGATGGAGATGGATTACTAAATTAGCTGTACGTGTTTAAAGTTAGCTACCTCTCTCTCTCTCTCTCTCTCTCTCTCTCATCAAATGCATGCTTATAAATTATAATTGCTAGCTTCAGATTTCTTTGCCAATTAATTAAATCTGGTGCTAAAAGGTCTAAATATTTATTGATAAATTAGAAATTAAGAATGACTGCCTTTGCATTAATTTGCATGGGGTATATATATATATATATATATATATATATATATATATATATATATATATAAGGGAATGAATGCTTGATTCATGTGGAGAAAGTGTCCCGGGGTGTCCATATATACTTGATCGAAGATTATGCATAGATCACATAATTAATTAGTAATATGTATATTTTCATGTGGGTTTTTATTTTTTTATTTTTATAATTAAGAAAATAGAATGCTAATCATGGGCCAACTGTTGTAGGCTCTCGTCCATGTTGCGGGCCCAATTAACACCAGCCGCAAGCCTGGCCAATCTTTTGTCGTGCTGCTTGAGGTTTGCTGTATGCATACTGGCTATTGGATAATTAGTTTCAATTCCCCTATCATAATTTTTATTTATTTTTATTTTTTATATGTGATCATCGGGGACCTGAACCTTCTTTAATGGTTCACACTTAGAAGCCATTATATACCATTTTTAACAATTTTCAGTACAAAACTGAATACACATTAGCTGCATATATATATGAGACTAAGAAAGAAGACATATATATATATACAAATGATGTATCTCAGCTAGGGACTTTAAAATGCAAACTGATCGATCATTCTTTTAATCCTCCATCTTTAATTACTAAAAGCATATATAAAAATGAAAAATCACACATAATAACATATTTGGACTTAGTCTCGTTTGGTTATGCAGTTCAAATGAGATAAGATTAGATTTTTTTTAAAGTTAAATAAAATATTATTATAATATTATTTTTATTTTGAGATTTAAAAAAATTAAATTATTTATTATATTTTGTGCGAGAGTTTGAAAATGTTATAATGATTATATGATATGAAATGGGATAATTTGATTTTGTGTAACCAAACCAGCCTTAATTAGAGTCATAAACTCAGTGAAAACTACTCTACGACATGCAAAAAGAGGAAGATCAGCAACTTTCATATATAATATGGGATCAAATATCAAAATTAAAATGTGTGAATACGAAGAGTTTTAAAATAGAAAACCGATGTGGTCGAAAAGCCAATGTGATAAGTAATTATTGAGAATAAATAACTACAATAAGATGAAGATCAACTTTTTTTTTTTTCGTTAAAAATTAATAATAATTGGAGCACTTAAATGAATACATCAAATTATTAATTTTGTAATCCTTAGTCATACATACATACGTATTAATGTGACGTGTATCGCACCTTATCTAGACCCGCGTTCCACCTGAGACAAGTAAGTTTGATGGCCCAAAGTGCCAAAAACACATCCAATGCTTAAGTTAATTAAATTTTCTATTTTGAAGAGTGAGAGGGAAAGAGTGATAACTTAACCTTGAATTGTACCCGTACCAAGATTTTTATACTTCCTTCTTCCGATGGAATCACTATTCTTCCTGTACCTAGGGTGTCCACTCTGCCCTGAACGACATTCTCGCATTAACGTGCAGTAGTTCCTATAAGGGACAAGGTCTCAGCTCATATCAAGTCTATGTATCTGGGGCAACATCTTGTCGCATTCAATGTTGTAGCCCCAGTCATAAATGAGATCTCCATCCATATCGGGTCATTTAATGTGGTGTGGCTTGAGGTGTGCTCGCATGGGCTGTCCTGTCTTTCCTGCACTGGTCTAGGCCTTCTTCTTACCATTCGTTGAGTCTTTTAACACCTGAGCTTTTAACTCTATGAAATCAGGTCGGGCGTAGCCTGACAATAGTCGCAAGGACAGATGAAAAAACTTAACATAAACAACATCATTTCTCACAAAATTTTAGAAAACCTTCTTTCAATATATTTGTTTAAACTTGAGTTGTTAAATTTATAAAATAAATCAGATAAGGTGGCTCATAAGAGCAAAACTCTTGTTTGCGTAATTATTTATATATGTTTGAAATGATAAAGACAAATTGCCAAGCCAATACTAAGGGACCCAATTATATTTACATCGATAGGAAGAAAACATCTTGAAAAAGGAGCAAAATAATGGGACATTCGATTAAAGTTTACGCCAAATTTAAAAAACAAAATGATGGTGTTAATAAAAAAAAAATTAAGTTGGGTGGGGGTGTATTTCTTTCATTCTTTCTTTAGGAGAAAGAATGGCCATTTTGTTAATGGCCTATTTATTGAAACAATTATTTATTTTTTATAACGCAAGCAATAGAAATTAACTTGGCCAGGGGCCACTTCTACATCATCTCTAAAGGCCAATAAGGGCATCCATTTGTGATTAAGTATTGACCTGAAAATTTTCCTTTATGTTAGCTTCTAACTATTTAATTATCCACATGTATATATCTATTCTATGAATAAAAGAGCCTACTGATGAACAGTAAATTTTTTCCAATTTTATCCCTCTTTATTTCTGCTTTTCCCATTTTGTCCTTGTCATTTGTTTTGTTTTATTCACAAATTTACATTTTTATCCCTATCTTTAATTGAAAAATTTACGTCTTTGCCCCTATTTAGACCACACACAAATCCTAACAAACTCCGACTACCTTGCCCATGCTTTTCTCAACAAAATATAGATCATTTGCATCAGACAAAAATTAAAATCAAACCCAAACAAAATATATTCCAATTTCTACATCTTCACTAACAAAATCATTCCTATATACATGAAACTAAACTAAATCTAAACACAATATGCAACAAATGTCTACATGATATAAAAAATAAACATTCTTCATATTTGCAAACCACCTTCACTAACCATAACTGATTTCACATATGCATTTTTTATTCTTCTAACCAGGTATTATTTGCAAGGGGTATATGTGCCTTGCAATAGCACCTTCACTAGTGGGTATATATATATATGTCAACAAAATTATACATATATTAATTACTTTATCTTTTAGGCGGTAACCAAATGGCCATGCATGGGTCTTCTAGCAACTGTTTCTGTACTTTTTTTCATTTCGCTTTTATTGTTTAGATCATTCTACTGTACTGTCCAGCTCTTATTATTGGACATGTCTCTAATCTAATCTCACTTTTTTTTTATTAAATATTTTTTAATATTTAAAAAATACTCAAATTTATTGATAGTCACTTTCTAAAATATTAAAAAAAAAATTAAAATACGCGAACGGTCAAACAAATGGGACAAACAAGTATTTTCCTTATTCTTTTATATAGCCAACAACCAACTTGGAGTTAAAGAGGAGTGTGAGAGAAATTTAAGTCCCATAGGGCCATAGCCACTTAAAATATATATATATATATATATATATATATAGCGGAAGAATGAAGAAGATGAAAAGAAAAGAAGCAGATGGTCAAAGAGGGAAACAAGCAACAGGCGGCAGAGCCGACCTTAGAAGCAAGGAATAAGAAATTAAGACAGATGCACAATTAATAAGTTCCTGCGGCAGAGCCGTCCTGGAACATGCATGAGTATGAACAAATATGAGGCGGCAAGGCCGACCAATGCATGATATGTTTATGCAAAAATAAGATAATATGAAAATAAACTTGTATTCAAATTAATATAAATAAGATACAAGTAGAATCACAATATTACAAAATTACAAGATCACAAGTATGGGAGAGAGAAATGGAAGAAGAAGAGAAGGAAGGTCGGGAGTACCGAAAGGGAGAGGGAAGTGCAAGTGAGAAGTGGAACAAGTGATGCCTCAGACTGAGGCCAGGCTTCCCTTTTATAAGTGAAGGGAGCACTGCTACAACAGTGTTACATGAACAGTTAAATGAAATAGTATTTTTCAAAAAGCCGGTCATGAACAGTTAAAATGAACAGTAAAAAGTGAACAGTACTTTTACTATTCAGCACAGTATTTGCAGAAAGTCTTCATCCGATTTAGCGGTGATCGCAGGGGGAATCAGACCTGGCGCTGTTTCTTCATCCGATTTAGCAATTGTTGCAGGGGGATGTTGAATCAGCATGTATCAATTTATTCATCATCAGACAGCTTTGGAGTGTCATACTCTTTGTCATGTCCGAAGATGTTGGAATATGGATCATTATCAAATGAAGCCTCGGAAGATGTTTCTGATTTGTTATCATCACAGTCATCTTGATTAATAGACTTCATAACCAGAGCAATTAAATCCTTATTATCAAGTCCAGGAATTATATTCTTTTTCTTGGTCTTGGAGGATTTATGAGATTTTACAGAGGAAGCAGTTGAAGCAATTGCCTTTCCTTTGGTTGAAGCAGAGGATGAGGCAGGGGCCTGGAGCTGGGGATGTCCAGGTGTAGTGAGGGATCCAAGTGGGATTTCTGGGAACTTCTCTCGGTCTTGAAGATCAGGAGCAGTCTGAGGAAAATTCCGGATTACATATTCATTGATTTTGTTGGTGTATTTGTACTTGTCCCACCATTTGGTGAAACAGTGTCGTACCAAAATATCACCATTTCGTTCGTAGCTCCATCTCATTATCCATGGTAATTTGTACCGATGGCAGAAATGAAGAACGTATGGAAACTTTTGCTGGTGTTTATCCAGCTTTGTAGTAACAGCATTAGTGAAGCATTTGAATGTAGTAATCAAATCATCAGGAAAATTTTCTGGAATTAATCCAAATTGGTCCCACCATTGGTTGAACCAGTAAGGAAAAGTTCCATGAAATTTTTTATCAAAATTGAAGAACCAAGAATGGCTCATATCAGAAACTTGGTGAAGCATGAAACGAAACCAAGCTTTAATGTAATCATGGTAATTGAACAGAATATCAGAGTCGCCTAATCTTTTTGAGGAGAAAGGGTTGGTACCCCATTCTTCTTCTGTGATTAGGTGGATAAAATAAGCACTGTGATAAATCAGTTTATTTTGATCAACTTTGTCATGGATGGGTTTTATGAAAAGAGAATTGGTTTGGATCAAAATATTTGTATAAAATTGAAGATTTTTTGTAGGATTTTCTGGAATCCAATGGAAACCAGGGGGAAAGTAGGAGGTTGCAATTTTGAATGGATCATTTTGCTTGGACCTATTTGATTCAATGTAAAATAGGTTGGCAGGGTAACATTTTCGAATATAAGGAGATTTAGATTTCTGGAATGTATATGGTGTCTGGACAGATGCTAAAGCAACAGCTTTAGCATAGGGATCATAATCAGTGGCAACAGTTGAAGCATATGAAATAGGTTGAGTAATTTTGCCTAAGGTGGTGAACCTATTGGCAATTTCAATGGGGGATGCAGGTTCATTCTTGATAAGCCTCTTATCAGGAATGGGAGGTAGAGCAGGTAATGTAGTAAGGGAGGCAAGGGTGGAGTGTTTATTTCTGGGTCCTTTTTTCTTTTCCATGATTGGGTGTCTGCAAAAATTCACGAGTAAGGAAATCAGGAATAGAATTTTGAGAACCTTTAATAAATTCGATATCAAAATCGAAAACACTTAAAATAGCTTGCCATCGTGCAAAAATATGTTTGGATGCAATGTTTTGAACATCTTGTTCTAATATGTATTTAGCACTTTTGCAATCAATCCTTAGTAGGAATTTCTTATTAAGAAGATCACTTTGGAATTTAGAAATGCAGAGTACAATAGAGAGTATTTCTTTTTTAATAGTACTATAATTAATCTGTGCAGGATTCCAGACTCCAGAACGAACAATTTGTTCAGAAGAGCCTGGTAAAATGGATTTTTGCTTCAGAATGCCACCGTAACCAATTTCAGAGGCATCAGTTTCAACAATTTTGAATGATTCAGAGGTAGGAATACCAAGGCATGGTAGAGTTTTGACATGTGCCTTGATTTTTCTTACCAGAGCAGTATGAATATCTGACCAAGGCGGAGGATTTTGTTGGAGTCGTTTATAAAGGGGACGACACTGTTTCCTCATATCTTGGTAGAATTCAGCAACATAGTTAAGAGATCCAAGGAATCTCTGTAACTGTTTTTTATCAGTAATAATATCAGGGAATTTTTCAGCAAATTCAATAGCCCTATTGATAGGTTTGATTTTGCCTTCAGAAATATCATAACCAAGGAATCGGATCTTGGTTTGGAATAATTTGATTTTTTGTGCGGAAACAACAAGACCATTAAATCTAATGATATCTAGAAACGAATTCAAGTGTTTCCAGTGCTCATCAATAGATTTAGAGAATATGAGTACATCATCAATGTAAACAATAGTGAATTTAGAGAATGAATTAAAAATATCATTCATGATATTTTGGAATTCACTCGGAGCATTTTTGAGACCAAAGGGCATTACATTCCATTCAAAATGCCCAAAGGGAGTAGTAAAAGCAGTTTTGTATTTGTATAACTCATTAATCTGGATTTGCCAAAATCCTGATTTAAGGTCAAACTTGGAGAATACTACAGCATCAGAAATCCTATGAATTAAGTCATTTTTGTTGGGAATAGGGTACCTAATCCACTCTAAGACTTTATTCAAGGGTTTGTAATTAATAACAAGACGAGGGGTTCCTCTCTCTATTTCAGCATTTTTCTGGACATAAAAAGCAGCACAAGACCAGGGTGACTTACTATGCCTGATTATGTTTTTACGAAGAAGATCATTGATTTCATTTTTGCAAAATTCTAAAGTCTCGCTATTCATTTGAATAGGGCGAGCTTTAGTTGGAATATTTGTTTCATTAAAACCTTTGATGTAAGGTAATGAAACAACATGTTGTTTCCTATGCCAGAAGGCATTAGGAAGATCAGAACAAATCTCAAAAATCAATTTTTTGTTAAAATTCTCAATTTTTGATTGAAGCAATGTGCTTGACAATTGTTCAGAAATCTTTTTGTATCTGATTTCTTGTTGAAGAAAACAGAGATGTTTATTTTTTGCGGATAATAAAGATTTCAAACTTTTGTCAGTATCAATTTCAAATTTTGAAGCAAATTTAAATTTGACTTTTTGTCCGAAAGGATCAGTGGTAATACCATCTTTCTCAGACAAAAATGGATATAAAGAGGAAATAAAAGGAATTCCTAATATGACCTTGTCAGACATATTTCGAACTAAAACAGAAGGAATTTTAAAACAAACATTGTTTTGGCAAACATGAGCAGTATTTAATTCATAATTAATTTGCATTCTAGAACCATTTGCAGAAAGAAGTCGTTCAGTAGATTTTTCAAAATATCTACTAGGGATTAAACCTTCTTGAATGCAATTCAAATCAGAACCAGAATCAATCATAGCAACAACAGAGAATGAAAATTCATGACAAACAACAATAGTAACACGTGAAAACCATTTAGGAGGAATAGTATGATGAATCAAACAGATTTGGTTATCAGAAGGTTTCTCTTCTGTTTTACCATTATCTGAATCATTCGTTTGCTCATTATCAGAAGGAATGTCCTGATCAAGTTGTTTTTCAACTTTTAAAATTAAAACTTCTTGTTTTAAAATATCATTATCAGTTTTGAGATTATTGATCTCAGATTTGAGTTCATTAATCTCTTTTTTAATAAAATTGATTTCATGTTGTAGGTCATTGATTGAAATATCTTTGGGTTTTTTCTTTTGAAAACGTTCCAAAGTTTCTTGAAAATTAATTCTTTGTTTAGAAGTTTCTGATTCTTGACGAACCATTGTCTTTTTAAGCTTAAGAAGGTATTCTTCTTTAAGCTCAGGATTGGTAATTTGAGAGATTAAGTTTAATAAAAGATTTTCTTGTTCTTCAGCTTTGGTTAAAACATTAATTGTTTTACTCAAAGATTTGCAACAAGAATCATTACAGTTACAACCGAGCTTTATCTCAGGAGAATCAACTGATTTAACTTCTGAGTGATATTCTGAATCACTAGAGCTAAAATCATTATTATCAGATGAAGAAGTCTGTGTTTCCAGGAGTCGAAACAAAGTTTCTTGATCATCATCATTGATTTTCAACTGATTGAGCTTCTTTTTTAGTTTATTAGGTTTTTCAGGACATTTGTTTGCAAAATGTCCAGTTTTTCCACAATTAAAACAAGTTCCTTTTGCAAATTTCTTTTTCTCAGGAAACCATTTAGAAAAAGATTTGGAGGGTTTTTTAGAACGAGGTTTTGAATAAGGTTTTTTATAAAAATCATCACGGGGTTTTCTCCTTGATTCCCCACGAGGTTTATAAGATTTAATAGTTTGTTTATGCTTTCGTCTTGATGGAGGAATAGACTGAAGGCCGAATTGTTCGCAAAAATTTCCCATTTCATATTTGGCCTGTTTGCTATTCTTCAATTGTTCACGAAGCATTCTTTGATCATTACACATTCTAATACCAAGTTTCTTAATTATACTGAAAATATCACCATAGGTGTAATTTTCATAATTAATAAAACCCGAAATATCAGTAAGTTGTTCCTTAACTTTAAGAGCAAATAAACGAGGTAATCCATCAATAAATTTTTCTTTCCAGTAAGGCTTATGACTGTCGTCACGAAGCATTACTCGAGAAATAAAAACATCTTGATACCATCTATAATCAGACATTTGACGGCATCGCAAATTATTCAAATAATCAGAAATTCGATTAGTAATATTTGAAGGAGTGCCAACAAAATGTTTAATAATTGTATAGATCAAAGTATTGATGCCATCAGGGTAAGCCCTTCCTATGGCTTCATCAAAAATAGGTAAACCTTCATCATTACACTTAACAGCATTCTGAATGGTTTGCTTAGTATCTTCAGTGAGATGTTTATCCCACCAGCTTCGTAAAACACCGAAAAAACCATTAGTTAAAATCATAACAATATCAGGTTGTTGAATATTGTTGTTAATGTAAGCATTTGCAATCAAAGACATTTTACTCATGGTATTGATGATTTCTTGTTCAGATAATCCATCAATATTCCATTCGTAAACTTTATCAGCAGAATATGAAGATTGAGTTTGAAAAACTTTTTCTTCAAATTGTAAATCAGGAGGAGTAGGCCTGGAATACCAATTCTTCGTTAAACTCATAGGTTTGGGTTCTTTTGAAGTAATTCTGGTAATTTCAGGTTTAAAATCATGAAAATTCTTTTCAAGCATATCAATTTCTTTGGCTTCAGAGGAATCATCGTTAGATGATTCATCTGTAGTTTCAACAAGAACAGTTTCCCTTTTGTTAAGAGTGCTGGTAGAGGGCTGTTCTTTTTTAAGATCAGCAAGCATTTGATTAATCTTTTCCAAAGTCTTGGCCTGTGGTTCAGTAAATTGAATTTTTGGCCGAGCTTGTGGTAAAATAATCAAAGGTTTTTCAATTGTTTTTGAATTATTTTGTGACTGTTCTTTGGGGAAAGTCAAAGGATTTTCAATTGTTTGTAAAACAGGAGTAGAAGCAAAAATGGGTTTTTCTGCTTTCTCTTCAATTCGATCAAGCTGTTGTCCAATAGTATGTAAAGCAAGATTTACAAAATTGTTTTGTAAAATGATCTTTTTTGTTTCTTTATTGGACCCTGTTTCAGGAAGCTTGAAAGGAGAAGCAGTAACTTCAGCTCCTTTATGATTGAAAATTATGCTGTCAAGAGGTGGATGGCTGGATTTGATGACAGCTTTTCCATCTTCTGTGACAAAATCAGTTTTAACAACATTTAAACTATTTTTTGAAGTATAATAATTTTCAATGAAATCAAAGAAAAGAATGTGCTTTTGGAGCTCATTCATTTTTTCTTTCCATTTTCTTTTAACACGGAGTTTTTCTAAATCAGAGAAAGTCGCATGATAAGTTTTTCGCTTATCATGGTTTTCTTTTGATTTGTATTCATTAACAAGAGTAATTAAATCATAAGAAAATGGTTTGTTTAAAACAGTAAGGCTATGATGGATAGGAGGAATGGAAGGAGCCATATCAGAAGCTGTAGGAGACAAAGATGAATTGTCTTCAGCTTCTTCCCTTACGGACTTATCCTTGGATGTTTGGGCATCCTTAGCAGAATAGTAAGCAGAGGTAATTTGAGAGGACGTAGTTAGTCCTTTCAGTTTTAACTTAGGGTTAATAGGTAAATCAAAGTTTGGCTGGGCCGTTTTGGCTGAATCTTCCAGAAATTGTTGGAGTTTTTGATCTCTCCTTACTGGAATATCAGATGTAGAGCCAGCAAAAGAAGATCTAGACCCGGCAAAAGAATTTCTTCTTAAATCAGGGGTACTAGTTTGATCAAAGCTGATTTTAACAGTTCCATCTAAATATTGCTGAATATAATTAAGATTACAATCAGTTGGAATATTTCTGGGAGGAACTTCATTTTGTAAAATCCATTCTTTAGGTAAAGAGACATCTTTCCATAAAATCAAAGAAGGGACTTGAATTTTAGCATCAGGAGTAGAACTCTGGATTAAGAGAGTTTTACCCGAAGTAGGTTTTTGAACAACTTTTGCATTTAAATTCGTTTTCAAAAGACGATAGTAAATGCGATAAACAAGAGCAAGAGGTTTGCTTCCTTCAAGCATGTCATAGCCCTTGGTAGAAATCATCAAAGTTAAAGCTTTAATAATATGAGGATCATCCAAAGCAAGAGGAATATCAGGAAAACAATTAAAATGAACCGGTCCTCCGAACGTGGAGGATTGGATTATACCAAGGATACTTGTTTCAAAATTATTAAAACGAGCATCTCTTAAACACAATAGAACAGAAGCATCAATGCCTAACCTAGTTAAAGGTTTGACAGCAACTTGAACAGAACCAATATGTAAAAATTTGTATCCTTTTGCCAGGAAATCTTGGATAAGTTTCTTGGTAAAAAGATAACATTTTTCGTCTGATCTAGAAATAGCATAAGTCTGTTCGACTGTTCTAACATTAAAAGCAGTTTTAAAAATATTTTGAATCCAAGAGGTTTTATAAATATCCTCTGGAGCAATTTTTGGAATATTCCAGTTTCGAAAATCACTGGGAGTTTCTTCAAAAGAACAATCTTCTTCATTAATGATATCAGGTGGTAAGGACGACCTGGAGCTAATTGCTGAATTAGATCTAAACATTTTATTTATCTTGTTTTAAGACAAACTGGTTCTTCGCACCTCAGGGTCCTGCGAGTACTCTCATCTCACCCCTATGCCTAATTGCCCTAACGCTATCCTAGCTTAATGGGTCTTACAAGGCTATGGGTCTCTTGACTCAAATGGTCTCCAGACAAAGTAGGAACTCAGAGATCAGATTGTAAAAGAACAAGGTAAATGAAATGAAGAGACCCATAGCCTTGTACTCTCATCTCATCTCACCCCATAGCCTGCGAGTACTCTCATCTCACCCCATATATATATATATATATATATATATATATATATATTTACATTATAGTCACCGGCCATAGCAATTAACGTATCGTTATAGTCACCATAGCAATTAAGGTATCATTACATTAATTGTTTTAATAATCATTAGAAGTACGTAATCAAATAGTTTCTTAAATTTATTATTTAAATTTCTAGCCGAATTTCAAAACATAAAATAAGAAAAAAAATATTGATTTTACAACATTTAGGACTTGTTTAGGAATTAGTGAGATGATCTTTTTTTAAAACTTCTTGTAATTTCCTTTCCAAACATCACTTAAACACAAACGCTTTTCAATTTTAAATTTTTAACTTTTTAATCTAATCATTACTTAATCGTTACAAATTTTTCAAAATTTTAAATTAGAAACAATACAATTTTTTTAAATTTCAAAATAAAAATTATTAAAAAATTATATTA
Source organism: Cyclocarya paliurus (assembly GCA_029856935.1). Classification (NCBI taxonomy): domain Eukaryota; kingdom Viridiplantae; phylum Streptophyta; class Magnoliopsida; order Fagales; family Juglandaceae; genus Cyclocarya; species Cyclocarya paliurus. Next base: position 36,862,917 of record CM056950.1, on the reverse strand, counting down.
TAATAATATCTTAATTTTATAATATTTTAATTCAATTTTTTCTTTATTATTTTTTAAAATCTAATAAAATATATTAATTCAAACAATTTCACTATTCTTCACAAATTATTTTACTATTATTTACATAATTATCATCTCTTATCTTTAATTAACATGCCCTTAGTAATACCCATGACAGAGGATTCTGATTTTTAAATCTTGATTCCACAGCATTTGATTGCCAATTACACGTGGAATCCTTGATAGAATCAGGTGTAATTTAATTGTGTTTGAGGGGTGAGGTATTTTTAAATATTTTATAAATAATAATAAAATATTAAATAATAATAAAATAAATAAATAATAATAAAATAATAAATAATAACGAGATATTCTTTTCCTAGATATTCTCCGTATGACTTGATCCAATTTGTTGTAGCCCGTATGACTTGATCTAATTTGTTATAGCCTGTTGTTTAGTGTTTACATTTAAGAAAAAAGAAAAAAGAAAAAATCTATTCCATTCGTAGTTTTTTTTTTTTTTTTTTTTGGAGTTAACTTAAGCAAAGACTCTGAAGTCTCTAGCTCTTTGATTAGACCCGGGATCGAACTAACTCCACATCCAAGTTTCAACTTTTGAAGCCGAAGCAAAGGGAAAAGTCATCCGAAAGGAAATTTCCTCCCTTTACTTCTCTGTTCTTCTGTTGCCTCTTCGGTTCTTCAAGTCCGTCAACTGTCCAATAAAGTCCGTTGATCTCAAATGTTTTCAACTTTCTGAAACCATCCACCCGGTATTCCCTGCTTTTTCCACCAAGTTTTTGCTATACTTCTATGGCAAAACCCTGATCCGTGGAAGCCGGTTGAATCGCAGCAACGAGGGGGCACGAGTTTCGGTTCTTTCAGTCTAAACGAGCTCTGGATGCTTCAGTTTCAGTTTGGGGGCTGTAATAGAGGTTTTTGATACTTATCCTTTTTACTTTCCTTTCTGTTCTCAAATGGGTTGGTGCAGTTTTTGATGTTGGACTCTAATTTAGAATCAAGTTTTGGTTTTTCTTCATTGGGGAATGTTGGTGGCTTTTGCTTCTCTTAGCTCTAAGTCTATGGATGCTGTAATCGTACAGTCCATGGAACCTATTTGACACTGTGTTATTAGTGACTTAATTTTATGGCTACTAACAAGAAACCTCATCTCAAGATTGCGGCCTTCCGCCCTTTCTTATCTATAGTTGTTATCACTTTGTTAGGGGTTTTGTTACTGATATTTCTTCTTGGAACAAATTCAACTTCAATTTTTAATTCACGACCTTTGGATGAAATAGATGAAGATAGTTATAGTTATTCAAATTCTAGAGAAAAGATTGGTCTCCCTAAACAAAATAAGCTGTCGATTCAATTGGAGAAGCGAAACCAGTTGCCACCAAGAAATGTAGATCTATATCCGAGTCTAGCCAAGGATCATATAACTATTGTACTCTATGTACATAACCGTCCCCAATATCTCCGTGTGGCTGTGGAGAGCCTGTCCCGAGTGGTGGGAATAAGTGAAACTCTACTGATAGTTAGCCATGATGGGAACTTTGAAGAGATGAACAAGATCGTCGAGAAGATCAAATTTTGTCAGGTGAAACAGATATTTGCTCCTTACTCCCCCCATATCTTTCATAAAAGCTTTCCGGGAGTCTCAACGAATGACTGTAAGGATAAAGATGACGCAGCAAAGAAGCATTGTAAAGGGAGCCCTGATCAGTATGGAAACCATCGATCACCAAAGATTGTGTCGTTAAAGCATCACTGGTGGTGGATGATGAACACAGTGTGGGATGGATTGAAGGAAACCCAAGGACACTCAGGTCATGTTCTTTTTATAGAGGAGGACCACTTCATATTTCCCAATGCATATCGCAATTTACAGATACTTACAGAATTGAAGCCTCATAAATGCCCTGATTGTTATGCTGCAAATTTAGCACCTTTGGATGTGAATTCAAGGGGAGAGGGGTGGGATATTTTGGTTGCAGAGAAAATGGGGAATGTGGGTTATTCCTTTAATCGTACTGTTTGGAGGAAAATCCATACGAAGGCTAGAGAATTTTGTTTCTTTGATGATTACAATTGGGATATAACAATGTGGGCAACTGTTTACCCATCATTTGGTGGCTCTGTTTACACATTACGAGGGCCCAGGACCAGTGCAGTTCACTTTGGGAAGTGCGGTCTCCATCAGGGCCAGGGGGAGAATAATGCTTGCATTGACAATGGTGTGGTAAAACTTGATGTGCAAGACATTGATAAAGTTGCTAATATCAAATCTGAATGGGAAGTGCATGTTCATAAGCTTCAGTCTGGATATAAAGCTGGCTTCAAGGGTTGGGGGGGTTGGGGAGATGAGAGGGACCGCCAGTTGTGCTTAAATTTTTCTCGCATGTATCATTCCATAGACACTGGCTCTACTTTCTGAAGAGTAGGCATTACGACCTTCATATTTTTTCCAACTGTTGTAACTGATGAGGTCTGGGATGTTTTTGTTTAGTCCTTTAAAAATAACAATAGCTGATGTTTTTTGTTTGCAATATCTAAAATCTCTTCATATTGTTTGTTACATGCCTGCTAGAATCAAACCAAATACTTCTCTACCTGCTCTTGTGATTTTATTATGGTTGGTATTTTCAATTATCTCAAATTTTCGATACACTTTGTGATTTTAAAATTCTGAATCACTTAATATTTATTAACATGAGCTTTAAATTTACATGTCTCTATAAATTAATAAGACGAGGATGGATGACATGTCTCAACAGGCTAGAAAATCATATATGAAATAGATGGGGCTAATCACTTAATTAACTCATGCTAAGCTTCTAAACTTAATTTGCTCCAACAAGTGGATCAGCCATGTATTTAATCAGCCCCAAAACTTCCAATCTGGATACACTAAGCTAAATTAGAGTTAAGAGGGTTGGGCTTGTAAAAATCCACATAATCTTGAGACATATAAGGAAGCAATGACAAATCAGATCAGGCCCTCCCAGAAAAAGCAAAACAAAACGAGGAGTTCCCAGGCAACTCTATGAGGTAATGTCGCCACTTCATGACATCATATCTATTAAGTGTCTTTGAGGTAATGTCATGGTGTATTCTTATCTTTTTGAGGCTCTTAATTCTACATAAACTCATGGTACTTCATTTGGTGAATTTACAATATTGTTTTTCTAAAGTTAAGTTGCATGTTATAAATCAGGAAAAACTATTTAGAAGATCTTTCTATGATATGTTGTTCACCCGGTCAGAAAATTCGATCAACAGATATTGTTAATTCTATCAACAAAAGCTCTAGTTTTTTTTTTTTTTTTTGTCATTGAAAAAAGAAATAACATCGTTCGTATTTAATATCTTATCCTTCAATTAAAAAAAAACAATAATTCTACATAGAAGCACTACATCCTCACTCCCTCCTCCTCATTCATAAATTTTTCATTTTCCCCTTATTGTGCAAAGGGATTTTTTGTCTCACCAACTCGTCAACCTCCTTTTCTCCTTCAGCGGAAGAGCCAGTTAGGGTTTTAATAATTTCTCTCCTTCAGTTCGGCGCCAATTTGAGTCTCAAGGGCAGCGGCCATTCTAACAAGCCGCGGAATACCAAGGTAGTCGTCGAACAAATAACATATGTACGTTATACAAAAAGCAAATTCAGAAGAAAGGTTTCACTTCAGAGGTTTGCGATTTAATTATTTTGATGGGGTGTTTGCATTCTTAAGAAATTTCTTTCAAATCCTCTTGCGTAAGCTTCAATGCCAAGGATCCAATGTTGCTATCGAGATTCTTAACCTTAGTCGTCCCTGTTAGAGTAATCATACAGCAAGCAGATTGACTAAATTCATCATCTCAACTATCTCATGCATTATCTAGCACTTTCTACTGAATCAAACACATCTCCTCCATATCACATATGACAAACTTGACTTTCCTTTATGTTATATTTTCCTTGTATTGTTCGTTTTACTTATAAAAAATATATATATTTTTTCCTTGTATTGTTTTTATTACATTCACTCTGATATCCCTTAACTTATGGGGTCCTCGTATAGGACACTTGTGTGTATAGGACACGTGTGTGTGTATGTATGTATCTACTACTCAATGTGAAACTGTGCGTGAAGAATAATATACAATTGCAACTTTTCTTTCTTGGTACTAGAGCCGTATAGGCTTACACCCTCAACTCACGGTTGAGAATAGCTCCAATGCCTTTAGCTCCCACGCCCGTTCCTCCTCAACCACCATGTCTTCCCCTGCCTTCACCTTCCCCAATATAAACCAAACTCATCTCTTAAGACTAGATGGCACTAGCTACCTCCTTTCGCTTTCACAGTTTTTCCCAATACTTTGAGTTAATGATCTCTTGGGTATTGTGGATGGTTCCAAACCCTACCTACCTCAGTTTCTTCCCAGTTCTAATGTTTCCAATCCAGCTTTTGTGCTTTGGACTTAAAAAAGGACCAGTACCTCAGTTGGCTTAATGCCACTCTCTCCAAGCAAGTTCTCTCCACTATTTATGGATTGAATACCTCCAAACAGGTCTGGTCCTCTTTGGCCAGCCACTTTGCCTCTCAATCCAATTCCCGCATCACTCACCTAAAGCGACAGTTGCAAATGCTTCATCAGGGACCTAGTCTTGCTCTGAATACTTGCATCTTGCCAAGCAGTATTCTGATCAATTGGCTGTTGTTGGTAAGGTCATTGATGATGAGGATCTTATCTCCTTCATCATTAATGGTCTAACTTCCTCCTTCAACTCCTTTGTCACTACTTTTATCCTTTGCCAATTGTGACAAAACCTTCACCTTTGATGACTTCCAGGCTGAACTCCTCAGCAATGATACTTTAGTTTAACACCAATCAAAGGTTGTTCCACGAGATGCAAATTCCTTTGCCATGTTTGCTTCCAAACCTGGATAGAAAAAATTCTCTTGGATGCCTCCAGGGTCTCATCCTAATCGACCATCACAGCATAAGAGACCTCAAGGACCCAATTCCAACCTCTCTCCAAATGCTCATTCTCGCCCGCCTCAAGGCTTTCGGTCCCCTTGACAAATATGTGGAAAGAATAATCATCGTGCTCTTGATTGTTTTTACAGAATGGACTATGCTTACCAAGGTCGACATCCACCAGCTTAGTTGGCTGCAATGGTCGCACAATCCAATGCTTCAGAAGATGAACCTACTTTGTATTCTAACAGTCGGGCTAACAATCATGTTACCGTTGATGTTGTCAACTTGGACGAGAAGCATCCCTTCCACGATACTGATTCTGTAGCTGTTGATAATGGAAAAGGCCCCTCAATCTCTAATATTGGTTCTTTTGTTCTTTACTCTTCTAAATTTAAGTTTAAATTAACTAATATTTTCCGTTGTCCATCTATCTCTAACAATCTTGAGTCCATCCAAAGATTTTGTCAAGATAATAACTGCTTCTTTGTTCTCACTGCCAACCACTTTCTTATGAAGGACGTGCAAACAACGTAAAGACTGGAACCAGCCTATTGGCGAGCAAAAGTGAGAATGGTCTATGTCCAATTCAACTTCAACATGCCTTTTTTCAAGAATAAAATCTCCTCATATGCAAATGCATTGTTGGGCATTAGGACCTTTGTACCTGGTTGGCACTCTAGATTAGGTTAGGGGTGGCAAGTCGTGTTTTCGGATCGTGTTTGTGTCGTATCAAGTCATGAATATTTTACTGTATAGGTTAATCCAAACCCGATTCGTTAAGCTAAACATGTCAAACTTTTAAACCCTAATCCAATCCATTTAGATAACGGGTCGTGTCATATCACTCATTTTGACTCGTTTAATAATTAATTAGAAATAGACCAACACGATATGACTCATTTAAACCTATTTCATGTAGATGACTTGAACTAATACGCATAACCCGTTTGACCTAATTAACATAATTTCATATAAAAGTTAAAATCTATATTTATTAGTAGTTACAATATTTAAAAAAAAAAAAAGACTTCCTACTAACAAAAAAATATCAGTATTTTTCAAATTTTAATATATAATAAAATCAATATTAGAAACCCTACAATAAAAAATATGAGCATATATCCAGAGTTACAATTCCAATAATAAAAACATAAGTATACTGAAAAATACAGCCAATATTACAACTCAACAATATTAAAACAGTAATTTTGAAATAAATCAAAACGGGTTGATTCGGATTAAGTTGGTTGACTTTTTATTGACATGTTTATTAATCATGTCTTAATGGGTCAAACCGTTTTGACTTGAACTCGTTAATATCAAATCCAAATCTGCTAATTTCGTATTTTGTTTATGTTAGGTTCACGGGTCACGTCACATATTGTCACCCTAGATTAGACCATCCTTTTAATGTTATTGTTCAATCTCTAATAAGATCACAATCTTTGCTCGTTCCGCCTTCTAACGATAATAAAATATCTCATTGTGAATCTTGCCAACTTGGTAAAAGCAAAAAACAACATTTTCCTCACTCTACATACACTCCACACCATCCATTGGACTTGTGCACTCTAAAGTTTAGACATCATGCACCTATTACTTCCACTAGTGGCTGCCACTATTATGTTATTTTCATTGATGATTTTTCCCGTTTATCTTGGAGTTATCCTTTTCATTGTTCCTCAATACCTACTAATTCCTCTCTTTCTTTTTCTTCAATACCTAAGCAATCTGCCTCTACAACCCCTACATCTCCCCTCCCGTCCTTACCCTTGCTCATCGCCCTTAGAACCACTCCCTCTCCAACTTTGGTTTTGTCCTGTGCTTCTATGTTTTTCACTGTCCTTCCATTGTCACAATTGTATGCTCCATCTCTACTAATATCTCCTCCTCCCTGACCTCGACACCCTATGACCACTTGCTCCCGTACTGGTTCTTTGCCCTAAATAATTTCTTGACTACACCTTGTTATACTCCACTTGACATCCAATCACAACCTTATCCTTCATCTTGCAAATTGTTGCGCCTTGCTCCTACTCTCAAGTAGCTCTTGACCCCTATTGGCAGCATGCAATGCAGCAAGAGCTTGATGCCCTCGCTCAAAATGGAACTGGGTTCTTGTGTCCTCGACCACCCTCTCCTTGTAATATCATTCAAACTAAGTAGGTCTTCAAGATTAAACAAAACTCTTATGGTTCCACTGAGTGTTACAAGGCTCAATTGGTGGCCAAAGGATTTCAATAGAAAAACTGAGTGGATTTCACTGAAACATTCAGTCCTGTGGTCAAGCCATCCACCATACGTATTGTGCTTGTACTTGCTACCTCCTTTCCCTAGCCTATTCAACATTTAGACATCTTCAATGCCTTCTTACACGACACCTTGTCTAAAACTATTTTCATGGAGTAGCCACATGGTTTTATCAATTCAGAACATCTCATTTATGTTTGCAAATGACACAAGGCCCTTTATTGCCTCAAAAAAGAACCTCCTGCCTAGTTTTAATGACTCTCGAGTGTTCTCTTGGACCTTGGCTTTACGGCTTTCCTTGTGAATTCCTTCCTTTTCACTTATCATGATAATCATGTTCATACTTATGTCCTTATCTATGTTGATGATATCTTGATAACATGAAACAATGTAGCCTCTTTGCACTCATTTATTCATCAATTGCAGCAAATTTTTCCAGTCAAAGATCTTGGGCCACTGGCTATTTCCTTGGCATCCAGCTCACTCGCACCATCAAAGGTCTACACCTTTGTCAATCCAAGTATATTTTGGACCTTTTGCAGTGTGTACAAATGGCTGGTGCTAAGCCTCATGCTGCCGTATGCACATTCGACTCCAAGCTTGATGGTAACTTGCTTCCTAATCCTTCTCTCTATCATCATGTCATTAGGGCACTCAGTATTGCACCATTACTCAACTTGATTTGGCCTACTCTTTAAATCATCTTTGTTAATAGTTGCAAGCTCCCACCTCAGTCTACTAGAGCTCTGCTAAGAGTGTTCTCATGTACCTCAAAGGTAATATTGACCATGGCCTTTACTACATTCCATCCTCTCTTTAGTTACATGCTTTTTGTGATGCTAATTGGAGTGGTAACCCATATTGACCGAAAATCTACTACTAGTTTCTATGTTTTTCTTGGCTCTTGCCTTGTCTTGTTGGGTGCTAAGAAGCAACTAGTTGTGTCTCGTTCTAACACAAAGGCTTAATACTAAGCCATGAACATTACCGCTGCCATAAAACCTTAGCAAGCTTAGCACTAACATGTTTCCAGCTAACTCCAAACAAAAATCTAGAGAAAAATTGCCATAAATGACCAATTCATTGGTAAAATTAGTCCCACATGCATTTCTTCACCACCATCAATGACCCTTAATTCGAAGACCCTTCTTCTTCCTTCACGTTCTCGCTTGAAGGTCAAGAAGACAATAACAAACAACACCAACAAAAGCGGCATAGATGCCAAGCAAGAGTCATTTTTGCATGCTCTTTTTTTTCTCTCTCTAAACAACTCAACATCATCACCGGTTAATGGGTGTGCAGGTGTGTTAAAAGACAAGACTACTATATAGAAGTACTCGTTTAAAACTAATTGGTCGAATACAATTATTCTTTTATTATAATTTGAAGAGTTACTCTATTTTCAAATTTGTATATTGAGGGCTCGAGAATACTATTAATATAATTTAAATGGTAAAATTTGATTTATAAGATTCAACTTTTAAATTTTTTTTCAAATTAAATCATGACATGTAAGTACTTTAATAAATGTGTTATATACACTCGCTTATAACTATAATTTTTCTAATTTGAAAAGGTGCCAATGGAACAAAAGTGGTGCAGATGATAAATAATGTGTGAAAATTTATCCTAAGGATACATGATTTGTAGCGTCTTTACAACATAAGTTTCTTTAAAAAAAAACACACACAAAAAAAAATACTGTTTATTTTAAAAAACAATTCATTATTTCATAAAGACCGTAGGACTTATATACCTATTGTATTTAGCTAAGGTCTCGTTTAAATGTTAAGATAAGATTAGATAAGAAATATGTGAATAGTGGTGAAATAGTATGTTAATAGTAGTGAAATATTGGCTTAAGAGGCTTTATAGGATTTTGAGAAATGAAAGTGAAAAAATTAAATAAAAATTTATAAAATTAAAATATTGTTATAATATAATTTTTATATTAAAATTTTAAAAAAATTGAATTATTTTTTATATTTTATTTAAAAGTTTAAAAAATTGTAATGATTAGATTAAAATTAAAAAATATAATTTTATTTTTATTTTCGTTTAAAAAGTTAAAAATTTAAAAATATTTATATTTAAATGATACGTAGATATTAAGATAAGACGATAAAGGTGTAAACCATTGTGACATCGCGTGAAACTCTGCGAAATGAGCTTTCGAAATCGAAAAGGCATGCGGTCTTCGTGCTAGTGCCTTGTATAGATTTTAGTGGAGAAAGACCGCCAGCATTTTTTTCTTCTCGGAGTAAGCGGGGACCACCTGTTCAGTTGATCCAATGGTAGAAAGTTAGAAACTGAAAGTATTACGAAAGAAAAACTGAATTTGACTTGCTCTTCGAGACTCACCTAGGGGCAGTTGGGAAACTTCACGTTCCCTATAATAATTCGTGCAATTTTCTGTAACAATGTTGTACGACCTATAATCTCTCTCTCTCTCTCTCTCAATCTGTGAAAAAAGATGAAAAAAACGATAACAGGGTAAGTAGGGGCGTAAATCGATCCGGTAATGAGCTTTTCGGTCTAACATTAATAGGGATTGGATCAGATTAGACTGATAGTTATCGGTCTGTTTTGGTTTGGTCTAATTATTATATTAGTTTTTTTAATTTTTTTAAATAAATTAATTAAAAAAATTATTTAAATTGTTAAATTAAAATTAAGTGAATTATTAATAAAGATTATATAACTAATTTATTAAAAAAATATTTTACTATAATTATATTTATAATGTTGATAGTTACTTCTTACTAATTTAAATTTTACTTTTTAGTATGCATAATTATTAATAATACCATACATTTTATATATGGTTAATAAATATTAAATAATTTCATTGTATATAAATTATTCATGCTTACTTGCAACTTAGATATTTAAAAAAAATTACTTAATTATTTTAATTAAGTGTAAATAGTAGAATTTATTTGAATGTATGATGTATTGACTATTTACATATAATAATATAAATTATCACATAATTTATAATTAATTATTAATTATTAATTGATAGCATATATATGTAAATAATATATGTCAACGAGAATAAATTAAATGAAAATTATATTATTAACTTATATAATTACTGTATAAACATAATATATTAAATTATTAAAAATATTTTTAAAAAACATATATAGGGGTTTGATCTGGTCTGATCTAGTCCGGTCCAAAATTTGTAAATCTCAAGACCAAACCGAATTTCATCGGTCCATATATTTTGAGACCAAGGTCGACTAGTCCAAAATTTGATCCATCGAGTTCGATCCAGACCAAAAATTTCAATCCCGTCAATTTTACCGGTCCGAACCGAATTATTTACTGCCCTGGTGGCAAGCATGCGTAAAATTTTATTTGTAATGGGTCTTTTTTAAGTAACGGGTCCTTTTTTTAGTAACTAAAATAAAATTAAAAAAAAAAAAGAATTGTTTTTAGGGGTTGAGAGTATTGTGATTGTGTTGTGTGTACCGTACTGTGAGTTGATTTGAACTGAAGACAAAGCGCCCTTTAACTTACTCTCATTTTTGCCTTTATTTTTTCTTTTAACAATGGCATCCTTTTTTGCGAGAGAAGATACAGCAAGTAAGATCAAAATAGCAAAAAATACCAGCGGCAGAGAGAGAGAGAGAGTGCACAATCAGACTAGTCATGGCCATCGTCGAAGAGTCTGAAGCCTTAGGTTGGTTGGTCTGACTTTGTTTCATCTCCGGAGGACTGCTGGATTTTGGTGGGTATTGTCAGATCTTTGATCTATAATAAATTCGCATTCCCCTTTTCTGTTGTTTTTGGTGCTTTCGGATGGTCAATGACTCAATGCGGTGAATTTTTCCGCGACGTACAATTTCGCTTTTCGAAATTGGCTGAGAATTTGAATCTTGAGTGTTTTTTTCCTTCAGTTTTCGTGCGTAAATTTGGCTTTTTCAGCTGCTTATATCTTTTGAATGGTTAATTTTTAAAAAAGTTGACGCTGGATATAGGTTTGCCTCATAATGTGTTAGAAACTTTACTTCAGCGTTCAAGATGTGCTTTTGAGGTTTTTTTTTTATAATTATTATAATTATTTATATATTTATATATATTTATCAAACGAGACGATGAAACTTTGAAGTTTTGCGGTTCTCTTCTTTTCTTTCCCCCTCATATATTTATAGCATATTTTTAGGAATGCGAGTTTTATTTGAAATACCAAAAATTTGGCTTTTATCCCTAGTTTTATGATTTTCTTATCTTTTAGTAACGTAACTTGTTTCTTTGGGAATAGAGGAGACTGTTCTATATTTTTGCTTTGTTTGTTTCTCTAGGATGTCTTCCTTGAAACTGTCGAATAAACATGATTTCTTTGGCCTAAGGTAGCATGACTTGTGTTCTGAGGTTGAGTTTGTGGTGAACTTGTTCTCTTTCCCCTCTCCTATGGGAAAAAAATGTATTCTTCGAGTTCCCTCAAGTATTTTTTGGTTCTAATTGTCTGTTTGTTTCCAGAGAAGTATATACTAATTCTGTAAAATAATGGCTTTCCACTTTAGTTCGCAGCGAAGAGAAGTATCATGTTTGATCTTCTGGTTTGGTGTATGCTAAAATAGATAAGTTCCTTTTTTAAACAATTTTTTCCACTTTTCATGCTGCTGCTTTAAAACAAGTAATATTTCCTGCTGTTCTCCTCCTCCCCTCTCTTTTTCTTTGTTGTATTCGGCGTTTACTATGCTGTTTTTCCTTTCTGTTTGGTTTGACTTTTGCTTGGACGTCTCTGCTTTTCCTGGCTATGGATCTGCAGACTTTTGGCTTATAGTTGTAAATGCATGTACGGCATAGTAGTAAACTGAATGTGGTGGCAGACATATAGGATTTTAGTGTTAGAACTAATAAGGTTTAGTTGATGATCTGTTTTTCCTCGTAAATGTTTAGATAGAAAACATCTACCAAGGGAGGGTTTTTGTTTCTTGCTTTGTTTTCACTGGAGTGTTAACTTAGTTTCCTTATATGCCCCAACTGCTTTGGTGTGCCAAGCTCCATTGTAATCTGCATCAGTTATTTTGCATTTACAGGGCTGGACTGGTGAAATGGATTTTTCTGAATCTACGAAAGTCGAGAATTCAGAAAATAGAGCCTGAAAATGTCTCAAAGATCATCGGGTATCTTCTGTTCCAAGACCATGGTGAACGCGAAATGATCCGGTTGGCCTTCAGCCCTGATAATCTGATCCACTCTTTGATAAAAAAAAGCCAAAGCTGAGCTTGGCTTATTTAAACCAACAGTTTTGGCTCCCGTCCCACGCTATCTGGTGAACCAAGTACCAGTTTCAGAGCTTCCTTTACAGTTTGCACCCTCCACACCACCTTTATCATGCTCAATTCCGTCTCCAATAACTCTACTTAGTGCAAGTCCCTACCGGGATTCTCAAGTGGCTGCTGATCGTAATGGAGTTTGCCCCACCAGCTTATTCAGATCCAATCTCTGAAGATTATCACTTTCAAAATCCAATGCAGTTCTTGACTTTGGAAGATCAACTACAATCTGCCAATTCAATTGGTTCAGATTTTTCTAGCAATTATTATCACTCGGAGCCTGCATTTGGTGTGAGAAAAGGTCAAAGGTCTCCAAGCTTGCTTGAATTTCCCGTTAAGGGTTGCCATTACTTCAGTAAGGGGTTTTGTAAACATGGAAACAACTGTAGGTGGGAATCCCATACTAGAAAGCTTTTCTCAGATTCTCGGTAAAAGTTCAAACGATCTTCATACTGAAGAGAAAATCTTCTCTCCTGGCATGTCTTGAAAAGCTTGAAATGGAATTAACCGAGCTTTTGCAATCAAGAAGAGGAGGTCCAGTTTCAATTGCTTCACTTCCAATGATATATTATGAGAAGTTTGGGAGGACCCTTCAGGCTGAAGGGTATCTTACGGAGAGCCAGAGACATGGTAAGGTTGGGTATAGCCTAACAAAACTACTTACTAGTTTAAAGAACGGCATTCGTCTTGTTGACAGGTGGGACTTGTAGACTTAATGTGTTTCTTACATAATTAATTCATTGCTTAAGTTGTGAATTTATACGAGTTGCAGGCCTCATGGGCAGCACTCAGTAATGTTGGCAGAAGATATGCCAAAACACTTGGTTGTGAGAAGTGATCCTGGTGTAATTGTTGCTGGTTCTCGGCAGATATATCTTACCTTTCTGGCTGAGAGTACTTTCACAGAGCAAGATGTTTCTGACTACTTCAAGTAAGGAAGTCTGGTTTATGAGGAACTTTAATTGCTTTTTCTAAATTTGGAATTTGGTTTCTCAGCTTATCAATTGTCCATGTAGCAAATTCTTGTCCAAGATGTTAGCATTCCTTTCCAACAGAAGGATGTTTGGTTTTGTCACTTTTGTATATGCGGAGGCTGTTAAGCAAGTTTTAGCCAAGGGGAATCCTCATTCTGTTTGTCAGGCTCGTGTTCTGGTGAAACCTTACAGGGAAAAGTAGGCTTGTTGAAAGGTAAATCTTTTCTGTTTATTTAAAGTAACTATGTCTTTAATTATCAGTTATCAACTCTTATGATGAACACGCATTAGGGAGTTTCAGCGGCCTAGAGCAAAGTGAAAGCTTTCTTTTATGGATACAGAATCTTTGGGCAACCCTTGCACTAATTGATATAGTTTATTTGATGTTGATACCCAGAATATTCCTTATATTCATCGACATCAATAATAGACTAAGCTCCTTGCTTTACCTTTGCAAAGTTTATAACATTCTGGAATCCGGATTCCCAGCTGGCTTTTGTCCCTTTCTTGACAAAACTGAGTGCTTCTTCTGTTTATAAGAATCATTGGGTAATACTCCTTCAGTTGGAATCCCACTTTCCTTCTCACTTTGTTAAAACTCCTATGGTGGACGCTATGCTTCTGAATTGGAAATTTAAATGAGTCCTATAAATCTCCTAGAGAAAAGTTTAGCCACCATTGAATCGGAAATTCAAATTTTATATTTTGCATTATGATGCCCTAGGGTAATGTGAATTTCAATTCGCAAACATGATGTGGTACTACGATATTTCTTGTGCAGGAAGTATGCAGATAAAACACAGCACACTACATGTTACAGTCGAGACTTCATGGATGGTGATGTTGCGATTAACTCAAGTAAGTAAAATCTTCATAGAAGTGAAGTTATCTATTGTCAACTTTTATTTGTGTTGTGATTTCTTCATGGCTGAGACAATTTGTTTGGTGAAATTTTCATTTTCTTTTAGTGGTGAGAGATTTTGATGATTCAAGACTGCATGGGACACATCTCATTGAAGAACATGAGCAAGCACATGAAGGCATCTCTCTGAGTTGCAACTAACCCCTAAACCCTTGTTCCATCGCCCGTATTTTGGCTACTCAATGGATGAATTAAGGCTCTCAGAAGGTTTAATCTCTTTATTAATTTATATATTGTAGCAATATCCTTCCCTTATTTTCTTTCCTGATTAGAACTCTTTTACGCAACACTCAGCCCGTGTAGAGCACGCAGAGTTCCAATCCGCTGAGCGTTTTAGTTATTTGCTCGATGTTTTGGACAATGGTTCCACCGGTGAGGACAAGGAAATATACGAAGACATACGTTCTTTTGGCTATATCTATGATATATAACAATATGAAGTTATGTCAACACATTCCCTTCACAATTTTTATTATTTATATAATTTAAATTTAAATAATTTTGAAGTGCATCAATTTATTATTTGCTAATTTGGTTTTATAATCCAAAAAAAGACTTTGAATTCTATTTCCAATTGGAAAAAAGATTCTTTAGTTTTTTATGTTCAATAAAAAAGGCAGTTCTATTGAATGGTGTTTTGCTCTTAGTTAGCCACACATCCACTCTGATTATATCTATCATTTAAAGAAAATTAAATGATACAAGTAATTAGTTTATATAGAGAATTTGATTTGGAATTTAGTTTTATTGCTCAAGTGATTGTACCTGAAAGATGCAATTAAGTTTTTGCAGCCCCCAAGGACTTAGCCTTCCAGAGAGCCCTTTTGCATCGGCTATAGGGAATGGCATCTCAACAGTCACATGAAAGCTCGAAGACAGGAATTATAGGAGTAGAGGAATGAATTCCAAGACTAGTTCGAGGGTACAATACTACAGGACTTAGTTTTCTTTACAATTTTCACCTCAACTAGAAGTTGTTTCTCCGTGTTAGTTACTTTTGATGGAGGAGAGAGATTGCAGAAGAAGAATGATACAGATAAAAGCTAATATTTAACAAGTATTAGAAGAATATGTAATATAGTCTGCCTTAGCTGAAGAAGATGATAGAGAGAGAGAGAGAGAGAGAGAGAGAGTGTAGAGTCTCTGGAACCCAAAAGCTAATAACTTCAGCTTTTAGACATAATTTCAGCTTTTTTCTTAGTAGATTGTTTATTATGTGGTTAAATATTTATATATACTCCCGATCTTGATGGCTTTGCGAATTTTTGTAACTCCTTTGCCATTAATGTCAAAGATGTGTAACATACTGAAACGCGATCATGTTAAATTGTTTATTTCTGCAAGATCAATATCAAAGATAAACGATGGGGCAACGCATCCTTCGGAATCTCGGATTAGTTCCATCTCTCTGATTGAAGAGTGCATTATAACTCAAAAAGTCTTTCGAAAATCTTCCCCAAAAAATGCAAACTATAATAAAGAAGCAAAGTTTAGTAGCAGAACATAAAAAATTTGAGTACGTTTCCACCACCTTACCCATTTTTGGTATCAGAATTCAGAGGCCCTTTAACGGCGGAACCAAGGTGCATAATTGTTGGTGGTTGGGTGGTGTGTACGTGTCTGCTCTATTATTATTATTATTATGCCCTTTCACCTAAGGTACTCTCCCCATCCTGGTCTAGCTGTTCTATAATGATCAACTCCATGGACAGCCGACAACGTATTATATTTATTTAACTTCCACATGAGGACAGGAAAAGTTCTGCTGCGTAGAAATTGTTGTGTAAATGCATTGATTAAGGTTTGGCTTCCATCCTACTAAAAATTTATTGGATACTGTTAAAATGTGAATAGACAAGATTGGTATTATGTCGGTATTAAGTGGCTTGAATGTGGGTGTTTGATGAATACGATTAGAATTGGGAACCCCCGTTTGACTTTGTACCGCTGAGGGTTTTCAATATTCTGTTTGGTAGTGAACCGTGAACAACTCGATCTGATATCTAGTTTGCATTTTACAGCCAAGTTTGTGCAGAAATCTGTTCCTCAAAATTAAAAGCATCAAAGTGTATAATACAACCGAAACTTTTGCTTGTGAACAAGATAATTAGTTGAACTTTCTAAGCTATCACACTTACAAAAGAGACGAGAGGCTTATGGTTGCCAAAATTACAAGCCTGATGACCCCAAGGAGGGGTGTAAACAGCCTCAGCCTCTTACACATCTAAAACAAAAGCAGTTATATTGCAGTAAATAGTAATACACACTCAAACTCCCAATACCAAACAGCAATCTAGTATAGTACTGCAGAAGCAGCAGATTATTGAGCAGAGCAGCTACTAGAAGTTACCAACTCCTAGTGCAACAGCCGTGCAATATAGCAACTAGGAAAGGCAATCCCTTGCGGTACTCGTAAAATAAAGTACATCAATACAACTAGCAAACACATAAACATCCCAGCACAAGCAACAACTAGTGTAGTGCAGCACCAACAAGGAGCACTTGCAGCAACAGATTGCACACCAAGCAACAACCAAAACTGAACCAGGAAAATCTAACACACCACGTTATAGTAAAGAGGCCCACTCATGAAAAAATACACCTTCCACGACCCCCATTTACCCGTAATAGTTTTATTTTCAAGTGACGCAGAAAAACCTAGGAGCATGTTAACTTTTGCAGACACTATGAAATTCACTACCAGTGATTTCCAGTAGTACTAACACCATTTTCCTCACCTATCTCCTCAAACCATCGAACTCACTCTCTCCCTCTCTCCAAATAGAATAAATTGAGGCTGCTAATATAAAGTGAAAAACTCACTCTGGAGTGACTTACCCTTAAAGTTTCTAACTATCCATTGGATGGTAAACACAATTGAAACCAGGTTGATGAAAAAAAAAATAGAAATGGAGCCCTTTGTAAGTGGATGTTCCCAACCCAAGAGCTGGTGTTCTAACTAGTATCTGTTCTAGTATAATTTCCAAGGACAAAAAGAATTCTGCATAAACAGAGTCTGACTTTAGGAAAAATTACATTTTAGCACCCCCCCCTCTCTCTCTTCCAATTTAGAATGCAAGTTACAGTTTAACCACTCCTTAAGATATAACTATTACGATGGATGAAAAATAGGTGACATTACACAATCTTAATGAGTAGATCTTCAAGGAAGAGACAAATTGTAGAAGGGTGGTTGGTTGATGGGCTAAGTGGCAATTCTTGTAGTTTGGGGAAAGGGATTGTGGTTTGATGCATCAAGTGTAATTTTTCCATCATATTAATATAACTCCATTGTCGAAATACAAGATATCAAATAGCAACTAAGTAACAGAAGAACATTGACCTATACATCAAAAAGCATTAGAAAAACAATTATGGAAGAGGTGTACGAGATTTAAGTCCTCCAGTAAGCATCAAATCCGAAGAAAAAGAGCATGTCAAAGTTTTGTTCTCCCAGATCCCAGCATAGACACAAGATATTACAAGTGCAGCATTTTGAGCTATAATATCATACGAGATTGAATTCTTAGAAAAGCAGGCTGGCCCAAGCAGCAATAAATGCAAAGCCTCCAAATGGAGCTAAGGTAGAATACTTTCTGTCCTCAAGGAAAGCAACAACGTAACACCTACAAAACCCAAAGCATTTCCCAACGGTCAATATTGACCTTTAAATCATAAGCAGTCCTTATGAATACTTCATTGAAATTGTTCCATAAAACAGATAATGGGTTTAAAAACACAATCGAGCCAACTAAGACATTGGCTTCAAATTTATGCGCGCGCGCACACACAAGCACACACACACATAGTGTGAAAAGAAAGTCTGTTATATTCAGAAAAATATATAAGGATCCTGATATTGCTGTTAAGTCAAATGCGGCTAAGGTGAATTGACACATTTGGAAATGATGTTTCTCCAAATGGACTCAGAAAATATCTGTTTTCTTCTTTATACAAATTGACTCAGACCTTATAATTGGACATTATTTTTTGTTTCTCAATACTATTTTACTCCTACGCAAGCAAATGCACCATGGGATTCGGAAGCAACCTCATTTTGAATGCACTACTGCACTACAATCACTTTGGAAAGAAAAAAGAGGATTTATACTTGATTACCATATTTGTGATTCCAAGAGAAAACTTAACAAATATATATAAGAAATCTTCAACGTCAAGATTTTGATCAAAAGGGAAGTATACTAAACTCAGAAGACTGTTTATATGATTGGAAAAAAAAATCCATGTATTATATGTTTTGTTTTGTTTTGATATGTGAGTAAAGGGTATAACAGCACTTCTCCTCCCCCCAACAAAAAATAAAATAAAAATTCAAGAGCAGGAAATCAACACTTACGTCCCAGAGAATGCAATAATTCCGGTTGTCAAAAGCCCTCCAAACTGAAACAACCGAGAAGAGAGAGAGAGAGAAAAAAAAAGAAGAAGAAGAAGAAGAAGGTTCATACACTTCTTTTATAAACACTGAATGCAAAATGTTAGGCAAAATAATACACTTGAAAATTTGCATTGTTCACATGCAAAAATGTAGAAATCAAAATTTAAAAGATATCTTGGATTTTGGACCCAAAGCGGAAACATTTAATACCAGTACTAATCTCAAAGAAATACTTCAACAAGGGCAAATTAATTGGGAAAGGGAAACTCACGATGTTGGGGTTTTTGGTAATAGGGGCAGAAACCAAAGCAGCAGTGTGAACCAAGTGGTATAGAGAAGCTGTATGCCAAACCTTCCCAACATTCGAATAATATATCAATATCAAAATCAGAACTGGAGAAGCACACAACAGAAACACAATACCAAACTCTACCATGAAATCAGACTAAAATAAAGATTGTTAATCAAAGGAATTTAAAAAAAAGAAGTAAATCGAAGAGGTAAAATATATACCTCTTTGTAAGTTGGGTTGACGGGCTTGAAGACATGAGCACCATATGTGCCCAAACCAAGAGCTGCCACTCCTGTTTGCAGCAGATAAAAAAAAAATTGAGGGAGAGAGAGAGAGAGAGAGAGAGGGACGGAGAGAGTAGGCGGTATTACCGGAGAGGGCAGCAACTTTGTGCCAGAGTTGAGGATTCATTAGATTATTCTTCTTCTTCTTCTCCACTCGGTTAGTTTGCTTTGCCTCTCCTAGGGATTTCCTGTCTCGTTGGGGTTCATGCCGCAGCCTCATGGAAAGCTTTAGGCGTTCTCCAGCACAAGTTTTAAACGACGTCGCTTATAACTTACGAAACTCTCCTTGTAAACGGTCAAACGGCTTGTAGCTCAGACGTACAGAGATACGTTTAACGACTTGAAGCAAAATCAAGGCTCGAAGCTAACCCGATTGTGGCTCAAGCCTCCGCAGATTGATGCTGGTTTTGTCTTTATAAAAAGCGTCGTCAAAATTCTATAGAGGCTGCTGGGATATTTTGGAAAGAAATTCAAAAGAATTCATTTATGAAGAAAATGATGCATGCTTTGAGAAATCCAGAGTACTCCTGAACATGCAACACCATCGTTTGGGATTATGTTGCATTAGCAATATATGCTTGTAGACAACAGTCATTAGAATTGAAAATAACAATAAATGTTTGTAAACTACATATTAGAATTCAGTTCTTGATTTGCCCAGTACGACTCATTACGTGTTACAGCGATCCTCGACAATAAATGTCTGTAAACAACAGCCATTAGAATTAACAATATTCTAGACACAAGTTTCGCTCCCTAAAATACTGCACCCCCCCTAAAAACCATCTGGGGTTAATGTTTGCATTGGCCTCTAATCAAGTGTGAGACACATTTGTACAGTTAAATCTAAATTTGTCTAAAGAATGCTGAAATAGAACTCCAAACAAGTCTTCCTTTCCTCCTTGCCTAGCATGTTATGCGTTTCCTCCTGTGGCAGCATGAAGCAGCTCGTCTGGAGTTGCAGCCGGGTCCAGATCCCAACACTTCCCTGGCAAATTATTCCTACCTTCCTTGAGTGGGCAAGATGGCACCTGGTGCGAAAAGCGTAACATCTCTCTTCTTCGGATCCATCGAATGGAATTTTTGTCTGTATTTCTTCCATATACTGTCTTGAATCCAGCCAATTTCACAAGGGGAGTTACACAAACACCAAGCTCTTCAGAGTAATTCTCAAGAATCTCCACCATTTCATATTGGTGCCTCACTTCATCTGGGGTTGATCTACTCCAGTCTACTGACCAATTCCGATAAATAGCCCAAATATCTCCACTTCTCGGGTATATCCGAACACATCCTCCCCTACCAGCTTTTTCCTGGCTAAGAACATGAGAGAAAATATTTACTCGGTCTACAACATCTGAGTTCCAAACTCTGAAATTTCCACAAGATTTGGTAAACCCACAATCCAACCAGTTCACTAAGCCAAACTCACTATCCGTTTTAGAGTTCAAATAAGTGATATGAATCTTGAATGGTTCAACTGAGATGACTTCCCGGATCAGACAGTACAAGCGAGGCATACCATCTTCTTCATCATATAAAGCCCATATTTGTTTAGGCTTGAAGCATTCTTCTGATCTATCTTTGTCAAAATCAT
The DNA here is from genome assembly GCA_029856935.1 of Cyclocarya paliurus. Classification (NCBI taxonomy): domain Eukaryota; kingdom Viridiplantae; phylum Streptophyta; class Magnoliopsida; order Fagales; family Juglandaceae; genus Cyclocarya; species Cyclocarya paliurus. The sequence continues at coordinate 36,841,940 of CM056950.1, read as the reverse complement.
GGAAGTCAGGGTCAGGGACTGTAAGTGAGATTGGTCGGGGTTTCTTTGGCTCTAATTGATGACCAAAAGTGCCCAAATCAGCTTTTTTAGGTGTATATTTGATCCCTCCAGATCTGTCAACTTCTCTCTGTGCTTCTGCCTTCTGCTTAACTGGGGCAGCTGCCTCAGATGCCAACTTCATCTCTTTCAGTTTCTTCTTAATTTCCGTCCTTGCCTTTTCAATCAACAACTTTCTAGCATCAAATGCAGGTGGAATAGACCATCGCCTAGTAAGAAGTTCACTCGGATTGTTAGGCTTGGGATCCTGTCCATTACTTGCATTATTTCCATCAGCCAATCTTGCTTCTGATGCAGATTTTAAACCCTTATCTTCATACCCATTTCTAAAACTGGCCTCCATAACCACCTTCCTTTTCTTTTCAGCCCTACCAGCTTTAGATCCTGGTGGTTCGCTGCAGCCACTGGATGAGTTTATAGTAGCAACAGCATTTTCCAACGAATGTTTTCTGTTCGCTCCTGATTTAACCTTTGCTCTTGCTTGATTAACATTTCCATTAGCCTGATAGACATCAGTGGATATGGTAGATGGTCCATTAGGACCCACAATTCCAGCAGAAGTTCCAGAGAAAGAGCTCCACTGGAACGACACATTTGAAACATACTCATATCCATGTGCAGAATGAAATCCTGAGACCCCATTCCCAGTAACAAAGGCAGGGTTGGCTGGGATATAAGTTACCCCATCAAACCCATGACTTCCATGCCCATTACCAGGCACATGTGACCAAGGAGAATACGGGAAAGAACCATTTGCTGGGGCTGTCCCAGTTTCCACAGCAATGAAAACACTGCGACAGTTCTTACAAGAGAGTCTTTTATTCACATACTTCCGAAGATACTCATACTGAACTTTACAAGAGGTACAAACAGTCCAGAAAGTGTCAAGTCTTCCATGAGAGTTTGGCGAATTGGAACAATTGTTGAAACCTGGAACCCCTGTAGCATGAATTGGAGCTAAGTTTGTCTGGTTAACCCCAGGTGCTAATTGCTTGTTTCTCTTGCGATCATAAGAGCTTCTCTTAGAAATGTCAGACAGTAACGTCCATGCTTCAGAAACAAGTCTGAATGCCCCGTCAGCTCCCACACATTTGTTCTTATCAGGGTGGAGCAACACTGCCATCTTCTTGTACTGTTTCTTCACTGCATTTTTATCAGCAAAAGGCTTCAGCCCAAGAATTGAATAATAGTCCAACTCACCGTTGAATTTAGCCTCAGAAGCAATATAAACTTCAAATGTGGTCAGCATCTGAGATATACCCTCCAATCCCGGACACAATGTTTTAGCCTTTAGTGCATAATTCTTCGCACCTGCAAAGTCTTTCTCTGCAAATCGCTTCTCAGCTGTGTCTTTCGCCCTAAGAGCCTCCTCTATGTTTGCTTCCATGTAGGAACCCAAATCACTTCAAGAACAAGCTCTTGAAACAAAAGCTACGACCAGCCCAACATACTTAACCACGCAAAATGCCCAATTCTTGGGTCACATCATTTTCATCTCTGCAAATATTTGCTAAAATTCTTCAGGTTTCCGTTGATATCAAGCTTCTATAGGTGTCTAAGTTAGAATTATAGTCAACCAAAGCATACATTACTCATTTGGAAAAACAAGATTGAAAAAAAAAATATTTAGAAACAGTTTCTTATGTTTTAAATATAGCCAATAATCTTCACTGGGAACTTACACTTTATTTTACTACGGGAAAAAACCGAGGAAAAGAACAGATAATGAAGTAAAACCCTCAAATATCAGTTTTTAACAATGGGTACGACTTGTTCTTCTTTTTTTTTTTTTTTTTTTTGATGAGTAAGAATGGGTACGACATCAAAGAAAGAAATCCCCAAAATATGATATTTCTTCATATATATATTTTTTCAATTTCTTCAGCACTCGAAATCCATAACCCCAATTATTAAAACCCACAAAAGGAACAGAAAGATGCTCGGTTATCCAAATCAAGACCCTAATCGTACTTAAGCAACTCAGATTCAACGCACACCGATAGAATTCAAAACCCAAAAACTCTAGAAAAATAAATATTAAGCCCATATTGAGCTCAAAATATTTTTAGAAATATAAAATTGGAGTGCACAGTAACAATTAGCACGAAAATTGAAGACAAAAAAAAAAAATTAAAAGAATTCGGACGCTCACTGAAATTTGAGCAGCGAATGGAGGTGCAGGCGATCCAGATCGCCACGTGTATTTAGGAGCTCGAGCAAAAGAGAAAATGAAGATGAGCTACTGGTGAACTTACTGTAGCAAGAGACTAACACATATATAGAGAAACCCCATTTTCAATACATGGGCGCGCGCGCACAGATTGAAGGGTACCAAATGGGAAAGGTAAGGGTTTTGTGCAATAGATAATTGGGGAGTGGGAGAACCGGGTTGATGGGGTTTCCGGATCCGGGCCGGAGGGCGGATCCGTTCCTGACGATAAATTGAAGGTGGCGTGGGATCGGCGATGGGGGGGAATGCGGGCGCGGGGGGTTGGGGGTGGGGGTGGGGGGATAAGTGTGATTTTTGTGGTAATAAAAATAATATGGTGATTTTTTGGGTTCCCGTAAACGGCTTGTTAAATTTTAATGGGACTTTAATGAATGGTTGGTGCTAATGTGCGCTGTGGTGCGTTATGGCCATGGAGTTGCCAATCTTTTTTGAGTTTAGTAGTAGTTCGAACCTCAGAAGTGGAATTTGTGGTTAATTATTTAATTATATTTTGTAAAGAGATAGTTTTTTCTAGCAAATTAGCCCCTTTTAATTAAAACAGAAGTAGAAAGAGAGAAAAGGGTGGGTGAGGGGGTAATTTCTATTAGAGCTAGCTAGCATGTCCAAAATTAAATTTTAATTGGTTTTCTTATTATATATTATATATTTAATTATATGCATGTAAGAAATTAATTAAGGATAATCACATTTGATCACGATCTGTATTTGGGAGTTTTAGCATGTTAATTTGGATCGATATATGTCTCATATCATGAATTGGCTTTAATTTGTAAGTACGTACGTAAAGGAAACATGCATCATATATGATCAAAGACTATATATATAGCATTAATAATTAAGCGCTTAATTCAGTGCATGGTTTTGTATTCCAATATTACAAATTATATAAATTAAGTAGGGTTTATCAATTTGTTTAGGATGCAGTACTCATGATGGGATTCTGCTACATTTTTTTTAATGTACATGATATTTTGTATTTGTTTAATTTGGTATATATATATCGATCTGCATGCAGGATGGTACTGTCTCATGAAGGCCGAGTCCGTCCTGTGGTTTAAGCAAATTAGAATAATATTATATATTGATCAGATATTATTAGACTAACTGTGGTAAATTAGTAGGATCTGATCCTTTGCGGCATATATATATATATATATATATAATACTCTATTAATGCAGATTTTCTAGAGATGATCATTAATATACTTGGCTCAAGCACTTTTTAGACAATATATATGCGTGTGTGTTTTTACGGGAGTTTGTAAAAATGACAAGATCCACTGGAATTAAAAATGTTTGGGAAAGAAAGATTTTTGTGAGATGTACTATATATCATGTAGTATTAATTCAAACTTATAAATTGCAACAGATCATGAGTTCTTTTCACATGATAGTATATTATATAATGAGATGATCTAACCCTAGTACGTCATGATTAATAAATATTGTACATCACTTATATTTTTCATGTTCATCGATCTTAACCGTCTCAATACGACAACAGTGCAAAATTGTATGTTTTTTGACGATTTAATGGTGAATTAAAAGCGTTGTTGTTGTTGTTTTTTTTTTTTTTTTTTTTAAGTTTGGCGCAAGATAAATTTCAGAGTAAAAACATATGTAATTTACGAAAGAGGTCTTTCCAAACATTTTAAATCCAAGTACAAGCTGCTGGCCGGCCTAAAACTCATGTCTCGATCCTAAAAATGCCAAAAGTCTGTAGAATGTTTTATTTTTTATATGGCAAATCACATGAATATATACATGATGTTCCTAGGATTTAACATTTTTTCAAACTAATTAATTAATCGGCCATGCAAGAGATTGAAAAAGTTTCACCAATTATATATATATATATATATATATATGATCATTAATTCTCTCCAAGTTCTAATATCAGTGCAGTTTCAGAAAACATACGTTAATGTGCCATGCACGTACATATATATCACGCCAGAAAACTCGGAAATTTGGTTTTGATCTACATTGAATAAAAAAATTGTCATTGCCATTGGCTCCTTAATTAGCTAGCTAGGAACTCTTTCCCGGCCGGCCTTTGCTTTTACTAACATAACCGCGCGATCAACCACACCTCCCCTGAAATCACTGTTCATAAAATAGCTCATAAACATGATCATAAGATCACACATTTAACGCATATTGCCAAACTCTGCTCTCATTAACACCCAAAATCTCCAACGCCTCCAACTTCTGATCTACATGCATGATATTTCTCTCCATCGTATATCTATGAGGAAAATATATATCTGCATATTATCAAGCTGCATGCATGTACACTTTTTTTTTTTAACAATATAATGATCAGTCGATGGAGATGCATGCATATACGCGGCATGTTCAGTCCCAACCAGCAATTTTCTGGTCTATATCAAAATATACATATTTATTCTGATCAGTACTGAGCGTGACAACCGACAGCTCATTCATCTGCTTAACTAGTACTGCTTTATATAAACAAATTAGAAATTTGGAAAAAACAGATTATTTCATTTTATTTTATATCAATTCTGCAGCTTCCATTTATAGTATATATGGGACCAACTAAGAGGCAAAGACAAAGTTTATGATGCTGATCTCTAGTCTAATAGAGACAAAAGGCATGCAAGAGAATTTCACCGCCGGCCAGTAGTATTAATGGCACTCTGATCAAGTACCTTCACTATCGACGACATACCAGGGCTCATGACCAGCTAATTAGTTTCTATATTTTCCAGTACTACTGTCCTCATGACCGACCATATACATTTATTTCTTACATCTCCAAATAAATTCTTCTTCAAATTATTTTCCACCAAAGAAGAACTTAATAACAAACATATAATTAAGAAAACAATATTTTTTTTTCTAAATAATGAATATATATAGTGAAAATCGCAATAAAAATAATTAATATAACAATATTTCCATTTATTTATTTATTATTATTATTATTATTTTGATTGAATAATGATGGACTAGGTCAGACGTTCACTGGCTTGCAGAGGAACATAAGCGACGATGGGGAGGTATCACCGAGCAGTCTTCTCTCATAGTAATCGACGCAAAACAAAGAGAGGGAGAGTTGCACCTCGTCACGAGTCCAGACACGGCTCCTGACCAGGTCCGAGTGGAGGAGACGACTCAGGACGGGTCGGATGCACACCATGTAGAGCTCCTTGTAACCGCCGAGAGCGACTACGATGGTTCGCAGGGATGATGGGGGTGGGGAGGAGACGTGGCAGAAGCAGAGGTGCTCCCAGATGGAGTCACTGCGGGCAATGGTGCACCAGAGGCGGCAGACGCTGGAAGCGACGCCGAGGGACGGCCCGTCCAGGCGCTTGAGGATCTCTATTAGGATGTCTATATGGTCGTTGATGCAGAACTTGGGTTTTTTCTCTCTATCTTCTGCTTTCTTGATCTGCCGCATGGCTTCGTGTGGCCGTGGTGATGGTCGAGCTGGTTGGTGCCGCATCGTTAACATGAATAAGAGAGCTAGATAGCTAGCTAGATTGAAGTTCTGAGGGTGTGTGTGTGTGAGAGAGAGAGAGAGAGAGAGTAGTGAATCCTGTGAGAGAGTAATATGTTATATAGGAGAGTGCCAGAGCGTACGTTATGTTTAAGGTGTTTGAACCTTGTAAGAGTAAACTGGCTTAAAGGGATTTGACTTGAGAGAAAAGAGAGATAGAGAGTATGTTAATTTTCTTTTGTATTTCTCTCGATCTGTTGAATCAACGACGACATATAGATCAGGAGATGAGCTTTTCAAAGGAAAAAAGAATTAGTTCTTTTAGTTGTTTTCATTAATTTGTTCAGTTGATATATATATATATATATACACACACAAATAAAAAAGAAAAAAGAAACAGTAATAATACGAAGAATAAGATAGAAGGGAGGGGTGGGGGGGGGGGGGGGGTGGAGTTGTCATGTGGCAGTACTGTGGGCATCGTGGAGAGAGAAGGGGCCAAAGGAAAAGGTCCAAGGCAAAGAACTGGAACCAATGTTTGCTTCTTCCTTTTGTTGTTTTCAAATATTGTTTTCTGAGTTGAGCGGATTTGTTGGTTGTTGTTTTTTATTGCTTTGGTTTTTGCTCTTGTTTGCATCTTTCTAAGACTCTCGTTTTAGGGCCATTCTGATACTAAAAAAATACTGACTTGGGGGTGTGAAATGTGAATATAGTTTGGCTGTCTGTGCATGGATGCATCTTCAATCTGCAAAGTCTATTTTGTATTCTTTACAACAAGGAGGTGAACCATTGTATATGATCTATATATCTATTTTATGTAAAGATCGAGAACTAGATTAATAAATTATTATATGCATTCGAAATTTAAGACCCTGCGCGAAGCTCTTGTTTGGCCATGAAATCTCTCTCATCTCTCTCTCTCTCTCTCTCTCTCTATATATATATATATATATATATCATGTTTAAAATTAAAGCAATAAACTCTCTCTAATTATGAGTAAAACACTCCATGTATAATATTGCAGCATATATCTTATAATTATAGCATTTCCTTCCTATCAAAATAAGCTATACATTTTCAATTAACCTCAAGTCAGATACAAGCTGCTGCAAGCTGTGTCTCTACACCTAATTCCAATTTAAAGGATTTTGAAGATGATATATTTATTATATTATTTAACTGGGAACGACTAGTACTTCTTTACATCAATTATCAATTAAGCAGCTTGCATTAATTAATCTTGTCGAGTACAATTAAAGATCTAGTAGCTAGTTCTTGACCTATTTAATTAACTCTTGAATATTTTAGCTAGTCCCCTTTCTGCATGCTTTCCATAAACTGTAATTTACTCGCGAGTCCGTGACTTCTTTTTAACAGATATACGTACGTAATAGATCAAAAACCCATCGCATCAGATTACGACAACTTTTTGTATCGCCTGGGAGACTAGTAGAAATTAAAGTCCACCAAATCACAATTTAATAATCTGAAAAAGGGAAAGAAAAAAAGAAAATAGTGTGTCGGGCGCACGGGTTCACCAACCAAACCAAAACAAAATAAGGGCTTTGAAAAAATGGTCAGAAGCGCAGGAAACGTACCTAAGGGGTTTGTGTCATGGAGTTGGAATTTGGCCCAGAAAGGAAACCCCACCGCCCCCTCCCCAAGTAGTTTGAACTTTGAAAACAGAGCGATGAGTGGGGTCTGAATTGACGTTAGATTTACAAAAGCTTGTGTATTTTAGAGTAGTGAGTAGTAGTGCTGCATGCATGCATGCGTCATGGGGAGTTGTTTTGTAATGTGTTGGACACATCTGGTCTGATATGGCACTGTTCCCTATTCTTTCTGATCAGAATTTCATAATTGAAAGATTACAAGAAGAAACCCGTAAAGTTTGCAAAGATTTTCACATTTTCACTCACTCCCCCGACGACTTTCACAAATTTGTAGCTAGTACTTTTTTGTTGTCAAGTGTGCCTATCTAACAGCTAGCTTAGCCATGCATTTCCATTGAGTTTTCAACATTTCCATATATAGCCTACATAAATATATATTCATTTATATATAATAGCTAATTATAGCATGCACCCATTAATATTGATCTTCCACCTTGATCCATCACTTTGATCTTTCACTGATCATGACAAATCACATCATCCATCTTTCTTCTTTTTACTTAAATTAATTGGTTGGAATGAATTCTGAACGTCATTATTGCATGCATGGTACGTTTTTTTTTGTTTTTTTGGAGGCTGACCTGATTAAAATTAAGAATATCGATGATCTTCGGATTAACATGTGCGAAGGTACTGGTAATTCTGGTCCCTGTCCGCTTATACATTTTAATTTATTTCAACTTTGTTCATACATATGTAATTAGAATATCGATCCGTACGTTCTGTATGTCGAAGCAAGCAACGATCAGCGTACATCCTTAAGTATTACTGAGTTTACTTAATTATGATATTTTCTTTGGTTTTTTAGGTATAAATTTGAGGTTTGTACAGGATTAATAAGTGTAGATCAGGGGAGCTGGTCAGAGTTAATAAATACGCTAGCTAGCTTAATTTGTTTGATCAAAATCTCAAGACACGTAAAAAAATTAATCTTTTTGTGCTAGCAGCTTGCACATGATCATGATGATCATGATCATATATACAAACTAATTATTAGATAACCTAAAGAAAACAAACAAGCAGCCAGCTGCAAGTAGATAGGTAGAATGCATGCATGCAAACAGAAAGAAGAATTGGAAGAAAAACAATGAAATTCAGCCAAAGTACTTCTAAATCAATCTTCCCTAACTGCTCTCTTAGCTAGAAGCGAAGGATTTTGGAATCTCATCATGAATTAGGTTTCAATATTACTTTCCGCAAGAAATTAATACTCTTGTGTGTTTTCTGATCTAGAGTCTTGTTCTTGGATGGGGTATCGTTTTGTTCGGCATTCCTTGTTTTATATATATATATATATGCGCTTCTTTTGAAAATAATTAAATTAAGTTTCTGATTTAAGATATCGAGTGATTAATTATTATACACAAATACAAACAAAACCTTGTGACAATTAACTCTGACATGGCACGCTTGCCCATGCATTGCAATTTTTTCCCAACTATCTAATCCATGCTGCAGGTAATTAATGCGTGCATGACCAGTTAGCAACATTCGTGATTCCCTGGCTTGTGTTAACTCGTCTCAGATCGTATACATTGTGAAGGCTTTGTAGATCAGTGCCAAAATAATTAATCTTTTTAGATTGATGTTTTGCTTATTATATAATAACGCTACCTTGAGTTTTCACAAATAATAAAGAAGTCTTAGATTTATAAAAAAACTTTGCACGAAAAATTTTATGAACTAGCTTGACTTAATGTAATACGTCAATAGATATATTTTACAATAAAAAATTTTATAATTCAACGGATCACATAATTAAGGATTTATTTAAAATTATGTTAAGAGTAGTAAAATGTATTTATATAGCCTCAAAAGCTCTTTAATGATAAAATTAGATTGTTTGGTTGTTATATATATATAGATATAAAGACTAATTAAGTACATGGCTACATATTTTCTAGATAGTATACATAGTTCTCCAAAACAAGTATCATGTTATTCGACTATCGATCAAATGGATTGATCTTGTGGGAGATCCCGAGCATGTAAAGCATAGTTAAAATTGGTCGGTTTGCGTGGAAGCTTGGCTCCAAAGCATGTGATCCACCCCCAATTAAATTGATCTCATTAGGTGGGAGCTCGGCTCTCGAGCATGTAATCCGACCCCAATAAAGTTGATCAGATTACATGGAATCTCGGTTCCTAAGCATGTGATTAGACCTCTGATCACGTGGGAGCTTGACTCCCAAACACAAGATCTGAACTTTGGTGAAAAAGATTGTATCACGTGGAAGATTGGCTACCAAGCACGTATCCGACCCCCATTCATTGGATCACGTGGGAGCTCCTTGCCCGTTGTGCGAGCAACAAAGCTTGAACTCTGGAGTGAACAACAAAACTCACACTTAACTGACCAAAAGTGCTCCTACAAAGGGCGAGCAACAATAGCAAACACTTTACTCAGATGTGAGCTAGCCCTCACATACAAGAGGACAAGCGATAGAATTGAAGGTATGCTCATCTTGTTTTTAAAACCCACGGGAGGTGATGCAAACCCAAATTGATATAGGGTATTTAGGTCCAGGTTCTATATTGATTGCATTAAAGTATTGTCTTAAGATGATGAATATGTAAAAATATGGAAAGAAAACTTAATATCTTCTTTGGACTAGGGCAATATTAGTTATTCTCCCTCAAATCATATATTTACGCTTATTTTTGACTTATTAGTAAATATTTGGTTTCAAGTTTTGGAAGTGATTCTGATTTCAATTTTGATCAAATTTTTTTGTAGAATTATTGTTTATTTATGTATTTATCTTTCATGTAATAATTTATATTTTCTCATTTTTGGAAAAATATTCATAATTTTCAACTTTGCAGCTATTTAAGTCCGGCTTGTGGGTTTCATATATTATTCAGAGTTTTATCTATGTTTTTGACAAATCTCTTATCTTTTCTGTGTTGGTCATCTATTGAAATTAGCTGTCGGATTTAATCTAGTAGCCAAGTCCTAGATGTGATGATTGAGAATTTGCAGACACAGGTTGCAAAGTTATCACGACATCATTTGGCGCAGGATATCGGTGATCTTGAGATGAAAGATCACGATTTTGATTCCAGTTTCGAGAACCCTTATTACAATCATATTCTATTCTGAAAGTACCGTGGTAGGGAGGATCGTCATGGTGATCTCGGGTTCAGAGTGGATCTACCTGAATTTTTTGATACATTACAGGCTGAACATTGATTTATTATTGCATGAGGTTAGTGAATTTACTACATGGATGAATAAGAGTTTGAGGATGGACCTTCTTCCATAGGGCTAAACTATATACCAATCTATGATACCTATCTTGATGAAGATAACCTAGTGGATGAGGTAATTTTTTTTTTTTTTTTACCAAAGAGCCGGTAGCCCCACACATAGTGGCCCCGTCCCAAATTTATTAATATACCCTCACTTGTGGCGGAGGAATACCGTGGTAACAACAAAACACTTGGGCGCTTACAAGATAAACTATAAAAACTAACCCAAAACCAAGTGTCAAAATAAACCAAGCAACCAAAACCATAAACTAACAAGCCTAAAGACAAACAAACAACACACAAGGGAAAAAACTAAACAAGCCTAAGGAACAAACAAACAAAAAAGAGACAGATTAAAGACAGCGTACGGAGGGAATACCCAGTTTGTCCAAGCGGATTAGACCTCTCAGCCAACTCGGCACTTCCCCAATCTCACGCTGCTCCACACAATGACCAAGCGCACCATACTTAGCAAGCCAATCAGCAACTTTATTACCTTCTCTGAACACATGACAGACAGAACAGACCATAGAATCCAAAAGACCAAGAATCTCTTCCCAAAAATCCTCCAGATACCAAACCCCACATCGTCGCTGTTTCCACCACGAGACCACCACTTGTGAATCAAGTTTAACTTCAACATAATCAATACTCAAAGCTTTACAAGCTTTAAGGCCATGCAACAACGCTAATAATTCTGCCCTATTATTCGAACCAGACCCAAGAGGAACAGCAAAGGCATGAATTAAATTACCAAGATCATCTCTGATAATACCACCCGCCCCAGACGGCCCAGGATTCCCAAGACTACTACCATCAGTGTTTAACTTAAAACGACCCTGAATGGGTTTACGCCAGGCCACCAAACTCGATCCACGCCTTTGGGGAACCAGAGGCAAGATAAACAAAGAGTGTAAAATTTGTGAATCGCTCGTAGAGCATTTTGAAACTTTGTGAATGCCCTAGCAAATAGCGCGAATCTCATGAACAATCGAGTGCCAAACCAAATTAAATGATTCAAGACGACTTTCCATACGAGCAACACATCTACGGCGCCAAAGACGCCAAGAAATGATAGAAGGAAGAAGTCCCACAATAGTACCAACCTGAGAAGAGAAGGAAGCTCGACGAAACCAAAGAGACACTGACTCTTTCCAAGTACCACGAAGTGGTAACCCAAATAGAGCTCCACAATAACGCCAGATCCGCGCAGCAAAATCCCCTCCAAACAAAACATGATTTTGGTCCTCATAATTACCAGCATCACAGCAATCACATTTAGAAACAATCGGTACCCCTACACGACGGAGACGATCATCCACACTAAAGGCATTATGCCAAGCCTTCCACATAGACACTGAAACTTTCAAAGGGAGCAACTTATGCCACATCCAAGGATGCCCATTCATCATAGAACCCCTAATACGGATACAATCCCACGCAGATTGAGTGGAAAAACAACCATTATCTTGCTTAGTCCAAACCAAGACATCCGAACCTCTCTTGCAACCTGCTAAAGAATCCAGAATATCATTCACATGTTCGTTACCCACCAGACTAACCAAGAAATCCACATCCCAAGAATTTGACAGTAGACATTCCTTAACTTTCAATAAAGGGTTACCAACCACCGGAAGATTTGAAAACAAGGGACCTCGCTCCCTCCACTTATCATACCAGAAGAACAGATTACCCTCCCTGAGCCGCCACTTAGAACTTTGGAGAACCAAAGGAATACTTTTAGCAATCATTTTCCAGAATCTTGTACCTTTATTGGAGTCAATAAGAATCCAAGATTTAGAGCCCACATATTTATCTTTGAAGAAACGAGCCCATAACTTTCGAGGTAATTATTTTTATTGAAAACATAGAAAATTTGGAAAAAGAAAATGGTGGTGAAGTTTTGAAATTTGAAGATCATGAAACAACTTTCGAGGCAATTAATTGTATTGATTTTCTTGGAGTTGAGGATTTTTTTTTTCAAATTCTCCTATGGATTTTTTTTTTTTTTGGATTTATTTGAGATGTGGGAAAGAAACGTAATTTTGAAGTATAAACTACTCAATATTATTTTATTTCGAACTGATCAAATCAATTTTAATTTTTTCATGATTATCGAGACGATACAACAAAAACAAAGAAAGATTGGTCTAATTGGACATCTTAAAGATCGAGGCAAGAAAGTTTAAAATTCAATGACAAATTCTCTCCAAGCCGGTGAGAATGGTGCAAATCCAAATTGATATGGGGTATCTAGGTTCATGTTCTACATTGATTGCATTGAAGTACTGTCTTAAGAAGATGAATCAGTACAAATATGGAAGGAAAAGCTTAATATCTTCTTTGGACTAGGGCAATATTAGTTATTCTCCCTCAAATAATATATTTATACTTACTTTTGCTTATTAATAAATATTTGGTTTCGATTTTAGCCAAATTTTTTGTAGGATTTTTGTTTATTTATGTATTTACTTTTCATACAATAATTTAGATTTTTTTAATTTTTGAAAAATATTCAGAATTTTGAATTCTGTAGCTATTTAAGTCTGGCTTGTGGATTTCATAAATTAATTTTTTGAATTTTACTATTAATCAATATTATTTAGAGTTTTTTTTGTATTTTGGGCGAATCTCTTATCTTCTCTACGTTGATCATCTGTTAAAACTAGCCGTTAAAATTAATCCAAATTCTGTCTGGCATCAGTAGGCAAGTGCTTGGACTCATGGGTGATCAAACAATGCCCACACCTTGATGTGTGCAAAATTGCTTGAACCCAAGGCGAGCAAGGACATGTGTCTGCACCCTGTGTGAGTAAAGTGTGCTTTGAGCCCTACATAAACAACCCCATGCAAGCAAGGAGTACTCAAACCTCGTTTGCACGTGGGCGAGCAACGAATGCTCAAAACCCCAGGGTGAGCGTAGATAGTTCAAAGCACAGGGTGAGCAACAACAGCTCGAACACTTGGGCTAGCACATATAGCAAAAATGCTCGCCACCTTTATTCCTAGGAGTGAGCACAGGGAACTCACACCCCAGGATGAGGAAATATTGCTCCAACCTCAAGGGCAACCAAAGACTACTCGAACCTAATGGAGTAAAAGTGCTTGCACCTGGGGAAAGAAAAGGGTACTGTCCAATTGGGGCGAGCAACAAGTCATGCGCCTCTCAGGGGTGAGCATTAAAAAAAATATATAGTATTGTTTGCTAATTGCTCATCTTGGGGCATGCAAAATAAAAAAGTGATCGTCGCCCAGGACTAGCAACAACATTTACAACCATGGAACGACCACTATGGTGGCATTACATGCTAGGGAATCGTGCCCAGTGCCATAGGAGTTCGCACAAATTGTACCAGCTCTATGGGATCTAATACTTATGTGGCAGCTTGGCTCCAAAGAATGTAAAACGTACCTGATCTCCATAAATATCTAAACTCCAATTATATTAGTCAGATTCATGAGAGCTCAGCTCATGAGTATGTAAAGTGTATTAGATTGCTAACAATATTTTATCAAGTCCATGTCAAAATTCCTATAAGAAATCTCCATCTCAGAACCATCAAGCTAATAATACAAATACCCACTAAAAATCTCCATCTCAGAATCATGAAGCCGATGGCAGGAATATCCACAATAAATCTCCATCTTGGACCCACGATAACCGTCGTGGGTTATCATTGCGAAAGTGAAGATATTTTTGGTTATTTCTCTATATTTCCATTTCTATTGTGGCCACGGATCACAACTTCATATTCTATCAAACTACCAAATGGAGAATTAGCTCCTAGCACTCACATTGGTACAATGTATGCGATAACAACTATTCTCCTTCATAATGTCTTATGTGTACCCACTTTTACTTTTAATTTATTATCTGTTGGCAAACTTTCCAAACAACTTAATTGTTGTCTAATTTTTCTTGTTGACTCGTGTTTTATACAGGGTATTTCTCGCTGGACAACGATTGGAAAAGGTAGCATGACACATAGACTCTACCATTTACTCCCAGACATCGTCTTGCCTCAAGCCTTAGTTCATACCTTATCTCAGAATTTTCATCTTCAAATTTTATTTCTGCTTCTGTATGAACTTCTGATAGTTCTTTTGATTTATGACACTGTCATTTAGGTCATCCCTCACATTCCCAAATGCAACTTATTCCTGATACTCATGTAATCACACAAATGAATAAAAAGATTGTTTTGCCTTGTTTAGTTTGTCCTCTCGCCAAACAAACACGCTTACCTTTTCTTTATAGCGCTCACTCTATTACTGCGTGTTTTGAGTTAGTGCACTATGATCTATGGGAGCCACATTCTATTACAGCCCATGATGACTCTCGTTTTTTTCTTACCATTATCGATGACTTATCATGCTGCACCTGGGTCTACCTTTTGAAAAGGAAATCTGATGCACAAACTTGTCTCAAATCTTTTTGTCAACTAGTAGCCAATCAATTTAACACTCGAATAAAAATCTTGAGTAATGACAATGGATCAGAATTTAGAGTGGCTAATTTCTATTCTGAGCACGACATTATCCACCAAAAATCTTGTGTCGAGACCCCCTAGCAGAACAGTTTGGTAGAGTTCAAACATAGGCACCCTTTTCAGGTGGCTCGCGCTCTTCGATTCCAATCTAGTATACCCTTACAATTTTGGTCGGATTGTGTCCTCACTGCAACTTATTTAATAAATCGAATACCCACACCCCTCTTACAAAACAAGACTCTACGAAAGACTTTTTCGTAAACCTCCATCTTACTCCAATCTTCGAGTATTTGGGTGTCTTGCTTTTACTTCTACAATCTCTCAACACTGCCACAAATTTGATCCTCGCAGTAGAAGATGTGTTTTTCTCGAATACCCATTTAGCTTCAAAGACTATAAACTACTTGACCTCGACACTCACCACACATTTCTGTCTCAGGATGTTATTGTTCATGAGTCTCTTTTCCCATTCCATGCTCCCTCCCTACTTCCCATCCAATCTCCACCCTTCCCTTCTCGTATATCTCCAAATATCGCCTTACTTGACCCTAATTCCCTTCTTGCCCCCCACCAATATTTTTTCTCCCACTTCCACCAAAACTTAATCAAACTTACCTGCTTCCTCAACTCCTCTAATAGGCCCTTTAGATACCTTTCCTCCATTACTTCGACACTTCACTCATCTCCTTTAACATTCACCTTATCTCAAAAATTATATTTGTCCCTCCCCATTGACTCCACCACCTTCCCAAACTATGCTTTCTCTTCCCTTGCAGGTTACTCGTGATCTATTTAATTCTTCTCGATCCTTGTCCACAGCAATGCCCTACACCTTAGGTCAAGCATCCCCACTTTCCTCCATTTTTTTTTTTCATAAACTATCTCCATCTTACCATTATTTTGCATCTACTATTTCCTCCACTAATGAACGAACCTCTTATGGTGAAGCAATTAAGAATCCTAACTGGTGCAAGGCTTTGCACTCTGAAATTTTTGCTCTAGAACTCAACAATACTTGGACTCTAGTTGAGTTGCCTCCTGATAAACATACTATCGGCTACAAGTGGGTCTTCAAAGTTAAACATCACTCCGACGATAGTATAGAACGCTACAAGGCATGCTTGGTCGCCAAAGGCTTCACACAACAGGAGAGCCTCGACTATAACGAAAAGTTTTCTCCTGTGGCAAATTGGTCACCGTTCGCACTTTATTGGTTGTTACTTCTACTCACGGTTGGTTTTTACAGCAATTTGATGTTAAAAATGTCTTTCCACACAAGGACTTAAAGGAGGAAGTTTTCATGCGCAAGCCTCCTGGCTATTTACATGGCTCTCCAACTCAAGTTTTCCAGTTGAACAAAAGTCTCTATGGCTTGAAACAAGCCTCAAGACAATAGTATTCAAAATTTTCTAATGGTTTACTTGCTTTTGGTTTTCAGTAGTCCAAAGCTGACTATAACTTATTCACTCTTCTGGACAATGGCTCTTTCACTTCTCTCCTCGTGTACGTTGATAACATAATCGTTGCCAGCTTTCACTTGGAATCCATTACTGTCCTTCAGACTTTCCTCAATGATCATTTTTGCATCAAATGTCTTAGAGACCTCCGTTACTTCCTCGGCATTTTGTCGCTCGTTTCTCCAAGGGTATCTCTACATGTCAAAGGAAATACGCTTTAGACATATTGGCCAATGCTGGTTCACTTGGCACTCTTCCTCTCAAGCTTCCTATGGATCAAAATCTAAAGCTCCGCAAGGATGATGGACAGCCTCTCTCTGACCCTTTTCCTTATCGATGACTGGTTGGTCGACTACTTTACCTCATAATCACAAGACCTGACATCAGCTACTCTATACATACTCTAACCTAGTTCATGATAGCACCTTCTTCTTCCCATCTTCATGCTGCCCAGCAGGTTCTTCACTACATCAAGAATGCCCCTGGCCAAAGTCTCTTATTTTCCTCCACTTCTCCACTCCTTTTACGTGCTTACTCTGACTCGGACTGGGCATCATGTCCTAATTCTCGATGCTCAGTCATAGGTTTTTGCATCTTCCTCAGCACTTCACTCATCTCATGGTGATCAAAGAAGTAATATGTGGTCTCTTGCTCCTCTGCTGAGGTCGAGTATAGGGTCATGGCAACAACTTCTTGCGAGTTACAGTAGCTTTCTTTCATTTTCAAGGATTTGTACATCTCCCTCTTGCTTCCCGTTGAATTATACTGCGACAACCAAGCCGCGCTACATATTGCTGCAAATTCGGTCTTCCATGAACGTACAAAATACATTGAGATAGACTGTCACCTTATCCACGACAAAATTCACGCTGGTTTTCTACACACATGCCACGTCCATTCTTCTCTCCAACTTTTGGATGTTTTCACGAAGGCCCTACCTTCTTCCTAGTTTTTATCTCTTTTATCCCTTTTATCCAAAATGGGAATAGAAAATATATATTCTCAATCTTTCAGGGGGATATTACCGACTAATATGTCTCATGCACAAAGAAAGAATCTAGAAGAATGCACGCACCATAATTCACAACAAACTTCACAGTATGTGATGTGTAGGGGCAAATTAGTACAATGATTCTTGCATAGAATTTTCCATTCCTTTGTATAAATAGCACCCTGTACATCATAGAGAATTTACCTTTTGATAAAATACATCACTACATTTTTTACTCCCTGCGTCTTCGCTTGCCTTCTCTTTTTATCAGAGTATGAGAACATTAGCATTGGTTTATGCATATGCATATGTAAAATCATCTCTTTTGCATATCCATTTTGTCATTCAAGCAAAACTTCTACATTAACTCATGCATATTTGAGACAAAATAAAATAAAATAAATTATTTTATTATTATTAATTTTTTTCTAAAATCAATTTTTTTAATATATATTTTACAATTAACATCCACTATATACATTTGACATTAATAATACAAATGTAATAATAAAAAATATAATATTTTTATTTATTATATTAAAAACATAATAAAATGAAAAAAAATATTATAATAATAAAATGAATGTATATGTGAATGTTTGTTGTGTTGTTCATGGAGGAAGAAGATGAAAAGATTGTAAGAGAGTGGAATGAGAGAGAAATAATGATTAAAATATATTTTATAGAGTGAATAATTGCTATCCAAATTTGGATAAGAACAATTCATAACTAGTTATATATATGCATATGCATAAATTTAGAGCATTAGTATTGGTCTATGCATATGCATATGCAAAATCATATCTTTTGCACATCCATTTTGCCATTCAAGTAAAACTTCCACATCAACTTATGCATATTTGAAACAAAATAATAATAAAATATTATTTTTTTATTATTAATTTTTTTTTCTAAAATCAATTTTTTTATATATATTTTACAATTAACATCTACTACATACATTTGACATTAATAATATAAATGCAATAATAAAAAATATAATTTTTTTATATATTATATTAAAGATATAATAAAATGAAAAATATATATATAATATATTATAATAATAAAATAAATGTGTAGGTGAATGTTTGTTGTGTTGTTGAGAGAGGGAGAATAGGAAAAGATTATGAGAGAGAGAGTGGAAGGAGAGAAATAATGATTAAAATATGTTTTGTAGAGTGAATAGTTGCTATCCAAATTTAGATAAAAACTGTTCATAGCTAGCTATATTTATGCATATGCATAAGTCAATATAGATGATTTTAGGGTCATATTATACAAATCATATTTGCATATATATAAGTATAGACCAATGTAGATGTTTTAATATAGATGATTTTAAGATCATATTATACAAATATAACTTTACATATACATATGTATAGACCATTAACTCTGACAAATTAAAAGTCACGCTAGTGGTGTAAGATTTCGAAATGAGTGTTTTTTTTTTTTTATACCATATATTATATATTTTTTTCTAAATAAAAAAATATGATTTTACTCATTATTCATACACATAATGTTTGATAAAGAAAAAAAAATGTATATAATGTATAAGATAAAAATAATGAATAAAAATTTTAATATATTTTTCGTTCATTATTATACCATCCACCGTCTTCTCGTAATATATATATATATATATATATATATATATATATATATATATATATATAATTATATAATGTGGGGTCCCAGTTGTCCATATGATTCATCGGTCGGGCGGTGAAGACACGGTTTGCCCACGCGGGACGAACCCGGGCTGCATTTTGGGACGGACGTGTAATAAATAATTCTATTGATAACATTTCTTTTACATAAATATTTGAAATGAATGATCAGTTTTATTTTAATAGAGGAAGGTACCCAAAGGACACAACTTTCGTCCCCACAACAAAACCACATATCATTTTCCAAGGATAATTTTAACAACTTAGAGCACTAATAATGGGCTAGCTAAAATCAAATTTTAGCTAAAGAATAGCTAAAATGCAAAATAAAGCTCAACATTGGGCTAGCTAAATGAATAGTAAATTTAACTTTATATGAAGGGGCTAGCTAAATTTGTTGAGCCAAAGAAGGCTAGCCAAATATTACTTTTGATTAAAATATTACATTTCCTGCTGTTTCTCACTCCCGTGCAGTGAATGAAATTGTTGATGAAATGTTATGTTTTATAGTAAAAAAATATAACCATTGGAGAATAGCCGTTAGAGAAATATAACCGTTAGAGAGATATAACCGTTTGAAAATATAACCATTAGAGAAATATAGTCGTTAGAATATATAGCCGTTGGAAAAATATAGTCATTAAAAAATAAAACTGTTGGAGAAATTTAAATTACAATTAGAATTAAAATAAATAAAAAGTTTAAAATTAATATTTTAATAGAATGGTAAAAGATTTGTTGAGTCTGTTATTTGATGTTGTGAAAAATGGCTAGCTAAAATTTGTAAAAGTGAATTTCTTAGTCAAATTTTAGCTAAAGTTTATTGAGCCCACTACTAATGCTCTTAAAGGTAACTGATTTTTTTTTTTAATGTAAATTAAAAAATCAATTATTATTCTCTACTTGAATTTCAATCGTTTCATTATATGGAAGGAGAAGATAATATAAATATAAACTTTTACGTTTCATTATATGGAAGGAGAAGATAATATAAATATAAACTTTTACAAGTGAATTCAACAAAGAAAGTTTTTTTTTTCTTTTCCCAACGATGAAAAATAAGGCTAGACCATATATTTTATTTAATAAGGACGGAATTTATTTTTTCTTAATTCAAATTTAATGATATGTTTTATATATCATTAGCTTGATGAGTAAAAGTTAGTAATGGTGGGGAAGATCGGAAAGCGAGTGATTAGTCTACTCATTCATTTCTACTCAGTTTAAGGACAGACCCAATAATGCGTCTAATCCATCATCAATTATTCAGACCCTCCCCATTAATATTACACACATACACACACATAGACAAGACAAGACAAGACAAGAGTGCCCAAAATCAAAATTCATACCCCAAATTTTCAGTCAGACT
This sequence comes from Cyclocarya paliurus, assembly GCA_029856935.1. Classification (NCBI taxonomy): domain Eukaryota; kingdom Viridiplantae; phylum Streptophyta; class Magnoliopsida; order Fagales; family Juglandaceae; genus Cyclocarya; species Cyclocarya paliurus. The sequence goes on along the minus strand of CM056950.1, from coordinate 36,821,275 downwards.
CGGACTGACCATTCCTCTCACGGTAAGCTCTTTCACTTTCCTCTTTTACGTTATTTTTCTCTTTTCAGAAAAATGAAATTGATGTATAAGGAATATAGTTACTGGGATCTTACCACTTCAGCTCACTCCTATACCTGTTTTGATTGTTATCAGTTACCGGTTTTCTCTCCTTTCGTTCTGTTTTCAGGGGAATTTAGCAGAGCCCATGTTACAATCATATCTTTAATGTTTTTGGTCATGCGCTATAATTCAATTGTATTTTGACGTGTTGAGGCTTTGTTTGGTTGCAAATGATTTAGGCGTTTTTGGGGGATTGATTTGGGAGATGACCAAAGAACACCCACCGGAGACTCTTGATTTCTTCATTTGGACTGTTGAGGTATTTATCACCTCTCTCTCTCTCTCTCTCTCTCTCTCTCTCTCTCTCTCTCTCTCTCTATGATTCTGATCATTCGGGCCTTCTGTTTCCAAGTAGATCCTGTTTAATTTTGATATGTGATTTGGGTTTCTCGGATCATATGCTAGAATTGCTTGTTTGGGAGGTTTGATCATGGCTGTTACTTGGTAAATTGATTCGCCTTGCTTGATTGCTTGTGTGTACAGTAACTGATTTTCGAAATTCTGGCTTTTTTAGTTAGTCTCTTTGTTTAAGTTTTCTGCGATTTTGGGTTCAATCGGGACTTACTATTAGTTGAGTTTGTGGTTAGTATGTTGGTCGTTTCGATGGTTGTGCTGAATGAAGCAAGTATGAACTGGGAAGTTTCAGTTTTGATTGATTATCCTGATATTATAAAGTCTGACTCAATTAATCTTACAATGGAAAGGATATTGTATTGATTGCATTTCTATTAACAAGGCTAAACTGTACTTTTGGTCACTGAATGCACAGTACGTTCTTGTTTAGTCCCCAGATTGTATGACGTTGTAATCTTTTTTTCCTGGAAAAAAGCTTTAATTTTGAGCCATATAGTTTTTCCATGCAAAAAGCTGATGAGCCCAAACAAGGAAGATTTGGATCACCATAAGGGGGTGTTGAAAATTCTTGCAATTACCCTAGAAGAAGATTTCTGTAATTTTCATTTAGTTAGAGAGCATCTATACATAAAGAGCCGAACTGCAGGTCTTCGTGTCTCCTAGCTGAAACAACGGGTTGGAAGAAGGAATTTTCAACATATGCCATTCTGAACCGACTGGTCAGACTGACAGATTTTCAACTCGAGTCAGAAGATCATCTTGGTTCACAACAGAAATCGGAACACCCCAGCAAATGGGAAGTGCAGTGAATGAAGAAATGTAGAAAATCCAAATTAGCAGTGATGGCTATCTCTTTTATTCAGATATCTTTATCATTCACTTCATCATCAATGTTAAGGATTTGTGATGAGACGTGGTCCGCAGCCCTATGGATTTCTTATAAAACAATGGGATGAATAGAAACATATGCATCTTCTCTGCCATTCTGAATTCAAAATAATTTAGCTGAACACTATTTTCTGATAGAAATGAACTTGGAAACATATGCATCTTTGCTGCCATTCTGAAGACTTAGTGACTCATTTATTGCTTTAAAAAAATATAGAAACATCTGGATATGTGGCTAACTGACATGCATTGTGCAAAATTCTATTTCTGTTTTTCCAGGATGTTGGTTTGTGGTTGGAAGCGATAAATCTTGGTAGTTACCGCCAGATTTTTAAAGAAAATGGTGTCAACGGAGAATACCTGGAAAGTATGTCCATGTTTACCACTGAGCAGATCCTTCGTTTTATAAGACGTTGCCACATGAAATGGGGTGACTTCATCACCCTGTGCAAGGAGCTCAGGCGGATTAAAGGTCTGTGGTGTGTGTGTGTGTGTGTGTGTACATGTCTTTTCATTGGCGGGCAAGATGCATGCTCACAGATGTTAGGTTGGTATTGTGTTGGGGGGAGAGACACAAAAAGTGGGGGTGGAGGATGCCACGTGGTACAAAGGATGCTGGCATTATACTTTTGATTAAGGGCCTAAATGAACAAATTTCTGTGCTTGACTAATGCTATGTATAGCAGTTAGCAGTTTACAGGGTAATTCTTCTGTATTACTCCTGATGTCTATAGGTGGGTACTTTTAGTTTTTCCAAAATTAGAAGCAGAATAATATTTATTTTTCTTTTTCTTTTTTTATTTTTGAATTTGTGGGATTTGTATCTCTTTAAAAAAGTCTGGTGTAACTGGTTCATTCATTTCAAACTCCAAACTTTTCACTGATTTGGCACACACCAATATTAGGCATGGTATGTCATTCTCATTCAGCTCCTGTGTTAAAATTTTGTTATTGTACCATTGTTCTTGTTAAAATTTCATTATTCTCCCTTTTATAATGAAATTGATATATATTTTTCCAGAGGAACAAAAGTTGTGTGCTGAATAAGAGCTTTGTTGTGTCATCTCATAGTGTAATCTAGTTATGAGTTGTATATAACAAAGTCTACTACATCTCCAGTGGCTTGCTTGAAAGGGGAACAAAAGGTCCGCCGGCCATGGTGGGCTCCTTCTTGCCTCTCGATACTCTTTATCAAGGTGGTGAGACAGAACAGACAGTCACGAGTTGTTTCCTTGAAGCTGGAACAGTGATGCAAGATCTGCTTTATATGTATGTACTTTATGTGTTTTTTTCCTTTTGTTGGAAGAATGGAAGATAGGAAAGAATTTTTTTTCTCTTTTTCTTTTTGTCTTGAACCTGACAGGATTGCTATTTGTTCTCCTATGGAGAGCTATATTTTAAATACAAGTCCTTTGTGTTAATTTATGTTGGTTTTATTTTTGTACCTCCTTTCCTAATCCGTGGACAAAAATAAAAAAAGGAATGCCATGTTTTGAGAAATCAACGTACTTCCTTTCTCTAACGGTATCAATATTCCCCTGATCAGGTTTCACTTTTCATATTACTGGGAAGCGGTCTTTAATATCAGGAACATAATTGATGATTGTAATTTCGTGGTCATATCTAAATTTATTTCTACCATTCATTGTTTAGTAATATTAAAAAAAGAGTAAATTAAAAAAAAAAAATTGTGTTTGTGCTGATGGGAATGGTTCAATGTTGGACTACCAATGTATGGACTTTTTTAAAAAATAAAAAGAAAAAAATTAAAAAATTTCTGGAACAGACTAATTATGCTCACCTTTTTTTATTTTCTGTGATGGAGTAAATATACATTACAGTCTTGAGTTATACCTTTTTTGGTTTCGATTCTTCTTGTTTAGGGAAAAATAAAAAATGATAGTTTAGCAGGATTATCTCAAAAGTAGAAACAAAAATAGAGGAAAAACAATTCTTTGTTACCTGTAGGAATAATTGATCTATATTAATTGATGTCTGTCAGCATGTGTATGTGAATTTCTCTTGAGTTTGCATATTGAAGCATTTGCCGCTGTTACCCATATTTTTCTTGCCAGGAGGGTACTGTTCATGATTATGTATTTAGAGGTGTCAGTTGTGCTCGAAGGCCACACTCCGATTCCTGCTATTGTGTTTGGTGCTTCATGCCTAGCTGAATGTTAGCGCATGTGTCTTGTTCTGCTATAGCTGTTGAGGGAGTTAGTTGTATCGAATTGCAATTACTCTCACAGAAGATTTTCATGATCGGCTTTTCTTCTCTTTGACTTTTGCTTTTTTAATAAGAGTATAAAGAGAGAGAAAAGTCAATGTAAGCAAGTCAAAATACAAATAGTGACTTGTTCTAATTTGGCCATCCCCCCGGAAATATGAAGGATATTTGGAGTTATTCTGAAAGATTATTTTTAGGTTTGTTCAATGATGCTTTCCTAGATTGTGACATGGTGATATATGAAGGATAGTCGGAGTGGTTGATAAGAAGGTTTGGCCATTTTTTATATTTGAAGCTTCTGTGAAATCTAAAATTAGTTTGTTTTCAATAGATAGGGGCATGGTGAAATAAGGTAGGTTTTGATGTATTTTTATCATGTTTTATTTAATGCAACATAACTATTTGTAGAAAATTAACAAGTCTTTGTGACGCTCAGGATTGGGATAGATCGACCAAATGCAGTTTGTGCTTTTAGCAGTTAACAGTTTGGTTCGTGGGCATCTATCTGTATCCGTAGTAACAGAAAATCTGTATAATTTCTCTGTGGTCAATGTTTCTATAATGTCTTTGTGCCATATTCACTTCAAAGCAGCTAGCTACATGTAATTTTACTCTTCCCTAGTCGTAGATCAGCAGCATGCATGTGGCTCTGTCAATGTTGTTTGCATATATATATAAATCTTGAGGTGATAATTATTTGTAGATGCATGCAAAATGTTGTGTTCATTGTTATTTGAATTACAACGATCCAAAACTAACATTACTTGCCCGCTTAACAGTACCCTTAAGCGCCTCCAAGAGGCTAATTAGATCATAGATATATAATGGCAACCTCCGCCATCCAACAGTCAGCATTCGCCCGCCAGACTGCTTTGAAGCTATCCAATGAGCTTGTCCGCAAGGCTGGAGGAGGCTTAATTTGGTGGTGGTCGTGCTACCATGAGGCGCACCGTGAAAAGTGCCCCACAGAGACCACTCATCCTTGAAAACTATATATAATTAATATGCATGCAATGTTCGGTGATCATCACCAATATATGCATATATGCACGTTATTATTATTAGAGACCTAGCTAGCCAGTGATGAGTCAGCACGCGGTAGCCAGTGTATCTTTAATTTTCTTTTCAAATATCAGATCAATTTCAGTCGTACTTTGTTCTTGAATTATTTGATCAATGTACATGATAAGATGCCATGCATTGAGAATCTACTCAAACTCCGTTAGTATTACTCACATTAATTTACCCATAATAGACCAGGATATCTAGCATGTATATATATGATTGGTGGCCAATATAAAAAAACTTTTAACTAGCTAAGAAGAAAAAACCCTTGTAAAATCAATGTCCAATATTGGAACTTCCACCAACCTTGTAATTTAGTTTAAAGAGTAAAACTACATTTCAAAGCGAACCATCTAGATCATTCATGTACTATACATATCATTTAATTTGGGCAACACGTATAAATGCGCGCGCGCGCACATTTATATATATAGACAAACACATATTTTGGGCGTGGAAAAGTTATCTCAATCTCTAGTTAATTGTATGCATGTAAACCAGGTATATATGGCCCGGACCGTCCCAAGTATTTGGGGCCATTCTCGGAGCAAACTCCATCATATCTGACTGGTGAATTCCCTAGTGACTACGGCTGGGATACTGTTGGCTTACCAGCTGACCCTGAGACATTCGTCAAGAACCGCGAGTTGGAGGTGATTCACAGCAGGTGGGCCATGCTTGGAGCCTTCGGCTGTGTCTTCCCGGAGATCCTTTCAAAGAACGGTGTCAAGCTTGGGGAGGTAGTGTGGTTCAAGGTCCGTTCCCAAATCTTCACTGAGGGGGGCTTGATTATCTTGGCAGCCCAAATTTGATTCCCGCACAGAGCATTTTGGCTATCTGGGCTGTTCAGGCTGTGCTCATGGGTTTCATTGAAGGCTTTAGGGTTGGAGGACGACCACGTGGTGAAGGACTCGACCCAATCTATCCCGGCGGTGCCTTTGACCCCCTTGGGCTGGCTGATGATCCCGAGGCATTTGCAGAGTTGAAGGTGAAGGAACTCAAGAACGGTCGGCTGGCAATGTTCTCCATGTTTGGTTTCTTTGTTCAGGCTATTGTTAGTAACCATGTTGCTGATCCAGTGGCCAACAATGCATGGGCTTATGCCACTAACTTTGTCCCTAGAAAATGAGCAAACCCAACTAAACAGATACACTTCTTCTCAAATGTAACACTACGCGAATTTTCTTGGCTTTGTATGTTGAAGTTATCTGCTGTTCCTCCGTAGCGATGCAACGCTACTAGTGCTCTCTACAGATTGTTGTACTGTTGAAGTACTTCTCCATGAAAGTTAAGACGCTCTAGCTATTTGGCCTTAACTTATATTGTTAGAAGGGTTGTGTTATAGATTTGAATATTATTCCTTCAAAATTGAAAGATGAATAGTACTTCTTTACAATAATAATAGATCCTAGAGGTTTTTAATGAAACATAAGAATATGGGCTTTTGGGGGCATATGATCGTTAAACAAAATAAGTCCATTGAACTCATGCATGGGTAATACATATGGTCGAGTTTCCTTCATCTTCTCTCCATTGAATGGGAGAGATAGAGGACCCATATATATTAAAAAAAAAAACATCATACTCCATAAATATTCTTTCTAAGCCTTGTTTTTTCTGCAGGCCCCATCTCCCCCTGATCTGAACTCCCATGAAAAGAGAAAAAGAAAAAAGAAAGAAGAAGAAGAGTAGGTCGAAACAGATACAAAAGAAGTAATATATCGCTCCAAAAGCCACCATGGCATTTTCACGCACCATCTTCTCCAAAGCAAACAGTGTTTTGAAAGACAAGCCGATACATGAATTACGTAACCATTTATTCCTCAAGAAACTCCCTTATAAATCATTCCCTCCATTTCATTTTGGACTTTCTCTCCTACCCCTTTTCCTCCTTCAAAAAGTCATTTTGCCCGCACATCAACCGACTCAACCCTTCCTAGACTAGCCTCCAAACTTTTCCTCTTGGATTTTCTTACACATGCCGATTCCAGGGTTATATAATTTGCATAATGCCGAATTAGTTTTTAAGAAACATGAAGATTCGAAATGCATAAATTAATGATAGACAGAAATAAACAATCTCCTATATGTGTACACTGATCATGATCTCGTGCATCGCATCCCTCAAATCGAGCAAATATTTCTATCCCATATCCTCCACAAAAGGTCCATTGATCGATCTCCAATGGGTCGGGAAAGTGGTGATCCCAATACCATTGCTAGACCCTCCATTGCTCTCCTGCAAGAAAGGTTTTGGCACTTGGAGAAATTAAAAGAAAGAAGGGAGGAGAAAGAGCTTCTAAAACAGCTCGACCTCATATACCGAAAGGATGGCGCCGAGTATGCACTTTGAGCCTTCAAAGTTACCATTTCAACTTGAAATGATGATTCCACATTATACGTCAAATGACGTTCAAGATTCACTCTCCATGAGGCTTAACATGCGTAGAAAGCAAGCTGACGTTCGAGTAATGAAGATGCAACCCTTGGCAAACGTATGGCTGGCCTGATGGTGCAGCCACGGTGAGCACATTAACAAGTTGGGAGAATTCGAACCAGCTCGATACTTCTCTTCATCGGTAGACATGAAATCCTAGTACTTCTTATTTCCTTTTTGTATATAAGTAGGCATGAAGTGATATATAATGTAATAATTGTGATCCTTATATATTATGTAGCTAAGGTATATATAGATACCTTTCATTGACTTCATATTATATATATATATATATATATATATATATATGTATGATGAGAAGCCGGCTGGGATATATATGGGGTACTATTGGAGATTGTCAAATGAGAGGTTTGGATAGTGAGTTGATATGAGATGAAATGAGATAAATTGAGATGAAAGTTGAATAAAATATTATTAAAATTTTATTTTATCAAATATATTTTTATATATATCACGAACTTCCTTCTATATATATATATAGCGAATTAGGAATTAGATCGTATAAATGACACTACAAGGGAAGTGACTTTTCTCAGCGATTATTTTCGTTGAGAAAAATCCTATAAATCGCTGCTATTAACTTTTTTCAACTATTTACACCTCGCTACATGTTCGCCGGTATTATTCCTCCACTTCTGATCTACCCCAACGGAAGCCAAAAATCATTGCTAAATGGTTATCTTTTCCGGTAATTTTTTTTGCTGTAAATTTCAAATAAAACGCTACAAATACCCATTTGGTTTGTCTATTAAATTGCCGAAAAAGCTTTTTACAGCGAAATATAGTCGTCGTAAAATTTAATAAATCACCCCTAATGATGAAATTTATTCCAACGGCCTAATTAAATCGCTAGGAAAACTTTTACGGCGAATAATAGTCTCTGCAAATACTATAAAAATCACCGGTAAAAAGTATTTCCAACGATATACGATTGTCGAAAATAAGTTTAATATACAAAAAAAATATTTCCGACGAATTTTACTCTCCGGAAAAGATATTTCACAAAATAAAAAAAAAATCCACAAAATTAATCTTGATGAACTATACCCAAGCAATACTTCATATTAGAGACCCTTTATATAATATATGTATATATAATTGTAAGATATAATTAATATATGAACCTAACCCTAAAGCTAGAAATTTCATGCACCGATCAAAAATACCCCTTAATGAAAAAAAAAACTCAAAAATATTAAAATAAGATCTACAAGTGATAGTGAAGAGACAATAAAAGCCTACTGACTTGTCTTTAGATTGTGTAACGTAATCTTCATCCATATCTACAGTACTTGACTTAGATTCTGTCAGATTGTGTAAATATTTTGTCAATAAAAAAAAATGTCAACATTTTGAGGTTAACAGGTAAATAACAGCTAAACCAAATTCATTATATTCACATAAGTCCAAAATATAATACACATCCATACAATGTAATACACATCCAAATTATAGGTTGCCATATGCCTGCATGTTTCAAAAAAAAAAAAGAGAAATAAAGAGACAAAGCAACAGGCAATGCACTACAAGTTTCAAAGAGGATTTCCAAACCACCCAAGTTTTGCAAGCTTCACAATTTTACCTTACCTATGGATTGGTTTATAGTTCTTTTTACACACTAAAAAAGATCCAAACTACTAATATGACCATATTATGATCTCCCTAACTCAAATGAAAGGACTATAGTATATGCTTAAGAATAAAAAAACTAAAACCAAAAAATCCAGATAAACCAAGCCACAATCTTATAAGTAAGATAGCTAATTGATAATCTATTCAATTCTGAAATAGAGCAGGAACAAATATCACCCCGTCCCTTAAAAAAGGGAAACAAATACCTCAAGCTACGCATTTTGTTTACCAGCATCAGCTTCTGAGGTCCTTCAATAAACCTGACATATATTGTGTTATTCAACTATAAAAACTAATATGTAACCAGAAACTTCAAGTGAATTGCAAAATCCATTTAGTAGTGATATTCATTCAGACAACATTAAAAAATAGTAAAAAAATTAGTGCATTATATGTGGTAGTATAATAATCTGTCAAATCTTAAATTCAAAAGAAAACAAAACTAGAGATCCCTACACCTATAACAATGAATCCTAACCCAAAGGGAAGAAAAGATTAGAATAAGGTTTCTCATTATCAAAACTTGGGATATTTCTCAAAATATATATATATATATATATATATATATATATTGTAACTTGATGCATTTTAGAAACTTTATCTAATAAACATGAAGAAACTAGTGAGAAAGAGGCTGACCCTGGAAAAATCCATAGACTTCAACAAAAATATCCCAACACTTCATTATTCATTATCAAGAAGCAAGAAACAATAACTATTTCCATCCTCAATATGTTTTTTCCAAGTGGGATGGCACACAGAGACGTTGAGTCAACAATAAATATTTTCTAATAAATAAAGTGAGAAAGTTCAAAATCTAAAATCGCAAAGTTTAGAGGAACAAGGCAACGTTTCGTAAAAATTAGAAACTTCGCCATGACATGAAGAATATCATGTCAATTTTAAACCAATCGGATGGACCTCTTCCATTTTAATCCACCCAATTATTAAAGGACATGCAGGAAAGGTGAGGTCACAAGTTATGACTTTGGAATTTTGAAAATGGTGGTCAGGAATATATGGATGATGAAAATTTCTGAATCTAAAAGACCTAGGCAACAGTCCGAAAGTAGTAAATGGGAAGTACATTTCCTAAATTTATTTGATGAACTTAACCATTATCTTCAAAGGGAACCATATTTCCTCTAGTGCCCACAACATCATTGGTTAAAAACTTAGGTTAGTAAGTTGAGTAAAAGGCCAAAAATGGTTGTTACGTCATCAATTAAGTGTACTTGTTTTGAATCAAGTATATAGAAGACTAAATACAAGTAGGGACTGAGATTCAATTATGATACATCACAATAATGACAGGTAATGTGCAGATTGATTAGGAAAAAAAATAGTATTCAATAATTACCAATTTAGGAAGAGCAACTTAAGTGTAATATTGGGGAGACAAGTCAATTAGTCAATTGGTTTTTGACTACTTTAGAGAAGCTAAAAAGATCCACTTGGAGATTCATGCCATAAACCAACCATATATATTTTCAGATATACTATATATCATTCTAGAAGTAAGTATCTAAATGTGGTGAAACTATGCATTATTTTTGGCAAATGAGGGTGTGCTTGCAAACATAATGACATTGAGGCTATATTACTATGAAATGGTTGTTTTCCCCTTTTGGCGGTTCAATAAGAATTATTTTTCCTAACAAGATTTTATTCTATTACTACATAATCAAACCAAAGCATATGGGATAATTTCAATTTGGTTTTGTGCATGCTTAGACAATCATCTTGTTGAAAATATCTGACTAATGAGAAAATCATTGCCCATTATCCCCAATGTCTTTCAAAAAATTAATTCGTTCTAACATCCTAAACTAACATATGATCTTTCCATACCTGACAGAATCCAATGGAGCATAATTGGTTTTCCATATGCTCTATCCTTGCCAAATTGATTGTTCTAGTCCACTTCACAAAAAAGACTCACTATAACCAGAATAGTGACCATTTACATGGCTTGAGAAAATGAAAAATCAAAAAAAGAGGACATCAGTCCGTCGATTTTTAATACTATTGTATCCCTTTTACTCTATGACATACATGGAGAGAATTTTGCAGTACAATTTATGTTCCATTGAAAAAAAAAATCTAGAAATACATTATAAATGAACTGGTTTGCATGCATAGAATATACATTCTTTATATATATATATATAATCTTTGCACCCGACAATTCATTCCAAGAATTCATTAGTACCGATCACAGAATGGACATGACTACTAACAAATGTTTTCTACTATATTTATGAATTCAATATGTCTAGTGGAATACAACTATTAATCTAGGATGCTTGAATATCTAATCCTCATATCATGAATTGGTTCACTCAGCCTGTAACTAAATCACAATATTAAAATTTAAAGACACCCTGGTAAACAATTTTCATCATAGAAAAAGACCTATGCAAACCAAAAATCAAATGAAAACTAGTGAAACTTTTCACTAGTATTCATTTCAAGAGAATGAATTAGTAGAAACCTAGAGTTGAACTATGCATTAAACCACGGGATAATGGACTAGGATGCCTGATTCCCATCATCAAACTAGTTATTTTTCATAGAAGAAAATTTAGGCTCCCAAACCAGGCTAATGTGGGTTAATGGTTTATTCACTTGGTGCAAAGAGTGTGGCTATAACATATTCAAAAATATGAAAACCACCAACAATGCAAGAAGTAGCACAATATAATAATGATTGGGAAAAAACAAACTTCTCATCTAACATGGGTAAATATTGTACATCACACGGATGAGTTTCCAAATAGACAAATGGTAATTCTTGCTGCAAGTTAAAAAATTGTCCTATTTGAATTAAGAAGACTAGTAACTTTTTTGTGGTGATAGCAGATATAAACACCAGTACTTGATGAGAAAATAGAAAGATACCAACATATCAAGTACATAATCATTTATACCTCATATCCAAATTTCTCAGGTGCATTGCTTCTTGCATACTTTCCTTCCCTATATACTTTGGCATCTGAATCCGTAAAGGAAACCCCCAACTTCGCAGACCTTCCACTACCCTAGCCAATAAAAAATAATTATACATCTCATACAATGGAAATTGTAGAAACTGTTTTGTCCACCAACCTATCCAATCATACATGATTATATATTGCATCTTCCATATAGTGACACTTGCAAAAGCCATTATCCTTACATGTAAAACACAAAAACTAGATACATTCTGCACACACTCACTCGAATATCACCCTAGTACAACAAACCAAGACCATCATCTGGTCCGTCCCAACATAAATGAATACAGTTTAATCGAAAATGTATTTTAAAATATATTTCCTTCATTTTCCTCGATGGAGTAAAATCAATTTTGAGCTAAAAGTAACCAAATCTTACAAAACAGTAAAACATTTTGTCAACGAATAATATTGCATGGTATAGGATAGTATCTAAATTAGGTGGCAATGCTCATGAAAGGAATGGAAACATTTCCAAACTTTGCTATTTCCATATAATAGTTCATATGGTAAGCAGTTAAAACTTCTCAAATATGTGCTGGGATCCTTTTGTTCACTAGTCAACTAGCATACAAGTGGATTGCAAAGTGTACACAAATCTTAGGGTCCTAACCCATTACAGGCATATAGCATGAAATCTTAATCAACCTTATTATATTCTTCACCAATATTGTTACTGAGTTATCAAATATGCTATACTTCTGGCTTCTAAAGTATTTTGTGTACCTAGCCTTCACCTATTCGTATAACACATTTTTGTGTAGAAAGTTTCAGGCTCATCCTGGTAAACTCATCTTTCACATCTCTTTTTTGGTTTTCAATAGAAGTTTCTAAGAGTAAAACATAATTTATGGTTACAAACAACAATTAAACAAGCAAAGAAAAATATTAGATGCAAGGCCAAGACCTTACCACTTGGCCAACCCCTAAGAGTTAACAATATTAGATGCATTATATTCATAGAAGTCCAAAAAAGAAAAAATGTATTCGCCCAGGACAAAGAAAAATAACTTCAAAATCTAAACATCTTTATAATTAGTCCATTTTAAGCAACTTACAACATCGCCAATTCTGTCAACTCTCCAATACAAACTAAAATTGAAGAAGTGATATTTAAGCAATTCCTAAGCACCCTAAGAGCACAGAAATAAGAGAAACAACTCAATAAATTTAAGAAACAAAACAAAAACGAAATGCACAACTTATTATGATACGATTAATGTTTGCTTAAAAGATTGAGCATTTATATATAACTCACAAATATCTCAACTTTTTCAGATCCTACAAATGAGGGAATCCAATACTCAATCCTTTCAAATAAGATATCCTCATGTTAAACATGACAGATCAGTACAAATCAAATGTACCATCCTTCAGATTTCACATTTCTACTCAATTAATGTCCAGGAAAGGAACATATACTCACAATTCTTCTAAGTTCGTCAACCTGGATATGTTAGAAGGAATGAGGCCTTCCATGTATGTGCCTTGCATATCATTGCCAAAAAGATTCTCAGATAGGACAGAAAAAAAAACATTGTATTGGGCATTTCTCATACTAGGCATGTACCCTCTATGTTTAAGTAAATAGAATAAGAACGCCAGCACAGTAAAAAGGATATGGATTTAGAACAGTAAGCCTAACTTTTTTTCTTTTGTGAAGAGTAATTTTGGAAGCAAGCTGAGCTGATCACATGGCCTCTCACAACACCTATAGAAGTAGTTGCTAAAGAAGACTTGAGGATTCAATCCTTTAATCTTTCCATATGCCAAGGAATCTGGATATTGCTAGGCCCCAAAACCTATTTGACCATAGTTCAAAGTTTAGGTTTTCCTACCAATATAGGTGGGCTAAAGGACTCTAGATATTCTGTTTTCATGGTTAAGGCTATTTCAGACATTTTGGAACCTTCGAGTTTTTTCAAGGCCTTTTGGGAGTCTCTCACCTAGAAAAGTTTATATATATATATATATATATATATATATATATATATATATATATATATATATATAAGACATATAAATAGAATGTTTCAAACCTGTGATTACATGAATTAATGAATTAATTGCTCTTTGAAAATCAGTGTAGTGGAAAAGAAGACATTTGAAATCACGACAATTTAAATTCAAGGGCTTATCATGTGTTTCCCATATTATGTGGTGAGTGGCATTTGAGGGTGGTGGAACATTAGAGATTATTTTTTCTTGTGCGAACCGATGTTCTCATGTATATTTCGGTTGGAGATTAGACTTTTTAAGTCTATGAAAGGAAGTGATAAATCAGGCTAATTTTCCCTCTTTGATCGTTTAATCTTCCTTAGCCATTCTTTTTTATAAGAAATAGACATCATTCATTCTCATTCCATAAGGAGTTACATCTATGACTCAACAATTACAAGTCAAACTAAATTCTGTTCAAAGCTTCCCGTACGCAAATTTATGCGACTACATTGTCTAAATCAGAAAACTCTCAGAGAGTATCCGCTCTATCTTCCATCCAAACAATCAAACTCCATCCTCCCAAAGAGGAGAAGTAACCCACCAAACTCCATCCTCCAAAGGAGGACAAGTAGCCAACACAAGCTATGGACATAAGTCCAACAGCCAACAAAACTAAAAAATTTCAACAAAAACATACCGACAAAGAGTCAGAATTACAACTTCCTACAACACAACACAACACAACCCAACCAAACAAACACTACAAACAGCAACCAAACAAATCCACAAAAATAACCAAACTCCAATCGGAAAAAGCCATGAAATCAGGATCGGTAGTAGTGCATGAAAGTCACGCGCCACGTTGGGAAGGAGACAAACAGCCAGTCGAGACAGTGCCGGTGAACTGGGTCTTGAGCTACCGCACATGGCTTAGACGCGGTGTGATACGTGGTGGCTCGCGTATGCCACGCGTTCTCTGTAATCCACACGTGGGAGCAACGCGCCGCTCCAAATGGCACCCAAAGTGGACGGCTGCTAGATCGGCGGGCAAAGGATCCTTCGATGGTATGCGTGTAGGAAAACTCCACCAGCGGAGCTCGGATTGACTCCTCCCGCTTATTCGGTCGAACCTGTAAAACACCAAAAAAACACACAGAAACCGTCGTAAACGACGATAGAGAGTGAGGAGAGGAAAGGGGAAGAGGAAGCCGAAACTTCCCCTCCCCCCAACTAAGATTGGGCGAGAGAGTTTCTTGAGAGAGGGTCTGGGCGAGAGAGAGATGGAGTTTCTTGGAAGAGGTCAATTCGAACGAGACTTTAAAATTTAAAGAATCAGTAATTTCATCTTCCTTAGCCATTCTATCAGTTTTATAGAAAGAAATATCTAAACTGACTTCAACACATCAAGTGAGATCAATTTGTAATTGTTTTATAGCAGTGTTTCTCAAAGTTTCAAGAGAACAGAACCTGACCATCTCAAAGTTGACACTTTTAAGAGCATAAAATCAATTCCACTTTGAGAAAAACATTGATTCCAAACCTATAAATGAAAACTAAGAAAAAGAAGTTGCTGCAAAGGCCAAGCTATGCAAATGCATCCCAACCAATGTGCTGTCAAGGCAACATTCAAGTTTGTCTCTGACAAATTACCCAGTTTTTCTTCCCCAATAGAGGCCATGGGCCTGACCCAAACAACTAATAGTACTATATAGGTCAATGAGTTAAACACCACCATAAAGCTGTTTAGGATCCAATTTTGAATTCCACCATACTTTCAGTTCCAAAATCTTAACCATTTGTTAATGTAATTAGTCTAACATAGGATTGTTTGTATTGATTTTAAAATATATTTAAAGAATTCCACAGTTACATTATACATACACAAACACATAGGCAATTTATGCGTAAATTGAAAGAGTAAACCACTAGTGTTTCTACTTGACCTAAACGGTTTCATTAAGAACATAAACTTAAAAAACAGAGTATCTTACCAATAGTAATCGACACCAACTGAGTGGAAGAGAGGATGGGGAGGAGGTGAGTTGGATTACCCACTACTACAAGGCAAAGTGGTATTGCTTGATGTCGAACGACAACTTAATCGATTTCAAAAATTGCACTTTTTGAACTGGAACCACTAAATCGTGAATCATGCACGAATGAGTGGGTTTTGCTTAATGTGCAGATAGGGAGAAAATGGAGAAGAAGAAATTGAGGAAGAATGTGAAGTTGGGATTTGGGAACACACAGGAGAAATGTTACCCAGGGGGGAGGAATCTAATTTTCGTGTGTTTTGGCGCTTGACTATTAAAAACGCAATTCCAACAAAATTGTCCATCACAACAAGGTTTATACCTTTTCCAACGATTTTTTACGCCACAATTTGATTTAAATCACTGTAAAAGGTAAAATAAAAAAAGTTTCGACTTGGAGACCGTGTCAACCAAGAAATCGTCTTGAATATTGACTTATTGCGGTGATTTTATTTCTGACAAACAATAAATTGCCACAATAACCTATATTTCTTGTAGCATGATAACAAATCGTCATCATCATTGTGTGATGATCATATCATTTTATAAATAGAAGCTGAAGTTATACAAATCATTTTTCAAGAAGCTATATATAATAGGCTAATTACATGCATGCTAGCTATCGGGATCCCCACAACATATATATGTTATTATATATATATATACATTTATAAATATATATATATATATATATATATATATATATATATATTTGAGTAATTCTATTTATCATCTTTTTTTTTTATCATTATCTTCTTATCATTTCTGATTCCATAATGTTGTATAAAGTAATTGGAGACTATTTATTATATTTCACTTGTAAGCCTAGCATTTAATATCATATCAAGAGATGTTGAGAAGATAATAAATAGATTTTTCATATATATATATATATATATAAACCACTTTTTTTTTTTAATAAGAGGACGATACCTCAATTTTATTGATAACCCTCATTTATGTTGGAGGAAAACCGTGGTTACAGACAGATGCATGGGGGTTACAGATATTCAACAAATACCAAAGCTTAGGCATCAAAAAATTAAACAAACTCAACCACAATACAAACACTCAATAATGTTCATAGAAAAAATTACAGGACCAACATAAAGTTAAAATGGTGAAACCAAAAGGCACCTGCAAAAAGAACACACCAGCAAATAATATCAACTCAAATAAAACAAATAAAACTTACCAATGGAAACCTACTTGAACCGCAAGGAGGGAAGACTAATTTTGTCCATATGAAGAAGACCTTTGAGGTGACCGGTCAGTTTCTGACTGTTATTGGTCCAATCCAAATTTAAACTCTCAACTCCCTACTTGGCTAAAAAATCCTCCACAACATTACCCTCACGAAAAGCATGGGTCAAACGATACTCCACATAGGCCAAGAGATCCTGCAACTCTTTCCAGAAATCTTCTAAGTACCAAATATTACAAACAACTTTTGTAATCCAGTTAACAAGTAATTGAGAGTCTATCTCAATCTTAACCCTACCAAAACCTAACTAACAGCACCTACAAACTCCTTCCAATAAGCTTATCAATTTAGCACAATTATTAGACCCCTCACCCAAGAACACAAAATAAGTTACATGCAATCTACCAAAACTATCATGAATCACTCCCCAGCATTTGCCGGCCTAGGATTCCCTAAGCTACTACCATCCGAGTTCAACGTCATCCAACCCTGTGGAGGCTGGGTCCACCTAACCACACGAACTTGCCTGGGTTTGGAAAATAAAACTGGAATTTCCAATCTCTGTAAAATAGCAACATCATGGGAAGAGATCATAGAAACTTTCATGACTAAATAAATAATCTTTCAAATCCAGAGCTTAATAACATGCCAAACCGACTGAACTGACTCCATCTTATCCTCAAACCAAGTCTTACAACGCCTATCCCAAAGCTTCCAAGAGACAATAGATTGAAGAAGACAAAAAATAATCTGTAACTGAGAAGACTTACCAGCACGGCGGAACCAAAAATTAGTTTGCTCTTTCCACCTTTGAAAAAAACCCATATGAACACCTAATTGGATTGCAGCTAGACACCAAATTTGTCTAGCAAAATCACAGTACACAACACGTGGTTTAAATCCTCTATATGACCCTTGACACAACAATTGCATTTAGAGACCACAAGAATGCCAATATTCCTGATCTTATCATCAACACTCAAATAGTTATGAGAAGCCTTTCACATCATGATAGAGATTTTCTTAGGAAGATTGATATGCCAAATCCAATGAGCCCAAGGCAAGGGAGGCACTCTAATGTGGATATAATCCCAGTCACTTTTAGTAGCAAATTTACCATTATTACCCTTTAGTCAAATAAGAACATCTTGCCCATCATTCCTCCTAGCCAAAAACTGGTATAACTCAAGAGTTTTACGTGGACCCATTAGCCTTTCCAAGAGGGGGATATCCCATCCGTTATCAATCTGACACTCTTTAATTTTCAACAAAGGTTTATCAAGAACCTGGTAATGTGCACTAATAGGACCACCATCCTCCCAATTATCATACTAGAAAGATATATTACTCTCCCTCACCATCCATTTAGAATTATTCAGAACTTCTGGGATACTACGGACAATAGATTTCCAAAACTGAGTACCCTTATTAGGATTAAGAAGGGATAAATGACTACCCTAAATGTACTTACCTCTAAAAGATTAAGTCCATAAAGACTGACCCTGAATGAGACGCCGGGCAAATTTCATGTGTAAAGCCTTCTGAATATTCCCAAAATCACGAATACTCAAGCCTCCTTCCTCTGTAGGAATATACATATGTTTCCAGGCCACCCACTTCCACTTATCTTTGCCATCAGAATCACCCCAAAAGAATGAACTAAGAATCCTATTCAAAGCCTCAAGCACCCCATTAGGAACCTATAAAACAATAAGAAGATGAGTGGTCATGCTTGACAAAACATGGCGCAAAAGAATCACCCGACCACCAATAGAAAGCAATTTCATTTTTCATCCTGCAATTTTCTTATTAACTTTTCCAAGTAACTTATCAAAATCACAAACTTTAAGTCTACCAACCACAATAGGAACACCTAAATACTTAAAAGAAAAGGAACCATCCGAAAAACCTATTATACAGAGAAGAGAGGACTTTCTAGAAACATGAATCTTCTTAGAGCAGAAAATAGCACTTTTATCTTTATTAAGAACTTGGCTTGTCCAAATCTCATAAACATTTAAGACCTCCATCAAATCTTTCATAGACTGCTTACCACCATTAGCAAATATAACAATATCATCAGCATACATAAGATGAGAAATAAAAGGAGTACCTCGAGCCTGAGTAAATTGACCAATTTTATCATGCTTAAACGCTTCCTTCAGTAGACGAGACAAAACCTCTTGCATAATAATAAATAAATATGACGAAATTAGGTCTCCTTGCCTTAAACCCCGTTCGCCTTTAAAGAAATCCAAAGAAGTGTCATTCATCATAATAGAATACCAAGGGGTGGAGATACACAATTTGATCAAATCGCAAAACTAATAAGGGAAACCAAAAGAATCCAAAACATGTAAAAGAAAACTCCAATTCACTCTATCATAAGCCTTGGACATATCAAGTTTAACCAGAACATTACCCCCATGAGACTTTTTATTAATAGAATGAACTATTTCTTGAGTAAGACTAATATTTTCAAAAATGTTGCGACCCGGAATAAAAGCCATTTGCTCATGAAAAATCATCTTGGAAAGGAGATTCGTCAGACGACCCACTATGATCTTAGCACAAATCTTATAAATAACTGAATAAAGACTAATATGTCTAAATTTATCAAAACCATTGGGCATATCAACCTTGAAAATTAGCACAATAAAAGATGTAGTATAAAATTTGGGAAGCGAATGATGTTGAAAAAAAATCATAAATAACTTCCAATAAATCATCTTTAATATTATCCCAACAAATCCTGAAGAACCTATAACCAAAACCATCCAGACCTGAGCTACTATCAATAGGAATGCTGAAGAGTGCATCCTTAATATCCCTAATAGAAGGGATACTACAGAGCATCAAATTATCTTCTTAAGTAATCATAGGAAGAATCAAATCCCCTAAATTGGGTAACTCACAACTATTGCTCTTATTCAAAAAATTATGGAAATACTCAACGGCCGCCTGATGAATTTCAATCGGGATTTTTAAATGAATGCCATCTACAAAACACATGTCAGTAACCCTTTTATGATGTTTGGCATTCAAGTAAGCATGACAAAATTTGAAATTTTGATCCCCATCTTTAAGCCAACTTTTCTTGGCCATATGAGAAAGACGAATGTCTTCTCGACTCTTCCAAGTTAAAATGTCCAAATTAATAGCCAGGAGATTATTATCATTCTCAACAGAAAAGGAGTTTTGAAGGCGATTTTTCAAGCTATCAATACGATTCTCAATATTACTAATAATAACATTAGTTCTTCCAAAAATACATTGATTCCAATCCCTTAACGCCACCTTCATCATTTTCAACTTAAGAGATAATTTACAAAACTCAAAACCAGTTCCCTCTTGATTCCACACCGCCTCGACGAAACTAAGAAAATCAACATGATCAGTCCACATAAATTGAAAACGAAAAGGACTAGGCCCATACCTGAAGGGAAGATCACCCATTTGGATCACTAAAGGAGAGTGAACTGAAGTAGTATGGACAAAACCTGAGAAAACACATTAGGAAAACAATTAAAAAAATTAGCATCAAGAAAACATCTATCTAACCTAGCCCAACTGTGAGCCAAACCACTTTGACCATTGCACCAAGTCATCCTCGAGCCCTTCAAACACATGTCCAGCAAATCACAATTTTGAATACATAAATTAAAATCTTCCATCATTGCAAATGGTTGGAGATGACCACCTCTTTTTTCAGAGTCATCTTTGATAATGTTGAAGTCACCACAAAGAAGCCATGGATAGTTATTGTTACTAGTAGCAACTAGTCCTCCCAAAGAGTCTTCCTCTCTAATGGGTTACACTTAGCATACACGATAGTAAGAATGGTAGGGCTAGTGATAGCCTGGGTGGAAATACCTTTCTGAAACCTACTTACAGTTTTACATGGTTTTTCAGAGTCAGAGCAATATTCTTTTCGCATGTCTTATTTCAGCCTATCTCTTTCAGTTTCACCTTCAGATTGTGACTCATCTATCTGCTCTTTCTCGACCATAGCATCACATCCTTTGGAACTAAATTGAACCACTGGGTCATCCTCATTGGCCTCAGTCAACAGATCACCATTCAAGCTAAACCCATCCTCATCTAAGTATGCGACTTCCACTAACTGAGTATTCTCACTTTAACTAGACTCAACACCTCTATCATCCAGGCCCAAATCCGATTGCATTGGCTGCCCCTCACTTGACTCAGATTGTTTACCACTTGAAGGCCCAGGGCCTGTAGGTCCGTTAGACGAGCTTGGTTGCCCTACATCCACAATTGGTGTAGACTGCATTAACTTCTTCAAAGATGATGTATTTTCATTTGAATCCCGCAACCCATCCCAAATCACAACTGGACATATCTCAATGTCTACCTCTAGAATTTTCTCCCAATGTTAATGGCCATAGTCTCGTTACTAGGTTCAACCATCTCAGCACTCTTATGAGGCACAATTTCACCCTGTTGCACTACTGTATCAGCATTTGCCTCCAGCATTTGAATTTGTACACTTGCTTTCACAACCTCCACAGGTTTCCCTTCCTTTCTAAGCCATTTCTGCCCACCCTTCAGCGACTTCTTCTGATCACCCACAATACGGCTTGTTTGAACATTATGGCCTTGGCTTTTACAGAATGAACAATAAGCAGGTAAGGTTTCAAAGACCACCTCCTACCGCCTACTTCATGGACCCCAAGTTTACCTATCCAGAAATAGGTTATTGGCTCCTTTGAAGAATCTACTTGAAGACAAACCTGAGTCCCATCTGTTCTCATCTCACATGCTGTAGAATTATCACGTCGTATAAATCTTCCTATAGGTGCTATGAGCATTTTTAAGATAGAAGACTGATAAAAATTTTTAGGGAGTCCAGGTAAAAATACCCATATTGGGACACACGGTGGTTCAAAGTTTTCATCAAAGTCCGGCGTCCAAGCGAAAGGTCGGTAGAAAACACTATTGATCTCACATGATTCTCTAGACAAAGCCTTGCAAAAGTCTAACTCATTGGCCATCCGAACAAATACATGTCGCGATAGTTGCATAGCAGAGATCACGGGCATGCTAGACAACCCCTAGCGGTTGCGGATGAAGGATTGCATGACATCGAGAGAAGGGGAGAAATTTAAAGACGATAGAAAAGCGGAATGACTGTGTCGTTTTCTCAATCTCCTCCATAGAAAAGGTAAAAACCAGTTCACCATCTATGGACTTTGGGTGACAGAAAGGGACCTCCATCTCCGGCAATGGCTGAGGAACCGCAGAGACGAGGTCGACAAACAACCAGGACGGGGCTGCCAAAGGCGGCGAGCCATCAGTGGCTGCCGTGTAGCCGTAGTGACGATGTAAACTAGTAGGAATCACAAATGTAAAATACCCTAACAAAGCGTTTTTACTTAGAAGGAAAGTTTTTTTTACGAGTCTTTTACGTAATAAAAGTCTCTTATATATAAACCACGTTGTAATAAAAAGAATAAAATAATATTAGAAAATTTTATATGAATTTTACTATATATAAATTGGTGTCATTTATTAAGAGATTCATTTAAATTTTAAAAAAAAAACTAAAACTAAAATATTTAACCTTTTAGATCGAAAAACTATCTCAACTCATCTTATCATTATAATTTTTTCAAATTTTTATATAAAATATAATAAAAAATTTATTTTTTTAAATTTTAAAATAATAATAATCTTAAAAAATAATATTTTATTTAATTTTTAATTTTTATTTAAAACCATCTGACTGTTCAAACGGATAGAGATATCTTAACCCGTCCGCGGGTTCTTACTGATTCTCCGTTTGTTTGTCCGTCATTGACCGGCATTGGGCTTCTTCGCATGAATTTGCAAGTTTCGAGGGGTAGAATTGGAACACAGTCATTTTATTTTTTTATTTTCATTTCGTTTTTGGGTATAGAAATAAATCCAGACTTCTATTTTCGTCTGTGTTTTGTGCCCCCAATTTCTTCTTCCAATCCCTCCGATTTGAGCTCGGTTTATTCCTCAGGCTTCGTCCTCTTTCGTCCGGTAAGTTCTCCGTCCTTATTTTCTTGCTTTCTCTTTTCCTTTTCTTTGGTTGGTCGCTTAGTAAAATTGAAGAAACTGAAACAGGAAAGTTTCGGATTTCTTTTTTTTTTTTCCTTACCAACTTTATTTTTTTTTCTACAAACAAGCTTTCCTCTTTACGAAGCGAGAGTGGCTGTTTTCGATTAACTTAGGGATTTTTCTTCCATTGGTCTCTTAATTCTCGTTTCTCATCTGCTTTGAAGGTGAAACTTTTTTTAAGGTTATACTTGCGTTTTTGTCCCCTTTTTCAGTAACCAAACAGGTTGGGAAAGATTGCTATAAACTGATCCGCAGTAGCGTGTATTTTTTCTGTGATCTGTTGATTTTATGTGATTTTGTGTGCTATTTGTTGATTTTTTTAATTGAGTCTTGGTTTATACTGCTTAAATTTGTCCTGTGTTACTTCATTGCTTTTTTTTTTTTTTTTTTTTTCTAAATGATCTGTCGCTTCTTGATTTGTGTTTGTGTGTGAGCTTGGAAGTTGAAAAGTGCACTGAAAGATTGGTCAAAGGTTATTGAATTTATCTGAAGCTCTATTATAGGTAAAACATTGGAAGCTTAAGAATTTTCTGTTTCTCTTACCCATCCTGTTTAACTTACAGTTTATAGAATTTGATCAGTCTATATGTTACGTGGAATGATAATAATTATTTCTCTTCGATATCATGAATGATGTGTGTGTGTGTTTCTGTTCTGTGCGACTTTGCTTGCTCGATTGTTTAATCTGAGGTTATTCTGTTTTGTCAATTTTGTTTCATTCTTTCCGAATAAGTAAATAATCCTTTTCCGCTGGTTACAGAATAAGTGGGGAAATTGATTGATGGGTACATCGTCTGGTTCTAACATCCACCATCAATCTTCGTCAAAAATGCTGCCTCCACGTCAGCAACCACGACCTGGAGGACTACAAACCTCACTGTCCCTTGTCTCTTCAGATGCCCGCCTCTCCCCAGAGGAGCCCAGATCAAATTCTGATCAAATTCGTGAGTCCCCCACTGAGAGTGCCAGTTCTCGAGAAACTTGGCCCACTGCTGATGCCATCATGGCAAAGAAGATGATGGAGAATGGGAAAGCTGAGAATGATTGCCCTGATCAATCAGTTATTCGCAGAGTTTCTATTGCAGATAAGATCTCCCTTCGGGACATAGCAAGAGAGAGAGTTGATATTATCTCTGAAAAGATGCATCGTTTACCTGATGATGTTCTAGAAGAGTTGAAGAATGGACTCCGAGTTATTCTTGAAGGCAATGGTGGTTCACAGCAAAGAGAAGAATTTTCTATGTTGCAGAAACTTGTCCAGAGTAGAACTGATTTAACCGCTAAGACGTTGATTAGAGCCCACAGAGTTCAGCTTGAAATTCTTGTGTCAATAAATACTGGGATTCAGGCATTCTTGCATCCTAGTATCAGTCTTTCTCAGACTTCACTGATTGAGATCTTTGTCTACAAGAGATGCAGAAATATAGCATGCCAAAACCAGCTCCCAGCTGATGACTGTACATGTGACATATGCACTAAGAGAAATGGTTTCTGCAATCTTTGCATGTGTGTAATCTGTAACAAGTTTGATTTTGAAGTAAATACCTGCAGGTGGATTGGGTGTGACTTGTGTTCTCATTGGACTCATACAGATTGTGCTATTCGTGATGGACTCATTTGTATGGGTCCTTCTGTTAAGAGCGGAGCGGGTCCATCTGAGATGGTTTTCAGGTGCCGGGCATGCAGTCGAACATCTGAGCTTCTTGGGTGGGTTAAAGATGTTTTCCACCACTGTGCACCAGCCTGGGACCGTGAGGCTTTGATGAGGGAACTGGATTTTGTTAGTAGGATTTTTCATGGAAGTGACGACCCCCGAGGGATTAAACTCTTTTACAAGTGTGAGGATCTGAAAGAAAAAATGAAGAGTGGAGTAGAGTCAGCAACAGCCTGCCGGGCAATTTTAATGTTTTTCCAAGGTACATATACTTCGAAGCATTCTATAAATTTTAGAATTACTGGTGTTTTTGGCTTTGCTTTATTTCTTTCTTTCTGTTTTTCTTAATTATGGTATGTATGTCCTTAATGAAGAGCTTGAGGTGGATGGACCAAAGAGTATGGAAAATGGGGAAGGTGGAAGGATGATAGCGCCACAGGAGGCATGCAATCGGATTGCTGAGGTGGTTCAGGAAGCCATAAGGAAGATGGAAATGGTGGCTGATGAGAAGATGAGAATGTTTAAGAAAGCCCGCATGGCTCTTGAGGCTTGTGACCGTGAGCTAGAGGACAAGGCGAGGGAAGTAGCAGAGCTGAAGCTGGAAAGGCAAAAAAAGAATCTGCAGGTAGAAGAGCTGGAGAGGATTGTGAGGCTTAAACAGGCAGAAGCTGATATGTTCCAACTCAAGGCCAATGAGGCAAAACGAGAGGCTGAGAGGCTTCAGAGGATTGCTCTTGCTAAGTCTGACAAATCAGAGGAAGAATATGCTAGCAATTACCTGAAACAACGGTTAAATGAGGCGGAAGCTGAGAAGCAGTATCTGTTTGAGAAGATTAAGCTGCAGGAGAGTTCTCGTGCATCACAGAGCAGTGGTGGGGGTGACTCTTCACAGATGCTGATGTATTCCAAAATCCACGATCTACTTTACAGTGCTCCACCAAAGGCAGACGGCCAGCCAAATGAACGTCACCCTTTCAGGACGAATTCCTGAAGACTGCTTTATTATAGTATGTTAATTAATTTTACCGATGGTTGAACTAGTCTGATTAAGTGGTGTTTGTTTTTGTGTAATCTTTGAACTTTTTTATTCGTCTGAGGCGAACATATTACTAAAATCTTTTCTGTGAATTAGTTAAAATAGGGAAAACTTCAGATGTATGCACTTCTGATGTTTATAGTTGTTTCACTTATTTCATTATGACTATTTCTTAAACCTGGTATAAATTATGATGGACAAAGATTTTGCTCGTTCATTTGTCCCTGAAGTACTATCTGGAAAAGAACAGGGAGTTATTGACCTATGAAAGCCGAAGCCAATGATTCCATGGCTTCTAATTGAAGAGTTTAGAGATCCCAATTTTCTACAGCTTCTTGTGTTGATCTTCTCCTTCGGCAAACATGGAGGAGCCAGAGTTTCATTTGGAGAAACTGATAAAATGGTTGAGCAGTATGAATGGCTGACAATGGCATCTTCGAACAGTCCAGGTCATATGCAGCTGCAGATAAATCCTCGTTGTTAGGCATGAAGAGTGGCAGTTTCCGTCTAGGACTTGGGGGAATTATACAAAACTTCATTCACATGCTGGATATGGTAGCATGCAGGTGATCAGTTTAGTCGATTGGATACATGGATTGAGTTTGCCCGAATGTGAATAGCAGAAGCGTGGAAAACCAGAGCCATATGGTAGAAAAACCAGAGCCATATCGTTGAAATAAGAGAACTGGTGTATATTTATAGCTTGGTTGATGGTATGATATTTTTGTTTTCCTGCTATAGGAGGAGTGTTTTCCTACGTAAATCTTGCTTTACAGGTTTGTTGGAAGCTGGTTAATAATGCATTAACTTTTTCTTCCTCCTTTCCTTTGTGTATATTTTTCATTTAGTGCAATTGGAGGCCAAGACCAAAAGAGCAAATGAAATGAAGTTTCTGCGAAGTTCTAGCTCCAAATGATGTGGAAGCCGTTAATGACAGGGTGAGAAGATCACATAATATTGTAATCTGATTAACACTGAAAGATTCAATCTTTGTGGTAGTGGAACGCTTGAATATTTATTGTGAATATTTTCTGATATTGATGCTTCTTATCTAGATCACATTTTGACTGCTAAATAAGCATATATAGTGGACAACAACATATTATATATGAAGATTCAATCTTCATCCTTAATTAGTTGATGTTTCTCATCTAGATCACATATAGAATCCATGCTTGCTCGTGTTCTAAAAGACACAAAAGTAGCGTTCAGAAAAAGAAAAAAAAGGCCACAATGTAGCATCTTTAGGTGAACAGATACATCCTCCATGTTTGCATCTTTAGGGCCCAGATCCAAGTGAATATCATGATGCCTGTGAGTGCTTGTTATTTAGTTGTTAAAATGACTAGATGGCTTTCAATTTTGGTTGGGAGAACAAACCAGAGTCGGTGCTGGTACCATAGAAAGGCAAAATATCATATAATTGTGCAGCCTAATCAAGTTTATGAAGCAATCGATATCTTAATTATTTTTCTCATACTGAAAAAGACATGAGCATGTAGCTGGTACGAAGGTTCCCACAATTATAGTATATGATCTAATAAATTGTTTTCAAGTTTTAGTAAACAAACGATTAAACCAATCAGGATATGAATACAAACATGCAAGTGTCAAAATAGATTAATGATGTAATGTCACTAATACCTAGGTCTAAGCTTCAACGTAATTGCTTACCTAATCCTAGACAGCAAAGTTGGAGGTGTAGTCAGATCTATAAAAATCAGAAGCACAAGAGGTTGGAAAGAAAAGGGGAGAGGCCCCAGAACTCGTTATCCACAAGATCATGCTGCACATATATCTTTGGGGATGTCAGAACATCAAGAAATCCTCGTCTTTTTTTTCTTTTTCCCTTTTGTCTTCAAGTGCAAGGTCATAATGTCTAGTCGTGCAATCTGAATATAATGAGCACACTTCAACATAGTAATGATCAATACTTGGAGAGAATAGAACGTAGTTTATGGTCTCACAAGTGGCCTCTCTTACACTCCTATAGTCACAAAGAGATCACACAAAAGTAATTCTACAAACTAACGTGATTTTATGTGATCCATTAGATTTACTTTACAATAAAAGTAACTTTTCAATTTGACGAATCACATGAAAACACATCAGTTTTTAATATTATTTTTGTGTAATTTATTTGTAGATAAAACATTTTTTTAGCTTTAGCATCATTATTATTGTCCAAGTATGTTAAGATAAAGCAAAACAAAATTAGGAGCAGCCTAACACGTACAATCGATAATTCTATGCCTCGAGAGTACATTAATATTGCTCTTAAAGAATTTGGGACATATTAACTGTTCCCTATTTGCTATATGTAAGATGTTAATGTAGATGTAGATGAGATATCATAGGATGCAAGAAAAATTTAAAAATCGTTGTAATATTTTCAAACTGACAGAGTAGTGGTATGGAAAGTATATCCTTGGCGCTAGCTTACAAATAAAACTTTTTATCTAATAAATTATTAATCTTAAAGTGGATGTTACCCGTAATCGTCCAAGACATCTTCCTATTTTTCGTTTTTTTCTGGATGTTACATCGATCTTTCTATCTTACTTAAAAGATTGACAACCTCAAAAGTTAACTCAACTATGTACTGTTATGTTAATCATGCTTAGAACATGGGGGGCCTGGCATGGGTGGAGATCAGAGACTTTCCCTCCCTACAGTGCAATGCATTCTAAGTAAGAGAGAGATGAAAAGAAGTTTGATTCAAAGTACGCACCATTGTCTGTATCATATTAATTAATTAATTAATTAAACAGAGAACATGAAGCCCATTTTATGTTTTTAATGGAGATTGTGGTTTGCAGGAGCTAATAATTAAACACATTTGTTTTCTTGAAGATTGATGTTCAAAATCCCCCCATCTTATGCCCTCGTGACTTCCTTCCATCTTTTACCATATATATATAAATATATATATATATATATCACCGTTTCCTTTTTGTTTGTTTGCCAACCAAGTGCTCAAGGTGTCATTGCCAGTACTTTTGCCAATAATGTAGGTCGTTACTACTTGCTAGTAGTTGCAAAGTGATGAGTAAAACTAAAGTATTGGTTAATTATTGTGAAACGAGCCTATAACCCGCGCAATGCGCGAACCGTTATTTATGCTAGATTTTATAGATATATATTTAGATATTCATATGTTGTACTATCTCTACTTCATTCACTATCGATACACATTCTTGTTGCACTTCTTATATTATCCATTATCGTTCGTCTTCTACGCCGCACAACTATGTCATCACTTATATTGTCACTACTTTATTCACCATCACGACACATTATTTCTCCACTTCTTATATCATTTATAATAATTTGTCTTGTACGACGTGCTAGTCTAGCATTTTTCATTTTTAATTTTACTGAAGAATAGAAATATTCACAAACTTAAAACTATTAAAACTATCACAAATTATTAATTTTCGTCTTGATCTAGTTGGATATGTTTTTTCTCAATTAAGTGCATGAGACTTTATTGATTTGTTTTTTACATGTGAGCCTCCATAATCTATATGCTTGACAAATACAAAATAATAAAAATTGAGACAGTGGCCAAGCGACTAGAAATCGTGGCATGTGTTTTTTTTGGAAAGAAATCATGGGATCGAAAAACAAAATCGCATGGATAGCATATAAATAGTGTTATAAATAGGATTAATAGTGTTATAAATAGTGTTATAAATCCATCGTAAGTCTATCCAGACTGCTTTCCAATGCACTGGGAGCATAAAGGGTTCGGTGCCTAGAGGGAAAAATAGATTCACTTGAGCGAAAAGCCATGCGATAGACTCACCGAAAGGAAGGAGAGAATGCGACGAAACTGGTGGCTGGACTGAGGCCACCACGGTAAAAGCTTCTGTGTAGTAGAAAATAATTTAGGATTCGTTAGGCTCAAGAACGGTGGAGAAAAAAGAGAGGAATCAACGTGATCTTACTGAGAGAAGATTGGAGTGCGATGGTGGCGACTGGGTCGGAACTTTCTGGGTTGCTCGAATGGTCTTCACTCTCCCTGTGATGTTCAATGGCGAAGCAGGAGCAAATCCTAAAAATTAAATCACTATCGTAGATGAAAAATTGACAGAGTAGATAGATAGGGCCAACGCCCATTGTGGAGGAAGGGAAAACTCACCTTTGATGCCTTTTGAGTTTCTGAGTACTGTATTTTGATTTTTGAAAATAGGGACTGTATTTTGAGGACTGGATGGAACGCAAGTTCTGGCGGCTTGTTTGAACGGCAAGAAAGAAGTGAAGACCAAGAGAATTTTGTCGGCATGGCTTCTGGATAGTTTTGCCGTGGGCTGTTTGAAAAGCCAGATATTGGGTCCATTTTATATTAGTGAAGCATGAATCGTTGCAAGGAATGAAATGTTGCGATGCTTTGAGTTTTGGTCTAAATTTCGTTGCGATGCTTCAAGTTTATGTCGAAACGTTGCAAAGAAATCAACACAATTATTCACGGAAACGATATACGGTTGACGTTTACTGTCACTACGATTGACGTTCGGGAGTGGGTGAACTACCGATTAATGCGGTCTAAATGCCAAGTCACCGATTAATACGGTGGGGGTTGCAGTCCAACTGTTGAGTCTTGCTTTCCGGTGTCCTCTGTTGCCGGTGAAGTGCATGAGGGTGGTGAAGTACGGGAAGTATCGGGGCTGAGAGCACATAACTTGCTCTATTTTTGGTGCAGGAAACAGGGGCCTTCCGTGAGGTTGAGGGTGCTGTTTTCGGACGTGTAGGGTGCTGTGAAGGGGCAAGGGTGGTGGCTGTGATTTGTTGGGTGGCTCCTATAGCAGCGTGGGCTACCAATGCTGGGTTCCGTTTCAGGCTTGGCTCATCCGTGGCAGTGGCTGGGAGGCTACACGGTGGGCTTGTCCATTCGGGTTGAAGTTGATGGCAGCCTCGTTTGCTTCGACATTGCATGTCAACGATGGAGTCCTCTGTTGCCAGTAAAGTGCATGAGGGTGGTGAAGTGCGGGAAAGTATCACGGCTGAGAGCGCATAATTGGCTCTGTTTTTGGTGCAGGAAACAGGGGCCTTCCATGTCGCAACGGACATTATTCTTCTGGGGAACCCAACCTTTTCCCCATGAGAAACTCGCGTTTTACGAAATCTTTTGAAAGTTAGTTGAATGGCATCATCTGAAAGGAGTTCGATTGGATTACCTATAAAAATAAATCCAAGAGTGATTGACTACAGACCATGAACATAATTGTTGAACAGATAGATAATGTTTCCTGCATTAAAAAATACAGATCATTGCTAAACTACAATTTGGAAGCGTAATTTATCGGCTCGCATCGTGTTCTTTGCACTTATTCTTAAACCAATGCCAAATCAAATAAAAATACAAAACCAAAGTTCTCTGCTAATTTCTGACTTGAAGATAAATTGCGTGGCAGCATATTGCTTGGAGTGATCAGGATATTTATTTTTAATGCTCTTATAAATCACGTTGTTTTCTTCTGAAAACATTACGCTTCAAACTTTCAACAACTTCGTCTTCGAAAGTTTGGTCTTTTAGATTATCCTTCACACGGCTCCCAGATTCTTAAAAGTAAGCCTTTCATTTCGAATGTCAAGATCTTACAGTTGCCATTCACATCCCTGTTCTTTATTTCTCTCTCTCAAAATTTTTTTCCTGACAGTTCGTCAACTTTGAGAAATACGGGATGAAAGCCAACGCCTGAAGTAATATTATTAATCCTGTTTTGTAATTATTTATGAAAACACTGCCTCAAAGTCATAACAATTTAGTTATTTATTCTAGAAACGCACCGTACATGAATAAAAGGTCAGATTGGAATGCAGTCTGGAGAAATCGCTTTACATCAAGTTTTAATTATAACCGCTTTACATGAGTGGGATTTACACGATTGGGTGAGATTTAATTGTAGCCGAATATTGCGGAGAGAAGGCCAAATCAGCAATTCAAACTCCGCTTTTATATAATTAATAGATATCGACTTGTAGATTTATTGCAACACCATACATGTCTACTAAATTTCTATTGATTGAAGTCAATAATAATAAATATATCTAATCCTTTAGTGTCGAGTTCTATTCATTTCTGTGCATGGCATATGCTGGCTTATAAATTTCTAGAGGGTATGGTATACACATGAACTAAATCTAATAATCTTCATTGTTTTTATTGTGAATTTTTTTTGGAGGACATGCAATCAAAACATTTTAGGAGCCACTCTATTATATCTCTTTTTCTCTCATGTTTTAAAACTTAAGAATTTGGATTATTTCTTTGATCCAAGATTAGCTATGCCAACTTTTATATATAAATAGTACCATCGTTTAGATAGTGAGATGATATGCGATAGTTTTAGATAAGTTAAATAAAATATTATTTTTTAATATTATTATTATTTTAAAATTTGAAAAAAGTTGAATTGCTTATTATATTTTATATAAAAATTTAAAAAAATTATAATGATAAAATGAGATAAGATGATTTTTGTATCCAAAGTCCAAACGAGTCACTACTCTTGTTTTAATTTCTTTTCCGTTTATGGTAATTTTCTTAAAAAGCCCACCTTTGTGAGGGGAACATAAGACGTTGCTGATTGGACCATATGGTTTGATAGACTACCCGTGACTTTGCTAATCTAGGAAGAAGTGGAAAACTGAGTACTAAAGAATAAAAGATTATAATTATTATGGCATATTCAACCAAAGAAAGAAAAAGAAAAAGAAAAAGAAAGAAAGAAGAAATCTTCCTTGGGAGAATAATATACATAGTGGTGGGTCTAATCTAATGCCAACCGGAGATTGTAATCATTGACCTAATGTTGTTGCCCAATATGGCCCATAGGAAGAGCATAAAATTCCTAGCATTAACTTGGTAACATTAATAAGTGAAAATAAAAAAAAAAATAAAAAAGTAACAAAGCTTCCAATGCCATCATGTGAAAGTGGGGTACAATTTAGCTTGGCCCTACCTCCCAATTTAAACCAATAATTTAACAAACACTTACATGGAACAATCTTTTTAAGCATATGGTGGGAGTGATAAGGGACGTTGAATCAAAGTCATAGTTTTGCAGAAATTTGAAAAGAATTAGCACAGAAGCTGAGTAAGGAAGAATTGGACATGGCTGCTATGATTACAAAACTGATCTGGTTTAGAAGGAATTCTGTTCTTCATGGCAAAGAGTTTCATCTCCTAGATTCCTTATGACCAAAGCTACAGAGGATTACTATTTGAATTTTGTTCCAGATGGCTCAAGAGAGGAAGTCATCACCAGGTGTGACTACTGCTCAGAGATCTGCTTGGACTAAGCCACCTGCTGACTGGTTTAAAATGAATTGGGATGCATCATCATGTGCTCAATCCAGAGGAAGGTAAGACATTGGAGTGATTATAAGGGTGATTCTAGAAGGTGATTCTTTGCAAGTGGTTCAATATTTGCAGAAAGATAGCCATGATATGAGCCCAGTTGGCCTGCTCTTGGAAGACACAAAATTGCTGCTCAAGTCATTTGCTCAATGGTCTATTCATTACACAAATAGGCTAGCAAATGAAGCTGCTATTCATCACAGGGATTATGTGTTAGATGTGGAAATGATTCCTGATTGTATAAAGTGTATTGTTTTAAAGGAAGTTTTTTTATGGTTGATTCAGATTGATTAATAAAGCATCTTTCTTTTAAAAAAAAAAAAAAAACTTTATCCAATCTACATGATTAGAGATTATTGTTTTTGTATAAATCTGTACACTTGAAAGAAAAAATTTATCTCCAAATTCGTATATAACGCTTCCAACATACTACTGATATAAAAACCGACTAATATAAGAAGTATTTGCCTTTTGTCAAGTTCTCTCTCTCTCACTTCTAATCCCTAACTCTGCAGAGTAGCAGTAAACAAGTGTGCCCATCTGTAATCCCTTAACGGTGCAATCTCTTTCAAATTCGCAAACCAAAAGCAAAGTAAATATAAATACAAAATTTAAAATAAGGAACCAAGAGCTTGAAAAAAAAAAAAATTATCACTTAACAAATAGTCACTTCTTTAATCATTAAAATAAAAATAAAAATAAAAATATTCAAACGATAATTTTAATAGAGTAAAATCCCAAGTATCATTTTCTATTTATTTATAAAAGTTTTGGTGTGGTATTTTCTGTGAGCAATGCTACTTAATCCATCATTTTGCTTCCTCAAAATTATTATAGTGTAATTGTATTTTTTTATTTTAAATAATTTAAATGTATATATAAATTTATTAAAAATCACTTATTTTTAACTGTTAAAAATAAATAAATAAATAAAGAGCATAACGACGGGGCAATTTAGCATTTCTCATTTTCTTTTTCTTGGCGGTTTTGGTGTGATACTAGACTTGGTTTTGTTTGCTTTTGCTTAACTTCCCCACCACATGATATAATAATCATGCGGCTCTTAACCTCAAGATCAAGAGCTTGACACCAAACTGAACAGTAACAGACGCGGGGGGTAGAGAGTCTTGAGAGTGTGCGTGTTTTTGTGTGTTGGTTTAAAGAGGAAAAAGAAAGGTCCACTTTTTTTATGCCAGCCTGATTGTTGATTCCATTTGGGTTGTGTTTAACGCAATTTTTCTCGATGACGGTGTTTGCTTTGAAATCGTCTCACTCTTGAATCTTTATGTTTCTTTTAGGCCATACAGTGCTTGAGGAGGCAGAAACAACCAGTTATAGAAAAAGGCCAGCTGTTTTCTCATCTTCTTGATGATTCCCTCACAATTTTGTCAAAGTAGCAACTGGGTTTGGTTCGACTTGAAGTTTTGCATGATTATTACTCCTTAGTATCCTCCAAAAGAGGTTGCATCACTTTGTTTTCTTGGCATGGTGAATGATTGGAGCCGGGTTTGTCAAGACAGAAACTGAGTTTCCTGCATTTTCACCCTTTTTCTTGTGGCGGGTTTTCCATAAAGCATTGGTCTTGTTGAGCCTGCTAAGGTGGCCTTGGTGAAGAATCTTGTGTATTTTCAGCAATTTTACCTTTCTTGTGGAATTGTCAATGGTTTTCTTATAGAGCCATGTTTGGATGACGTGTTCTGCCGGAGCTGTGGTCTTTCTCAAGCTTTCAAGGCTCTTCGTGAAGATAGTCATATACATAGGTGTGCTTTGGTTAGGATGTCGCTGAGTTGCGAGCTCTCTGGCTTGACTGGAAGATTACCGACCTGTTCCAAGTTGAAGACGGCAACGGAACCGTCGCGTGGGCCAAACTCCGCCAGACAATGGAGAAGGAAGTTTCTGTTTCTCTTGCTTATACTTGTTGCTCTAGGAAGCATTTGTTTTTTATCAAGGTTTCATGGTCGGACTTCGAGGGTGAACAATAAGACTCCTAATTCTTGTAAAGGAAAAGCTCAAATCTTGCTACAAGAATTCAATATCAGCAGGAATCATCTTCACGCTTTGGCATCCTTATTCTCTACATCAGATCAGGTACTGTGTCTATAGCTCTTAAAATTCCATCTTTAGTAGGTTCCGGACTCTTCCTGTTTTAGTCTCAACTGTCTCATTATAGCCTGAAATGTTTTTTGTTTTGCTTTGTACAATTTAATTCTTTTTGGAAACTTGTCTGCATTTAACACGTGACATCTTTGTGGAACCTAGTTTGCAGTCAACATATGATATCCGAGTTAATTAGACTTTGATTTGGCTTTTTGAGGAAACTTGGTATAGGAAAAATCGGTTTCGAAATTAGAGATGGACTAGGGATGCAGGGTAAGGCATGAAGCTGAGTATATGATAAGAATACAGCGAGAGGCTTCTCTCCTAAGATTATTTGTATTTTTATTGCTAGGAGAACCGAGTGTGAAAACTATCTGTATCTTCTTGAAATCGAATTAGGGTTAGTATGTCATGGAGATTTTGTCATTGTCATCCAAGATTGATGGATCGACTCCTATTGATTTGTCCCAGTGCTCAATGCTTCGTATTTAAACTTTTATTTGTATGTGCAGTGTTGCTTTTCTTCTCCCCTTATTCCCTTTTCTTTTAAACTACATCAATTGGAATATGTTAAAATTATTTTGGAAATCATGTGCAATGAGGGGTGCAAAGAAATGTGAAAGTATAAGTGGACTATAGTAGGAGCTGCTTACCTGTCTGGGTGTTAGTACTCAAAATTATCCGTATATTCTTGAAATTGAATTAGGGTAAGCACGCTTTGGATGAGCTGTCAGCTCAGACATCTTGGTTTATGATTCCACACTAGAAGTTCCCTTCGATTACCTGTTCCCTTTTCTTTAAACTACATCAATTGGAATATGTTGGAATTATGTTGGAAATCATGCGCAATGAGGGGTGCAAGGAACTGTGAAAGTTTAAGTGGACTATAGTAGAAGCTGCTTACCTGTCCGGGTGTTACTTAGTACTCAAAACTATCCATATCTTCTTGAAATCGAATTAGAGTAAGCAGGCTTTGGATGAGCTTTAAGCTCAGAAATCTTGGTTTACAATTCCACAGTAGCAGTTCCCTTCGATTACCTGGTACAGGATTCTGGTAGGTGGACTTGTGTATCCTGGATTCACTGCCAATAGATGGGTCCAAAGGGCCTGCTATGCTAAGATTCCTTGTCATTAAAAAAAAATCATAGTAGTGTCAAAAACTTTTGTGACTAGACAGATGAAAAATTAAGATTTCTAGGCTAGCTTGGGAAGGAGGATCACAGGATGATAAACAGCATATCTCTATGATTTTATGTGATACAGTGGATATATTTTGAGATTTTAGTTATTTAACCATTGATCACACCATGTGAAAGATTTTTTTGTTGAATTGACTTCCTATATGTGAACCCACCACTTGTCCCCAAAAGGTTAAGCTGGTAGGAAGAGGTCTATTAATATATCTTTAACATATCTTAACACACTTCCTCATGTGCGGGCCATACTCCCCCTTAATAAGGGGCCCAACGCACGGAATGATTAATTAGTTGCGTGGAGTGTAGAGTTAAGGTTTGAACTCGGGACCTCTGCTCTGATACCATGTGTAACCATCACTTGTCCCAAAAGGTTAAGTTTGTAGGAAGAGGTAGATTACTATATCATTAATATATCTTAACACTACATACTTTCTCCCTTTTGATAATGATATACCAAGTTAAGAACCCTATGTGCATAAAGGGCCTGAGACAACTTTCAAGATATATTCGGCAAAAAGATGCATGGTTTTGTTGTCATTGTGTACTGCTTGCTGTATTTAATCAGTTCCTCTCACTAGTTAATGTGTGGCAGATAATATCCCTCCACTGTACCAAAGAATTAGGGCCCAAAATGCTGTTAAGTGATGGCATTACTTGTGCTCTGAGATTACCATGTTCGGAGGTAGAGGCATTTCACAAGCAGCATAGATGGATTGCAGAAAATGATGAACATAGAGACCAATGCCCAGTTCGAGATGAGTGCATCACCAGGAAGTTTGGCATGCCAATGCTAGACGACCATTCTGTATCTTTTATTTCACCATCTAAAATCTCAACAACACCAGCAAATCATCAGGTTTGTGGAAATAAATGACCATGTTGCTGTAAAATGGAATATGAGTGTTTCATGCTTGAAGGTTTCAATCTTGCATAGAATTTTCTTCCTATTGCCTCGTGTACCCGTAAGATAGAGTGAGAGAGCAAGAGACAGAGATAGAGAGAGAGTGTGTGTGTGTGTGAGAGAGAGAGAGAGAGAGAGAGAGAGAGAGAGAGGAATAAGAAGTAATAGGTATGGATACTGAATGCACAAGCATATTCCATCAATATACTTAATATGGAATGTATGCTCTTCCACACAAAAGGATAACAATGTGCACACCATGCCTACCAACAGTTTTAATAATTTTATGTGAACCTGTATGCTCTAAAAATTAGGTTACTTTTCTGCACAAAACAACATAAAAGGTCGATGATAAAATGGATAAAGAACAATTGTGTTCTAGTTTTTGGTAAACTCTAATTAGGTTTTCCTCATGTATACTCCCTTTGTACTTGGGCTTTGCCTACTTCTATGAATAAAACTTCTTGATTACCGATTAAAAAAAAAATTGTGTTCTACTTTTGGTGGTGGGCTGTAATTTAGCTTCTCAAATTTGGTTGAATTCATTGACACAGGTACATTCCAAGATTGAATTTATTTTCAACAATTGGAGAGGGGGTGTTTTTTTTGGGGGGGGGGGTGTAAAGCTGTATTCATACATCATGAGATGTTTCCATTTCTAGATCATGCATTTAATAGACTTTTATACTTCAACACTGTGCTTTAAAATTTGGAAGTTTGAGCTAGGGCTTTATGTCTTAGGAATACTCGTGTATCAAAATTCCTCTCTATGCTTTCTGAATGAAAATTCATATATATATATATATATATATATTTATCTGTAAACAAGAATTTTATTGATGATATAAATAGGCATAGCTCAAGTACAAAGGACATATACAAGGGCGACACCTAAGAGTGTCCTGATTCAAAATTCATATTGAGAGAGATAGATGTTTGGACAATGCAAAAGTTTATAACCATGCGTGATGATATAAAAAGGAAAAAAAAAACTAATTTGCTTCTTTCTTTGTCTCCAACCAGAATGAAATGCTATCAAAGACACTGGCCTTCTTTGAGAAAGAGTACTGTGTAAGTTTCTGTACTTTTGTAAAAGTGAGTTGGTTACTCCTGGTAGTTGCAGTGAGTTGCAAGATGTCTGGCTTGCAATTGAAATTGTGGAGGCACCGAAGGAAGAAGGTTATCAATCAACCTCCAGTGGCTCAGCAGCAGCAGCAGAAGCAGCAACAGCAAGTGCATGGTCCTCCTAAAGGTGCTGGGAAGTGGAGAAAGAAGCTCCTGCTTGTATTTGTGTTACTTGGAATTGCTATGTCAATTTGGTTATTTTGGTACTTGAATGAAGATATAGTTTTGAGGAGGGAGGAAACACTAGCCAACATGTGTGATGAGCGAGCTCGGATGTTGCAGGATCAGTTCAATGTGAGCAAGAACCATGTTCATGCCTTGGCTATCCTGGTCTCCACATTTCACCATCGAAAACATCCTTCAGCAATTGATCAGGTGAATGTCCCATCTTCCTTTAAATTTTTCTTTTTATATTTCTTGTTTAATTTTAATTTTATTATGATTCTATATCAATGGTTACAATCACACTCAATGCCCTATAGGTCTGTGTAATGCTGGTTTGATGATATTACTTGTATGTTAACATTTTAGAGCTTCTTTTACATATTTCTCCCCCTGAATGTTACCTGAGAATCCAATGAAACTAAATGGTTACTTGGACGTCAAATAGGAAGAAGAGTATTGCTGCATCCACTCGTCAATTCCGAAGTGATTGATGTAGGAAACAAGTCATAATTGTACTCTTTATCGCATTATGTTAAGTTTGAAGTTTTATCTTTTATTGCAGAAAACATTTGGTGAATATACTGAGAGAACAGCTTTTGAGAGGCCACTTACTAGTGGTGTTGCTTATGCTTTGAAAGTTCTTCACTCAGAGAGGGAGCAATTTGAAAATCTGCATGGATGGGCAATCAAGAAAATGGAAACAGAGGACCAGACTCTAGTACAAGATTGTATTCCCGAAAATTTGGATCCTGCACCCGTTCAAGATGAATATGCACCTGTGATATTTTCTCAAGAAACTGTCTCCCATATTGTCTCTATTGACATGATGTCTGGAAAGGTGTGCTTCATTTAGTTAATGGTGATTCCGCATTGAGTACACTCCTTCCTGGTTAATTTTTTTGATCTGTAAATAAGAACTTTACTTGTAAGAAAAGTAGGCATAGCCCAGCTATGCAGGACATAGACAAGAGCAACACCTATGCATGATTGTCTAAAGATACAAGGAAATCATGAATGTTCATGCCATTAAAATCTATTACTACAGACCAATGGAATAAGGTCTGGTTCGTCAAGAAACTCATCTTATGTTTACAATTTTAGCTCTGGGAAAAATCTAAGACTCCTTGAAGTAGATGTGCTATAGAGCTGCCAGTGGATCTTGTTTAGTCTCTTGTAAAATTCTGTGTAATGGAGCTTATCCCAGTCAGTTTCATTGACTTAGACATTGACCAAATTAGATGAGACTTGGACATTGACCAATTTAGATGGTTGAAATCATTTACAAATATTTGATATAAAAAATGTTTGGTCGAGGAATTTAAAACATTTTATTTATGCTGCCTTGGAATGCAGTGTGTTTAGGATGTTGTCAGTCAAAATTATGCAATCATTACATATGCATGAGCAGGTTGGTTCTTATTGGGCTAATTAAAATGGCCCTGTACTTCACGACTGTACTCAGCCTCGCACTTTCAAAGATCTACCATTTGAGATTTTCATCTCCTTTTATCATTAGGGGTCAAGATTGGAAGTACTTTAAAATGATTGATGTTTAAGCACATCTCTTTAAGATTTATGCTTAGGCACTTCTCTTGAAGATCACATCATTTTCCACCTATGAAAAATAGATATGTAGGCCTATAAAAATATATGCTATTTATATTGTAAAATAGGAAGATCGTGAGAACATCTTGCGAGCAAGGGAAAACAGAAAAAGAGTGCTTACCATTTTAGATTATCATTAAAGATTGGAAGTACCTTACAATGATTTATGTTTAAGCACGTCTCTTTAAGATTTATGCTTGGGCACGTCTCTTGAAGATCACATCATTTTCCACCCATAGATCTGATTGCATTAATATGAAAAATTGATATTTAGACCAATAAAAATATATGAAAAATTGCTATTTATATTGTAAAATAGGAAGATCGTGAGAACATCTTGCGAGCAAGGGCAACTGGAAAGGGAGTGCTTACATCTCCTTTTAAGCTATTGAAATCCAATCATCTTGGTGTTATACTCACATTTGCTGTTTACGACACTGACCTCCCTTCAGATGCTACACCAGAGCAACGTGTTGAAGCTACTGTGGGGTAATATTCTCTTTCAGTAAACTCATGTATGCCTAGTTGTGGAATATCAGTGTTATATCAATGAGCTGGAACTGACTCTTATGCTGGGGATCTCTCTTTAAAAAGATATCTGGGTGCGTCTTATGATGTCCCATCGCTGGTGGAGAAGCTTCTGCACCAACTTGCCAGCAAGCAAATGATTCTTGTGAATGTTTATGATTCAACTAATGCATCTTCTCCCATCAACATGTATGGTACTGAAATCACTGATACTGGCCTATTGCACGTTAGCAACCTTGATTTTGGGGATCCACTACGGAAGCATGAGATGCATTGCAGGTTAGGTCCACAAATTATTATGTCCACACATCAGCCCAAGATGTTGAATCATATTCTCCTTATTTAATTCCTCCTCCCTTCCGTCTAGTTTGAACCTGTCCCAGCTACAAACACCTTCCTACCGCAGCACATAATTATGTTCCTCTTGTTGCAGGTTCAAACAAAAACCTCCTTTACCATGGACTGCAATAAATGCATCAGCAGGACTCCTAGTTATCACTTTGCTTGTTGAACATATATTTTATGCCGCCATAAGTCGAATTGCAAAAGTGGAGGATGACTATTGTAAGATGGAGGAACTCAAAGTTCGTGCTGAAGCTGCAGATGTGGCAAAATCTCAGGTGCCATTTATTTCTGGTCCTTCTTTTGTTTTCGTGCCCGCGGGGGGGGGGGGGGGGGGGGGGAAATACTGAAAGATGACGCATTATGTTTCTCATAGTAACATGATTTTTGCATTCATAGCTTTAGATAATAATATCATGAGGATCAATTTTCTTTTTCATTTTTCCCCTTCTCCTTGCTAGTTTATTTGTTACATAATGTTTCTTCAAGAGATCGTGTCACTGAGGTTTTCTCTCCCTGCAGTTTCTTGCAACTGTTTCCCACGAGATCAGGACTCCAATGAATGGTGTTTTAGGTACAAGGAGTCTTTTCGTTACAAAGTATGTTCTTTGAGGCTTAGGACTAAACAAGATACGATTTGCAATCTTGTTACAGGTATGCTCCAGATGCTCATGGATACTGATCTTGATGCAAGCCAATTAGATTTTGCGCAGACTGCTCATAACAGTGGGAAAGATCTAATATCGCTGATAAATGAGGTTCTTGATCGAGCTAAGATAGAATCAGGGAGGCTTGAGCTTGAAACTGTACCTTTTGATATCCGCGCTGGTCTCGATAATGTTTTATCACTTCTCTCAGGAAAATCTAAAGAAAAAGGGATTGAGGTAAATCAAGTTACTTCCTTTTCTTATCTTGCTTTATTTTTCTGCTACTCTTGTTGATATCAGTTATATAAACTTGATTGTGGGTTCCCTTGTGTGAGAGAAGTTGGCAGTTTATGTCTCCAATCAAGTACCTGAAGTCATTATTGGTGACCCTGGACGGTTCAGGCAGATAATCACAAATCTTGTTGGAAATTCAATTAAGGTACAGTTTTTTTTCTTGCTAGTTTTTCTTTTGAGCACCACCCCCCCCCCCCCCCCCCCACAACCCAAATATATATGTATATATTTATATGAAAAGAAAAGTTGAAAGAAAATTAAAATATCGCTATTATTTGGAATTATGGAATTATCATGAAAGAGATTTTCCTTGACTTGCACAACATATGTGAGTTGAGGCCTACCATCACATGGAATCATGATCTCCATGCATTTTCACACACCACTTTTTTTATACTCAGCATGCCAATCAGATGAGAATTTTAAAAACCTTCTATTATACACAATAATGCATCATTTAGGACCTTGTTTCTGGATGCATAATTTTGGCCCGCTTATGTTTTACATGTTTAAACTGTGCAGTTCACTAATGACAAAGGACATATATTTGTCTCGGTGCATCTGGCAGATGAAGTGTTGGATGCCCCAAATAATATGGATGAAGTGCTGAGACAAGGCTTGAGTTTTGTTCAAGACAACTACGACAAATCTTCTAATTCATTGAGTGGGATTCGTGTGGTTGAAAGATGGAAAAGCTGGGAACATTTTAAAACGCTAAGCAGCAGAAACTCCATGGAGGAACCCGAAATGATCAGATTACTAGTAACAGTTGAGGATACAGGTGTAGGAATTCCTCTTGAAGCACAAAGCCGCATCTTCACACCTTTCATGCAGGCTGACAGTTCCACTTCACGGACATATGGTGGGACTGGAATAGGATTGAGCATATGCAAATGTCTGGTGGATCTAATGGGTGGGGAGATAGGGTTTGTGAGTGAACCTGGCATTGGCAGTACTTTTTCATTTACTGGACCTTTCAGAAAAGGAGAAAAAACTTCTCTGGATACGATGTGGCAACAGTATGACCCAGCTGTTTTAGAGTTCCAAGGATTGAGAGCATTGGTAATTGATAACAGAGCCATCCGAGCTGAGGTCACGAGATATTATCTGCAGAGGTTGGGTATAACCGCGGATATAGCTTTCAGTCTGAAATCAGCATGCTCTTATCCATCAAGTGCTTGCAACATAAGGTAGATCCCTAGCTTATTTGTAGCCTCGGCTGCTTTTTTTGAACTCTTTTGTTTTGTGTGCTTGACTCTTTACATCAAATAGTTTTTCTTGTCAGAGCACATACCTTGGAACTGTCTAAAAGAACGTTTATTATCTGCCTTAGCACGGAATTAGGAAA
The DNA here is from genome assembly GCA_029856935.1 of Cyclocarya paliurus. Classification (NCBI taxonomy): domain Eukaryota; kingdom Viridiplantae; phylum Streptophyta; class Magnoliopsida; order Fagales; family Juglandaceae; genus Cyclocarya; species Cyclocarya paliurus. Next base: position 36,777,945 of record CM056950.1, on the reverse strand, counting down.
AATTAATGAACTTATCATTAATCAAATTATAAAGATTACTTACAGTTTTACTGTATTGTTAATGCTTGAATTTGCTGAAACATTGTTGTTTGTCTGGTTTGCAGAGTATCAACAAATTTGGCCATGGTCCTTATTGAGAAAGATGCTTGGGATAAAGAAACTGCTCTCTTATTCTTTCATTCAGTCAAAGATCAGATGCAAAAAATCACGAAGGAGGTCCCCATAAATTTTCCAAAGATTTTTCTCTTGGCTACAGCTATTAGTCCCACCGAATGCAGTGAGCTCAAATCTGCTGCTTTTGTAGATAATGTACTGATTAAGCCTTTTCGGTTAAGTGCTTTAGTTTCCTGCTTCCAAGAAGCCCTTGGAAGTGGTATGAAGAGGCAGGTAAACAGAAAAAAAGCATCTGCTCTTGGAAATTTGCTTAGAGAAAAGCGAATTTTGGTAGTAGATGACAATGCAGTTAATAGAAAAGTGGCAGAAGGTTGTCTTGCGAAGTGTGGAGCAATTGTGACCTGTGTGGAGAGTGGCAAGGATGCTTTAGCAATGCTTAATCCCCCACACAACTTTGATGCTTGCTTTATGGATCTCCAGATGCCAGAAATGGATGGGTAGTCATTTTTTCTGTTCTTTGCACCACAATTTCCGACGTAATTTTGTAATGCAAATGGATCTAGTTTACTCACTAGACAAAACTGGGGACCTTGATTGTCTACCAGTAATTTTTTAAGCCATATAAAGTAGAGAAATGATATTTGCAGTTGTAGAGTGCGCAAGCACCGCGCAATCTCTTCGAAAAAAGTGAGAAAATACAAAACCCACTTGAAAAAAACTAATTTTTTAATAGTGGAACCTACTCTTTTTCAAAAGGATTGGGCGGCGTTTGCACACTCCACGACTCTATCTAGCATTACTCATAATAAGATTTTGTTTAACCCTTGTCTTTAAAAAAGGGAGTTTGTATAACCAAGTCATTAAAAAAGAGTTTATCATTATTTTTTGTTGATTGGATTTTATGCCAAATGATCATTAAGTTTTCATTGAGCTTGGAAAGTGATATATATTTGGAGTGCCTTTAATTGTATAGCATCTCACATGGCAGGATTTTCACTTATTAAACCCCGTCCTATGTGTGGGTTCAATTCTTATATTTTACAATTATGCAGGTTTGAAGCGACAAGGCAAATCCGCTGTGTAGAGTGTAAGGTTAATGAGAAAATTGCATCGGGGGAAGCATCGATAGAAATTTTTGGGAATGTAGCACATTGGCACACTCCAATACTAGCAATGACGGCTGATGTTATTGAAGCTTCAATTGAAGAGTGCATGAAGTGTGGGATGGATGATTATGTGGCAAAACCATTTGAAGTGGGGGAGCTTTACTCAACATTGGCACGTTTCTTTGAGACTGGTTAATGAGCCGGACTAACACATGACCATGTTTATCAGTGTCAAGCCAAGAAGTTGATCAGTGTAACCTGTGGGATTGACCCTCATACATTAGAGTTCTCCAGCTAGTGTCAAGCTGGACTGCTATGAGCTGGTGGTCAGGCCAATACCAACTGCATTTTCCCCATCTTCTCATTTCTGGTAATTTCAGCATTGCTATAGCTGGTGTTTTGAATGTGAGCATGCATATTGTAGGTCATGTAATGTACTGCATGATTCATGTTAACCATATTCAACTATATTCTATATTCTGTACACGAGAATATGGTACTTGTAACCTTTTTCACCATACTAGTTATTTGTTCTCAGGAATCTGGGTTTGACAAACGTAACATGTTCAACTATATGCAAAATACTTGAGGAGATCGATCAAGTGCCTACCTGTTTACCATCAATGCCACATGTCCTGATCACCCTCCAAGGACTGTATGACCTACTGCTCTGTGTATATGAGCCCCTTTGTTTGTATATTTGTGCCCCTATTTTCTTTTCTTTTTCATGCATTGTCCACCGAAGGAAGTTAAGGATAAAATATAATGGAACTACAATCATTAATTTTTTAGCATCTGCTGAGATAGATGATCTATCTTTCACCTTCATAGGATTTGTATCAGTGTGTTACCAGACTTGTAGCGTATTTTTGTCATGGTGAAATAATAACTAGCTTGCTTAATCCAGGAAAACCCTGTTATTTAATAAGCTTGTTGATCAAACATTTAGCTCCCCAACAGGAGTTCTAAATCATAAAAGTGTTTGAGAGGTACTACAATGTACAAAAGAGTAATGGTGGCACATAAAGCCCACCGGTTCAGACGACTTCATATTTAATGCGCAGATGTTGATGTGAAAATTTTGCTAAATACAAGATTTTGAAAGCCAAGGCTTAGAAATGAGGACATCTACTGGTGAATGAATTGGGGCCCAGACAAAAACCATGGCTTGCCCAGTTGCTACTCCAAAGAGAAGAAACTAGAAAGAAAAAAATACGACCTTGGAACCTACCGTTGTAACCAGATTTGAGGATGTATATTACAACTTCATATAAGCACTAGCATTGGACTTATCAAATTCATTTTTAAAATTTGATGAAAAGTACATATTTTCTATAAATGTAAAACCTTCTTATCCATAATTCCACATTAGATTAGCCATTTGATTCATCAAAATAATAATATAATATTATTGTTCAATTTAAAAAAAAAACATTAATTAAATCATAATTTGGCTTCTACTAATCAATTGTAGTATTTCACTCCAAGCATCTACAACCCAATTGGGTCACCAACGAATATGTAATTTTAATAATAAAATAATGAGATAACCATTGAATAATAGTTCTTCAAATTTGAAGATAGAAGTGAATTTTCTATAGTTAAAAGCTTCACATTCGAGTAGAAGATGAATCCAATACCAAGATTTTAAAGTGAAATTCATCAAATTTTAAAAATTAGACTCATTTGATGAGTCCAATACTAGTGCTAACCAATCATAGAAATGCAATTTGTATCTATTTTATAAACATATATCAACAATATCCACCTTTGATCGTTCAGAGACTTCATGAGGCTGATAAAAATGTAAATCTGTTGGCAAGCCAGATCTACATCCATGGAATTATCATATATCATAGCTTGGCTGTTTATTATTTTTCGCCAGGATCCCTTGGATTTGATTATCAACAGAGTTTATTACTCGCAGAGGGTGACTAACAATTCTTGCACCTCTGCTCCTATTCAGCAAGATGTAATTTTGTAGTGAGAACCCCATTACCTCTTTTTGTTAGGACGTAATAGCTTATCTGGAGCCCATTAACTTTCAAATCCTCCATCATGGGCTCACATGTGCTGACATTTACAGGATTCCCACTTTGTTATTTTGAAAAAAAAAAAAACAAACCATAAAGATGCCCATATTTTTTATTTTCATTTTTTAATTTTTCTATAAATGACGTAACTTTGTGGCCGTGAAACTTCTCAGGATAGCTCCCTCGTCCTCACTGAGCTGAGCCCTCTCTCTCTCTCTCTCTCGTGCGCGCAGACACAACAATGTCTAACGTCTTGATGATGATATTTTTTGCCGTGCTCTTTATGTCCATAGTTCCACAGAAAACAGGTAATTAAGCAATACTCAGCAGAGTTCCCAGTTTAATACTTTTAAATCTTTCGTGCAAATCTAGCCATTGCGAAATGGCAAAGTTAAGGTTCCTTTCTTTGTGATGATGTTAAAATTTGACAGCTCCAAGTCCCATTCTTTTCTACCTTGGTCTCCTCTATATTCTTGCTTAATTCAAAGTTTAGAAAACTCCAATATTGTAATTCACATATACAGCGATTCAATACACAACATATTTTAAAAGCTTTTGTTGTCTCCTACTGTATTTCTCATTGTCTGCCTAGAGAAGAATATGAAAACTCGACAAAATCTCTTACTAACAATGTGGTTCGATGTGTATCCTTTGTTTATCAGATGGGGAATTAGAGCAATGGTGCATAGCAGATGAACAGACTCCAGATGAGGAGTTGCAGGTGGCCTTGGATTGGGCATGTGGAAAAGGAGGTGCAGATTGTATCAAAATTCAGGTCAACCAACCCTGCTATTTTCCAAACACTGTGAGGGATCATGCTTCCTATGCATTCAATGATTACTTTCAGAAATTCAAGCACAAAGGTGGATCTTGCTACTTCAAAGGTGCCGCCTTGATCACAGAACTTGACCCAAGTAAGCACTTAACCAATCCTTAATTAGTAACTATTGTTCTTCTTCCTTTCTCTCTGTTTTTAACATTGGTTCATTCATAATCACTTGGTGCTGAGTCAGGAAAGGTGCATCCACCCACGTGCCCAGAAAATCTGGCACCAGGACACGAGATTCCGATTGCTATAACTTAATAAGCTTTTTTCTTTTTTTAAATATAATTTAAACTGTAGGCTGCTGGAGGAATCGGCTAGGCTAATAAATATTTATGTCAATTTAGTGAATGCTTGTTTCTTGTTCTAAAGGGAGGCATCAGTCATATGAATCATACTCAATCTTCATGGTTATTTATACGTTATTTGATTATTCTTTTAAATGTTTGCCTGCAGGTCATAACTCTTGCCTGTACCAGTTTGTTCCTTGATTCCAATTGAAGTATTGTAATTCGAGAGCTTTTCAGCTTGTCTCTACCTTTGCCTTTGTAGTGAGTAGTGAGCATGGTTTTTCTTAATGAACGCAAACGGATAAAAAGCCTACAAAGTGAGGTTGAAATCATTTTGGGTTCTGGTTATCTAAAACCAATAAGAAGAAGAAGAAGAAGAAGAAACTATTGAGTGTGAATTAAGCTGTGCATAACCATGGCATGATGTCTGTGTGTCCACGATCTACTAGTGCTTGAATCTTTTGGCTCAAAATACACACCAACAGAGAAATATATAATGGACTTGATCTTTGTGTCCCCGAAGAGTCAGTCATATACAACAGTTCTACGCTAACAATTTGCATGCTTTGAAGCTTTGGCAGTTAAAATTAACTTCAAACATAACGTATCCTACACATGACATATATATATATATATATATATATATATATATATATATATATGTTCTTAACGAAATTCTTGTTGTAACCAACCAATGTAGAGCTGCATTGAAGTTTCTAAAAAGGCTGGACGTTACTTCAACCAGCCAGCCCATTCTTTCCAAATTAGGTACAAGGAGCTAAACTTCACAATCTTTCTAGCTCTTGAGATTATATTGTTCTAAATTCCAGCAGATCAAAGGCGTTACGTTACCCTTTCATTTCCTTGCAGATAAAGTGAGAATATCTATATATACACTAATTATATAATTTTCAGTACTTGCCTATGTATGATATTAGGATTTCTTTGAGAAAATTGGGGGGGAAAGAGAAATCATGCTTGGGTTTAGCAACTTCGAATCTATTCCAAAGAATAGGCTGTTTTTATTGGGCTGGACTTCCTCTAGTTTCTAAGAGAACAGCCAGACATGGACAAAAGGGATCGAGGTCATTATCAGTACTCGGCTATGTATGATATTATCATTATGACACTAATGTTGTCGACTGAGGCAAAGATTTGTCAGATTTCCAGTTCTACATCGATCGTTCTCACTTGTCCACAAATTTAAAAGATCACCAGCAATGACGTCAAAGATGTGTGGTTGGAACTAATAATAAATCTCACTGATTGCATGTTTGGCCCGGCAGACAATTAGGAATGGGTCCCAAAAAGCCTCCCAATGAAAGTAGTCATGATTGTGAAGGAGCCCATTTGATTAAGATGCTGATGATCAAATTATGAAGCTACCTAGCAGCTCCTTAATTTTTTTTTTTTTTTTGACAGTAAGCTCCTAAATTAATTTATATATTTGATCAGGACCAACTTCCTTGATGCTGACGATCAAAGTTCTAAGTCTTCCTCCTTGATAAGGACAATGCAGCTTCCTAGCTTTTGGTAGACGGACGTTGTTCAAATAATTAATATTTTTAAGTTGATTATTAATTATATTCTTTGGTCTTCCACTGAAGTCAAAATATTACAGAGATCGACGAGTTCCGCGTGGAATATTCAAACGTATATTATCGTTAAAGCTACAGTTGGTCAAACAGACCGATATTCGAAGACAAATTGAGTTGTTTACTTTTGTTGCATTTGAAAATTCGAGGATAATTGTCTTTTTTTTTTTTTTTCTTTTCTTTTAAAATAAAGAATCATGTAGCTTTGAGAGGACCAAGAAGGTTGAAATTTAAACATGATGGATGGCAGTTTGAATTTTATAATTTTTTTCTTGTTAATGCGCGCATGATCTTCCTTTTCTTCTTCTTCTTCATGTTCTACAATAATATTGCAAGCTTGCATGCATTAGTAATTAAACATGATCTTATTTATTATCTGACTGGATATTAATTAAAATTAATGAAAGCTAGCAAACGACTTTCACGACCGTGACTTTAGCTTGAGAAATTAGTTGCATGACTACTTTCTTTCGGCCATTGGTCATGATTTTCCAAAAGATCAAAGATCGAAACGTACTTATACAAATTAATTTCATTACATAATTAATATGTTCCTTCTAAATAATAATCATCTCAAGTACTTTTATAAAAAAAAAAATTCATCTCAAGTACTAATTCTTCCATCTTAAGTATCCTCATTGACTTGGCTAAAGTTTAAAGATAGCTAAAATTTGGATAATATGTGCTAAAAAGATATTGGATTGGGCATTGTTAAAATAATTTGGATTTCAGCTATAGTCATTCAACAAATATCGAAGACTATAGTAACTTTAACAAATATTAAAATAATAGTTTTTGTAATTAAGAAGGTGTAGGTGTATATTTATGTAGGTGTTGGAAGTACAGACATGGTAATTTCTTGTAAGTGTTTATGTAGGTGTAGATTTTTTATTGACATGAACATGAGTATGATTGCTAGATATGTGGTTAGTAATTAAAAAATTTATATAGAAATTTATATGAGTTTAATCAAATATTTTTTATTATTAGCATTAAATAATCTTTGAAAATATGATTTTTTTTTATATGAGTATGGTTGCTCCATGTAAATCTCCTCATCGAGATCACACGGAGAAATACATTATGAACATCTAATTGTTCTAAATGCCAGCTATAAATAGCAGCAAGAGCAAGGAATAACTTGACAGTTGTCATCTTTGCTACAAGGCAAAAAAATTCTTGAAAATTGAAGCCCTCACATTGAGTATACCTTTTAGCTACCAGCCTTGCCTTGTGTTTATCCATAGTACTATTTGATTTCAGTTTTACTTTAAATACATGCTTGCAAGCTATTACTTTCTTACCAGTAAGGAGATGAGTGACTGACCAAGTATCATTATGTTCAAGAGCCTTAAGTTCTTCAGCAATAGCAGCACGCCAATGATCATACACAGTAGCCTTCTCATAATTTTTGGGTTCAGATGTGAGTGTGAGAGATAAAGCATATGCTTGGTGAGAAGAAGAAAGTCGTGAATAGGAGAGTGTGTGATGTAGAGGGTTTGTAGTGGAACATTTTGAAAGGAAAGGATGATGGAAAGAAGAAACAAGTTGGCAGTGATAATCATGTAAGTATGAGGGTGTGTGTTTGACTCTATTAGATCTCCTAAGCTGTATGGTTTGAGAAGGTTGAAGTGGAGTTGGTGACAATGGTGTAATAGACTCATGGTTGGTTGATGCAAGAAGAGAGGGTGAAGAGATAAGAATAGAGGGAGGTATGGTAAGGTTAGAAGGTGACGAAGGTGGTGAAGAAGGGAATGGATCAGATAAGAGGGAATTAAACTCTGTTCTATGTAAAGGAGATGATGATGGATAAGAGACTATGTTAGGAAAGACTGGAGGTAAGGCGAGATCATGATTAAGTGAAGAGGAAGAGTCAGGAGCTGAATTTGTGAAGGGAAATTCAGATTCTATGAAGACTACATCCCGATATACAAAGGTTGTATGATTGGTGAGATCTACACCTTGTATCCTTTGATCCCGACAAGATACCCAATGAAGATGCACCTCTTAGACCTAGGATCAAGTTTTGTTCTGTCACGTTTGATTGTGGACACAATATAAAGACAGTCAAAAACTCTTAGATGGAGATAAGATGGTTTAGAGGAGAAAAACACTTCATAAGAGGATTTATTGTCAATAAGTGGTGAAGGAATCCTGTTGATTAAGTGGGTTGCTGTCAAAACAACATCACCCCATAATTTTGTTGGAAGAGAGGCTTAAAGGAGAAGTGCTCGGGCTACAGTAATGAGGTGTTGTTGTTTTCTCACTACCACTCCATTTTGTTGGGGGTGTGTAGACACAACATTTTTGGTGAAGAATTCCATGAGATTTATAGAATCCAGGCATGTGGAACTCTAAACCATTGTCAATTCTAATTTGTTTTACTTTAGAGTCAAATTGAGTATGGATCATAAGAATGAAAGATTGCAAAATAGACTTTACTTCAAATTTGAATTTCGTGAGATATACCCATGTGGTATGGCTGTGATCATTTACTATGGTTAAAATATAGTGGTGTCCATGCAAAGAAGCTTGAGAATATTGACTCCAAATATCACTTCGAATAAGATCAAACACAAAACTCGTTGAAGTAACACTTGATTGGAATTGTAATCTTTTCTGTTTAGCTAAGAAACAAACAGTACAATGAGCATGGTTAGGACTGATTATGTTTGGATAGTAAGAATGAATTAAGTTTATCCTTTGACTAGACAAATGACCAAGTCTAAGATGCCATGCATCAAAGTCTTACCTACTCAAGGCATTACAGAACTGATTGTTGGAGGAAATTGAAAGTTCTTTAGGAAGCTAATTGAAGAGGCTGGAACCGAGGGAGCTTGTGAGCAAGTAGTATAGGCCACGATGAATTTTCGCTAGTCCAATCGTCATCCATGAAGTAAGGTCTTGTATAAAATAGAATTTGTCCATAAAAATGAGACAAAGAAGGGGGTTAAAGATAAGCTTATTGACAAATAAGAGGTTAAATGTGAAAGAGGGGACACACAATACCCTTGCAAGAATAATGGACTCAGAAAGTTTTACAGTTCCAATATGGGTGACTTCAACACGTGATCCATTTGGCAATTGAACAAAAGCATGAGTGGTAGAAGTGATGGATGTGAGGAGAGTCGGGGAACAAACTATGTGATCAGTTGCCTCGGTATCAATGATCCATGGTGTATTGTCTAAGCTATATGAATTATGATGCAAAAGAGATGACAATTGATTCTTATGAAGCTGTGAAAAAATAGAAGTGTTTGAGATAGCAGACAAGCATATACCTGCCATATTCAATTGAGGTGTACTAAGCAATGAGTTGGATGAGTTGGATTGTGGGGTTGAGTTGGATCCTTGGGAGGTATGAATCGACTGTTGTGTTTGACTATTAACTAGTGCCATCAGCTTTTGAACTTGGGATTGAGTAAGTGACAGTTGAGGTATTGTGATAGTCTCATTCTCTTGGCTTGGAGATATCGCTTGGTTTGCTGAATGAGGAGCTAGGAAATTGCTGCTGAATTGTCCTTGCTTGGTCTTGGTGAATTTAAAGTTAGGAGGGAATCCAATCAACCTGTAACATTTCTCTCGAGCATGTCTAGACTTCCCACAGTGGCTGCATGTGAGTTATGTCCTTTCTTTCTTCTTGAATGGAGTGTTGTGAAACACTGCTAAAGCTAAAGATTCAACAGAGGGAAGCACCATAACCCATGTTTGTCTCTGTCGTTCTTTTTGTAAAATCAGGGAGAAGGTCTTATCCAGTGAAGGTATTGGGCTCATCAATATGATTTGCCCTTTGATGCTTTCATATGAGTCGTTTAGACCTATGAGGAATTTGAAAACATAGTTAGCTTGCTGAATTTCCCCCACTGTAGTAAAGGCTTTGAAGGTACAACGACCACATGAACAGAATGGTCCTGACCTACAATTATTGAGCTTCTCCCAAATCCCATTGAGTTGAGTGAAGTATTTACTCACAGATTGTGTGCCTTGCACAATGGTCCCAAACTGTTGTTGAAGTTGATAAATCATTACATAGTCTGGTTGAGAAAAATGGGTGTAAAGTCTGTCCCACACAGTTTTGGCCGAGTTGATGTAGAAGACGTTTGATGCAATTTCCTTTGTGACAGAATTGAGGATCCATGACAATATGAGGTTATTGCAGCGCATCCATGGGATGTAAAGAAGATCATCGTGTGTTGGGGTTGGAATGCTTCCATTGAGGAAGTCAAGTTTATTTTTGATTGATAATTCCAATGTGAAAGATCTTTTCCATGACAAATAGTTTGGGAAAATGACCACAGTGTGGGAGTGGTCATTGTGATGTATGTAGATGGGCTATTTGGGTTTTCTGAAGGTGAGGAAGTATTGTTGATGGGAATGGAGTCATGCACATTATTGTTTGTCATTTGTGAAGACTTGAGAGGAAGAGATGCAAAGAGGGTGTTTGTGAAAAGGTCTGAGAAAGAATGCAGCAGTATGGATGAACTCAACCTATCTCTGATACCATGTTAAAGATTGAGTAAAAAAAGGAAGAAGAAGATTGGAGAAATGTATTAATTCTCATTCATGATGTCATGATGGCTCTGTACAATGTTCTTTTTATATAGAAAGCATACAAAATTTGTTATCAAATTTACAGCTGTACACTAACTAACTCTGCCACATGTATGCAATCGAGCCAACTAGTAGAATATTTCATTTTAGCTTCTAAAATGTTAGTCCCATTCCACTATGGCTAGGATGCAGGTGCATGATTTATTTTGCCCCGTGTGCACTTCTTGAGAATGATTAAGATTGTTTATAAGTAGCTAGCTAGTTCACATATATGATTTAGTTCAAGTTGTAGTTTAGATGTTATTTCTTTTGTTCCCTACCTTCATCTTGGAGACATTTTCATGAATTAATGCATGTTTGCAGAAGATGATGATAGTCATAGAAATACTTTGCTATATAATTAATTTCGCCACGAGAACCCTAGCTACTTACTTGTACAATCCTTTACGCCTCGTTTCAGTCATATAAATACGATAGACTGCCAAACAACAGCTTGCTATACTAGCTAGGGTCATGATCTGGAGATGAGGTTTATGTTATGCAGAGTCTAGACGTACAAAATCATGCATGAGGTGCATGCATATATATGCAATATGGCAATATTCCTTAATTAATTGTGAAGTTACAAGCAGCTGCATGCATATTGCATGGCTTCAACGTGTTGGTAATTAATATTTCAAGTTACCCATGCAGAAAGCAATCCACCTAAAAATGTGGAGCTAGCTCGATCATTAATTGCATGCATGCGGTGCATTTTTTATTCCTTAATTAAGAGGGAGTTATTTCCCATCATGTATTTATGCTTTCTTTTAATATTGGAGGGAGCTGATGGTCCGCCTGGATCACCTATATATATATAATATATATATATATATATATATATATATATATATATATGTGTTAATTAGCTTGCTCAAGCGTAAATTAAGCACTTTATAATTCCAAATGTCATTTAATTATATATGCGCGCCCTTTGACCCTGACATTCTCTCTACTTAATTAACCAAACCGTGTGGGTCAGTGTCTCTCTTTAGACTGGATCCCATCTTAAATATTCCAGACTTCCACCCTTCATGAGTTCCAACTTTCAACCCAAAATTAGGAATCTCCATTTTCAAAACAAATACTATTAGACTGTACTCATCATTATTTATTAAATTATCAACCTGTTAATGACTCTTTAAAATCTTCCACTAGAATATAATGTCTTACATTGCAACAAATGCGAGCGAGTTGATTAATTCTATATACGATGCATGCCCTGTCCTCAAACATTTTTATTTTTAAGCTACTTCACCATACCTTACGGCAAGGACTGGGCATCAACGGGACCCCTCCCCCGGCCTGACCCGCTTGGTATCTTCGATATCCACCCCCCGGGGGGGTGCCGCAGGCTTGTTTATAGAACCTAATCTGCATTAAGTTGGTAGATAATATGGACAAGTAACACTAATTAATATACATCAACATCTAGAGCTGTATCTATTTTTTATTATACCAACAAACCCTAGTCATTTAATACCAATGGCCCACATATATATAGACACGTGTGAATAGCCTTTTACATCACTTTGTTACCTTGAAATGAAGAAACAACAGCTATTTATTGTTTTCTAGAAGAAAGACTAAGGTATGGACTAAGGTATATACTATGATTATTGTTTTCTTCTCCAATATTCTAATTAGGTTTGATTGTTAATTAAATAATGAAAAATACTATCTATATAACATTAGATTCTATTTGTTAATGTGATGTTATTTATCAGTGTATAAATTTATCATTTAAAAATAATAAAAAAGTTAATCTAAAAATTAATAAATAATCTCACTTGGGATTGTAATTTCACTTGAGAGTAGGTTATAATCACTTTAGACCTTGTTTAGTTACGTAATTCAAATGAAATATTTTATTAAAAATTAAATAAAATATTATTATAATATAATTTTTTAATATAATTTTTATTTTAAAATTAAAAAAAATTAATTATTTTATATAATTTTTATATATAACCAAACCAATCATACAGTCAAGTCAGCTATGCTTCGAAGGGAATGGTCGTACGAACCAGAGAGAGAAAAGGGTCTTTGCAGCACGTAAAACCAAAAAGGGGTAGTTACGTAATTTTACTTTAACCACGGGGCCTTTGCGAATCCACCGCTATTTTCTTTATAAAATAAGTGCACAGGTGGCGTATATTCTTGCTCTGGACTCTGTTCCCCTTCTCTCTGAAAGACGCCTCTGATAGTGGAACTTGTGGAAGTTCCTGAACTAAGGTGCGTCTGCAAACAATTGATCTGATGTTCAAAAACCCACACTGCAGTGCCAACCATGATTCATTTGCTATTATTGCTTTCCCTTTAAGTTCTCTGTTTCCCTCCCATGTTAAAGGGTGTGTCAGAATCAGTTCCTTACTGGGAAAATTTGAAGTCCAAGTCATTCTCTCATTAATGTTTGATTATTTCTGCAAATGGGTTGGTGGAACTTACCACAAAAAAAAAAAAAACACAACAGAAAATGCGTCGGTGATGTATCTTTAAAAGATATTCTGCACTTTTTTCCTCTGGATTTTTTTTCTTTCTCTTGAATCTCTTTTCATGATGTAAGACTGAAGGCTGAACCTTTTTCTTTTCTCTGTGTGTTCCTGAAAGAAGGGGGGGGGGGGGGGGGGGATTTGAAGACCAATTCAAGGAATGTGATTCTTAGTCCTAAACTTATTTGTTGAGTGTACCTTTCTCCATTTGCGAAGTTGGATTCGCGTGTTTATGAAGGTTATTGTTAGCTGCAGGCATGTGGGTTTTTCTAATTCATTATTTGTTTGGGAGGGGAGGGGGTGGGGTCGTGGTTGAGGTGAATGAAATTAATTCCAATTTAATTTGGAATGAGGGTGGGATAGTTGTTTATTTTGTGGCTTAAGAACGCTGTTAATTATCTATTTCATCTTGTAGAATATAATCTATGTATGAAAGATTATACTGAACTTTATCAGTACTTTTTCTAATGTTATGACCTTTCAAAGTGCTAATTGCTTTGTATTTCACTTTTGTGATGCATTTTGATATGTTCTTTATATGTTATATGTGGCTGCTATAATTTTTAAACCAATTTTGATGTATATTTCGGGTTGTTGAGAAGTCGAATATGGCTTAAGAACAAACTCATTCTGGGCTTGATAAGAAGTTATCTCACTCCTCCTATTAGGCTTTTTATAAGGAGAAATGAGTGTTTTTATATGGTATCAGAGTAGGTTAAACCTGTAATTAATGATGGGCTCTTGTGACTTACCCATGATGATAGTACCGGAAATACCGGCCCGCACTTGAGGGGGCGTGTTAAGAAGTCTCACATGGTTTAAGAGCAAACTCATCCTAGGCTTTATAAGGAGTTACCTCACTCCTCTTATTAGGCCTTTTATGGGGAGAAATAAGTGTTTCTAGACGTGTTAACTGAATATTTGGCAACCTCTAATGCAGAGAGAGAATGAAGTAGCATACCATGGTAATGTGTTAAGAAATAATTTAAGAATGTTTGGCCTTACCAGTTTTTACTTCTTGATCAGTTTTAGAGACATCTTATGATCTATAGTTGACTTATGACTCCAACCTATCATAAATTATTCATAATCATAATATTGAGATTGTTTTCATTTATGATATTTTTCTTTGAGATCTCAACCAATTAATTACTTTCCTTTCTTTTTCGTCTAATTACAACCGATTGCATTCCGATGGTTTGTGAGAGCTTGCAACTTACCAATTATCTGAGGTTCTACAAGTGATCAAAACTTGTAGAATGTGAATGTTTGATATTCTAAGACCACAACACACCCCTTCCATATTCTCATAGTGATATTTCAAATTAGTCAGCAAGTCATTTTCCTTTCTCTCTACAAGGAAATCTTAACTCCCATCCCAAATTAAGGACTTCCCCATGTTCTCGTATACTGCCATAGAATTCCATGATATTCTTATTTTGGTTTATGACTGGCATGATCCTGTTACTCTATTCCGATTACCTCAAATCTGTTAGTATGTATTTTCCTTAAAAGTCATCTGAAATTTAGACATCTGAATATGTATGCAGGTTCTGATAAATTTGCTGCCATGAAAACCAAATAACAGCTACCACAGCCGCCTAATGGAGCCAGTAGAGCGCATCCACCTTCAACAGTTGTAGTAACTGATCATTTTAGTTTTGTTCCAGAAACAGTCCTGCCCTGAAAAGACTCTTTAGTCAGATCTTTAGAGAGGGTCGTGGCAGACCATGCCGTAGATGATTCTTAAATGCATGCATCACAGCAGCAAAGAAGGTCAGGCATGTCCAATGGATTGTACTATCATTCAACTCAAGAAGTTGGGGCCTATTGCTTGCCTCAGTTCCAAACATTTGGCCATCAGCTACACTACAATGATAGGAGCCAAGGGACCAACTTTTTAACTCAGAATTCTAATGAACGCTATTGCACCTTGGAGTCCTCCTCGGCAAATGGTAGCTATGCTGTTTATACCTCCCCATCAACTACCAGTTTCTCACCCAATGGAAGCCCAATGTCACAGCAAGATTCTCAGTCATACACCG